>JABSNV010000738.1:0-96439 GCA_024085815.1 Flaveria linearis | reverse complement strand
GGTAAGAAATCTCGAGTTTTTTAAGCTTTAGATGATTCTAGACCCGTATATGTGCTTATAAATGTGACTTGTGTGTTCGGGTGGTATGGTGTGTGTGTTTTAGGTGTTAGAACAATCGAAGAAGCTCGGGTGAAGAGTGTTAAGATTGGAAGCAGCAAAGGTGAGTTCTAGGCCCCCTTTTTACTCGTTTTTAAAATGATTTGGGGCTGGAAAATGCATGTATGTATGTTTTTATGGATTTGTGTATGAAACCCGTATGTTATGTGCATGTGTATGATTATAGAGTATGTTTTAGGGTGTACAATTGCCTATGTTTGTGTTAAGTTTATGCCTGAAATCATATGTACATGCTTAGAAATAGGTATTATGATGTTTGGGGACTGAAATATGACTTAGACACATGAATAGGCTGCTTATACGACTAATCAGACCAAATAATGGTCATATGACTGAACAGTGGTCGTATGACCATTAGAAATTTTCTAAGTGTAGGGTCATATGACTGAACAGTGGTCGTATGACCATTAGAAATTTTCTAAGTGTAGGGTCATATGACTGAACAGTGGTCGTATGACCATTAGAAATTTTCTAAGTGTAGGGTCATATGACTGAACAGTGGTCGCATGACCATTAGATTTTCTAAGTGTAGGATCATGTGACTGAACAGTGGTCGTATGACCATTAGAAAATTTTCTAAGTGTGTGATTATATGTCTGAACAGTGGTCGTATGACCATTAGGAATTTCCTAAGTATGGGGGATGATACGACCGAACAGTGGTCGTATGACCTGTAAAAATTTCCTAAGTCTGGGGATGATACGACTGAACAGTGGTCGTATGACTTAGAAGAATTTTCTAAGTTTAAGGTGAAACGACTAAGCAGGGCTCATACGACTGAGCAGTGCTCATACGACTGAACACTTAGAATTTTTACAGAAATTTTCTGGAAATCTGATTTAAGGGGTTTTGACCAGAGTTGACTAGGGTTAATAAATGATGATGTTTTATGAAAGTAATGATGATAATTGATTGACCCTTATTACTACTGATTTTATTATCAGTATTTTATTATTATTAACAATATTATTATTATTTTAATATTGTTAAGTATGTACTGGCATGACGAAGAATGACTAAGATTTAACGAAAAGCATAATCATTAATAAGTAAAATATTAATGATAATGAGAAATGGAACGTAAAGTGAAAGATAATGAAAGGGGAACATGACGAGCGAATGCATGCATTAATAAACGTAAATGAATGAATGAAAGAAAGTCTTGCATGGTCTAAGGGGCACGAGATGGAATTAACGGTTAAGAAGTCTTGGAAATGGTGCTTGGTTCTAGTAACTAGGCCTATTACAAGCCTTATGGTAGATTATGGACAGTGAGCCATAGTTGCCTTAAGAACAACGGGGCAGTGTCTTTGTGACCTTTCCCAGAATAGTTGTTACAGCAGGAGTGGTGACGATCACTCGCGGGGTTAACGTGACCCCGGATGAGACGTTGTCGGTCTATGGACAGAGAGCCATAGGGGCAACGAGGTTGTCGGTCTATGGACAGAGAGCCATAGGGGCAACCAGGTTGTCGGTCTATGGACAGAGAGCCATAGGGGCAACCAGGTGTCGGTCTATGGACTGAGAGCCATAGGGGCACCAGGTGTCGGTCTATGGACTGAGAGCCATAGGTGCACCAGACGGATACGATATGCTTTGTTGGTTCATGGGTTGGAACCATGAGGGCAGAGAAGAGAGGTGACCCTTAGAGATTTGCGTGCTTGACGAATAAAAGTTAAAGAACGAATGATGAAGATAATAATGAAATTACCTACGTGTACGTACGATGTGTGATCACATATGCATAACGAACGTTTTGGAATGAGAAGTAAAGTATTTTAATTACAAAACTAGAACTCACTCAGCAACGCTGACTTTACGTATTTTCCAGTTGGCAGGTAACAGGTTGCTGAGGATGGCACACGGGGATGGCTACTTGGTGGGCAAGACTGACACCCATTTATGTTTTGACAACACTGTTGTTTTGTAATTCATGCAATTAATTATTTTGTGAATTCCTAAACTAGAATGTATTGCTTAGCAACAGTGTTTAAAATGAATGAATGGATTTTTGTTAAAATTAATTCCGCTGCTTTAATTTATAATATATGAATGTTTATGCTGTGAATGACCAACGGTGAGGTGCCCGGGAAGGGGTCCTTACACCAAATTAAACACTTTAATCATGATTACTACTGTATAATTTAGCCCCAAAAAAAGTGTAGACTTGGATGCCAATTTCGACATTTTGATCAAGATTATTATTATTAATTAATACAATTAGAGGTAAGGAGATTATAGAAACCTTCATCCCAGGCATCTAGACCCAATCAACAGCAGTTCCTCTGGCCTTTGAAAGCAACTCCGCCAAGGTCTCTTCTGCAATCGAGAGAAGTCTGCCAAAATCGCAAACAATTATCAGATTAGAATTACCAAATAAAGTAAAAATAAAGTTTAAAGATAACTGTCATCTATGGAATCCCGAATTACCCAACCGGGTTGTTTGCATCTCTTAGAGAATGCTGTGGAGTGGTAATCACAGATTCGCAGCTTGCATCCATAGCTGCTGAACCCTGAAAAAATATCGATTTTTCATGAATATTTAAGAACTGTTAAAAGAATTTATTTCGCTTTGTTTTTTAGTAAACCTCTAGCTATTAAATTTGTATGTCCACATACCGCGTGCAATTGGTGGCGCATATTGTGACAACTCGGAAAATTTCATGATTTATATATATGAAAATCTAGTATTTGTGTGATTTGTTTTTATATTTTATTAGTATATATTAATAATATTATTAATAAGAATATAAATAACAATAATAATAATAACAATAACAATAATAATATTGTTAAAAATAAAAAATAAACAACAATGATAATGATAATAATAATATTGTTATTAATAATAATAATTTATAAAAAGTTTATTAAATAATAAAATATTAAATTGATTTAATAAAGTCCAGGGGTTGTTTGGTAATTTTTGAAACATGTTTAACAAACTTATAACATAAAATGTTAACTGTTGTAACTCCAGGACCAATTGTGTAATTTCATTTAAAAATCCCAACCCGCCGCCCGTTTTCCCGATTTCCTTTCCGGCGCCTATTCCGGCGACCTCCGGCGTCTCCCAAAGGCCAAGTTAGGCCGGGTTTAATCCAATCAAACGATGCCGACACTTTCGTGTGAATATCTCGAACTCGTGGCCACTGGAAATTTGATAAATGGTGTCGGTTTAATGCGATTTCCACTACGACCGAAAGTTCGGTCGACACCCACTACGAACACGCACCAAACAATAAACAATACTCGAATTGATTGCACACTAACATCCGTATGATTATTTATAGACTACCAGTAAGTTCAATTTCACACAAAACATAACACAATACCACCATTGATCCTCTCCTTGCGTTCGGACCTGCAACTTATTCGATTTCACCTTCTGAGTTCTATTGCACGACAACAATAGAGGGCTTTTGATCATTAGAGTTATTGGAGACTTCCTGTGAAGTTAATTTCATTATCATCAACGTTCGATCATCTTTTGAATCCTCCCCAGGCCGCAACCTGTTCTTCGACGATTTGAACATCTCGAGCATCGAAATAGGTAATTGAAGTTACCTACAAACTCGTCTTTATCAGGGGAACAAAAGCCCCATGAATCTGTGCATGATCATAGCCATTTCGATCTTCAATTTGATCGATTTGGTTCTAGGGTTCTTGATTTGGGGGTAACATACGGGATTGTGTTTAAATTTAATTGGACCTGAGTTCTAAACGATTAGGAGCCTTTGGCTCACTGGTTCGGGTGTTGGGTTGTGGGGAGGAGGTCGCGGGTTCGAACCCAGCCCCCTCCCAATTATTTTTTTTAAGCCTTTTAGGCTATTTAAAAATACAGAAAAATTATTAAAAATTATAAAAATAATTATTATAAACTTTGTTCATTTTAGAGGTTATATAATTATTTCTGGAAAATTTATTTCTTTAAAAACCTTATTTATTTATTTAATTAATTATTACAAATGTTATAAAATATTAATTATAAATGTTATAAATAGCCATTTTTATAAAAATAGACTCTAAATAATAATCTAAATTATTAATTTATTATTAAACGTTATATTATTTGTTATTAAGGATAAAAATGATTTTATAAATTAAATCATAAAATCATACTAATAATACATGATTTATTAAAAATCATAAATAGATTTTAAATAAATAATAACATAGATTATTACACATAAATAATGTTTATACATGATATAAATATGGATAACATAATTAATAATTACATAATTTATATTATTTATTGAACATAAATCTATTATGTTATGATTATTAATTATTGAACATAATTAATAATTAGATAAATTATATTATGTTTTATCATGTAAATATGTTATAATTTAATGATATGTTATTATTCATTATTTATACATAATCTATGTTCAGTTGTAAAAACATTATCATATATATATAATGTCTAGATAAATTGTGTCTATTTACAAAATCTTACAAAATTAAATATAAATTTATATTTAACGTCTAAGATTTATTTGGAACATAATGATATGTTAAAAATCATTATTAAACTAATTAAATATTATGAAATGTAAATTTTAGTTATTAAAGAATTAACAAAATGACTAAATGATTTAGTTATATGTTTATAACAAATCCCCGAAAACCAAATCCTAGATCAATTGAACACCAGGTTCAAGATCTAACTTATTTAGGTTTTGGATTAGTATCTGTTTGCTGACGTGAAATATAATTCCTTAGCAGGAATTTACTAGGTTGTCAACACCACACAAGGACTGAGGTGAGTTCATAACTATTCCCCTTTTTAATCATTTAAATTTTGGGGCTGGAATACATGTTGTAATTGAAATTACAAATTATTTTTGTGTATTATGTTAAATAATAATTTAATCACATTTATGATTACATATGGTTACTATGAAAATCCTTCTCTGTATACTGGACTATAAATAAGCAGGGATCTTTTGGATAGTACTATCGGGGAGTGACTTACCCCCACAAAGGTATGGACATGTGATCCATATCAGATGCACAAAGATCTTGTTGTCATCTGGGATGACTGTTTCTGTAGTGAGAAGGCAGATGTGCACTATATATAGTTTGCAATATAGTTCCACTTACAACCCATATGGGGATAAATGTAAAGGAGGATTTGCTCCCTCTGATTTGAAATTATTATGAAAATATAATATACACATGAAAGGATATTAAACTATGGTACATGGACAAATCCTATGTGTAGGATTTGTTGGGCTTGTACATAGTGGGTATGTGGGATAGCGAGTTCACCTTAATATAAAAGGGTTCCGACAGGCTATTCATATACCGGTGAGTAAAATAAACTCACACTTTTACAGTAAATCCTAATTGATGATAATTGATGATTTATCAGTATGTTTTACTACCTATGAACTCACCAACCCTGTGTTGACACTTGATTTACATGTATTCTCAGGTATCTATTAGGAGCTTATGGACATGCACGTAGGATCATATAAGAGCTCAAGATACCTATGGATTATTATCTAAAATATGATAAAGACATGTTGTCATGAAACAATCTATATTTACTTCCGCTACGCATAATATTACTCTGAACATTATTGTAATGATTATCTAAAAACTATCATATAGATATTTGCATCTCATGTGTAACTACTGTGTTCGATCCTGTTTGTTCACCCCTCCGTGATAGATTCCAGACCCGGAATTTGAGGGTGTGACAGATTGGTATCAGAGCCACTGGTTATACTGAGTTAGGGATTGCATCTAGCCTATAGCCACACACAATAGTTGCACAAAGTAAATTGCCTTAGTTAGAGATTGACTAAGATTAAGAAGTTATATGCTTAAACTTAGATAGTTGTTTTCCTAAACATAACTTTGACTCTTTGACTCATTCCTAAACTTATTCTCAACGACACGTGGGATCTACACTTATCATCATGCCTAAATCAAATGGTTTTCAAATCTCGTCAAAGTCCGTGTCACATGACCGAGAACATGCAATGCTGGAAGAGTGGGATACCTGTATCTTAAGGTGTTCTGTCTAGGCAAGGTATTCATACAACTTGATTACCTCACCTGGGAACCCTCGAGATGAGTATTCGCTTATAGGTACGCATGTCCTCGTTAAGGTTGTGGTGGACACAAATACTTTGATAAGTCAACGTATTCGCTTTGGTTTGCGAACCGAACGTTTACACTCCTAACCTCTCATTGTTATTCTAAACAATCTCATTAATGATTTTATTATTTTGAAAAGTTTTAGAAACCAATTACCCGTTTTCATAAAGGTTTCTTCTTTCCATATTATTCAGCATGTCTTCTCGTCAAATCCGTTCACGGTCTCGAAACTCTGGCAGTAAGATTTCTGCTATTGTAACACGTGAAGTTACTACAGTCCTATACAATTCCTTAAGGAAAATAGGTCAAATTACCTTGATATGTTCCATTTGGTAATCTAAGCTACCTTGTCCTAACCTAAAGCGAGACTTGTTTCCATAGTACTCGTGCCTTGCCGAATTTAATCGAAAAACCCAGTTTTCTTAAATTCCCATCTGTCCTACAGTAATTGTCCATACTTTGAATATTTGATATAAAATGCATCTATTGAATATGTCAAAGTGTGAATTCTCATCAAACAATTTCATGATAGATGGACGCACCAGCGGGCAGAGGCAGAGGTAGAGGACGCGCCAGAAGAACTGACCCAATAGGGATGACTCCTGAAGAAATACAAGCCTTGGTCAATCAAGGTGTTGCTGCAGCCCTAGCCACTCAGGCTGCTCAGAATGGTCATCACTATTCATATAAAAAGTTCCTAGACTGCAAACCAGATACCTTCACTGGTGCAGAAGGGGCCATTGGGCTCATAAGGTGGTTCGAGAAATGTGAATCCATCTTCGCTATATCTGAATGTCCCGATGAGAGTAGGACCAAGTATGCATCCGGAGCCTTGAGTGGAGCTGCACTCTCGTTCTGGAAGACAGAAGTTTCAAGACTTACTCTCTCCCTAGCCAATGCTATGGATTGGGAGGAATTCAAACAGCTGATGATGGAAGAATTCTGCCCAAGAGAAGAAGTACAAAGGTTTGAAACCAAATGCTGGAACCACAAAATGGTGGGATCTGAAATTGAAAAGTATACCACCGAAAATCATGAGTACGCAACTTTGTGTCCTCATATGATGGAGCCTGCTCACAGAAGAATTGAAGGCTACATCCGTGGACTGTCTCCGGTCATTCAATCTATGGTCACTTACTCCAACCCAACTTCAATCCAACAGGCCATTAGGATAGCTCACAAGCTGACTAATGAGGCTGTGGCTCAGGGAAGTTACCACCAAGAAACAAGGGTAAGGGTGTTGCTGCTGAAAGCTCGGGAAAGAGAAAGTTTGAAGATGCTAAAGATGGTGAGAGTCAAGGTACAAGCAAGAAGCAAGATCAGAAAAAGCACCAAGACAATCAGGGCATTCCGCCTAGATGTCAGAGGTGTGGTAAGCGTCATCATGGCAAGTGTACCGCAATCATCTGCTACAAATGCAACAAGAGGGGGCACACTGCTCCTGAATGTAGAACCAAGACTCAAGACCAGGGAAAGAGGGATGGTAATCAGCAGAATGGTGGAAAGAAGGAAGTTATTTGTTTCAGATGTGGAGAAAAGGGCCATATTGCTAAAGACTGCACTGGAGAAAAGAAAGATACAGCCAAGGGCAGAGCCTTCGTGATTGGCAAAGGTGAGGCTCTAAAAGACCCTAACGTTATTATGGGAAAATTTTTGGTGAATAAGGTTTATGCTATAGTATTATTTGACACGGGAGCTGATAGAAGCTTCGTATCTAATACTTTCTATAAGCACTTGAATGTAGAACCTGTATCCCTAGATGAGCCATATGTTGTAGAAGTAGCGAATGGTAAATCCTTGACCGCATCACAAATCCTGAAAAACTGTACACTAGATTTATCAGGTCATATCCTACCAATAGACCTCATGCCCATTACTTTGGGAAGCTTCGATGTAGTAGTTGGTATGGATTGGCTATCCAAAAACTCTGCAGAAATTATCTGTAAAGACAAAATGATTCGTATCCCCCTACCAAATGATGAAGTCCTGTGTGTGGAGGGAGATAAGACTGGTGTTGTGATGGGAGTTATTTCTTACTTGAAGGCTCAAAAGTGTCTTCGGAAAGGACATACTGCTATCCTAGCCCTAGTCACTGACAAAGATAAGAAGGAAAGGAAGATTGAAGATGTACCCGTCGTCAGGGAATTTCCTGAAGTGTTTCCTGATGAACTACCTGGGTTGCCCCCTAAAAGAGAGGTCGAGTTTTCAATCGAGTTAGTACCTGGAGCTACACCTATAGCTCGGGCACCATACCGTCTCGCACCTTCTGAATTAAAAGAACTATCTGACCAGCTTAGGGAACTCCTTGATAAAGGATTCATCCGACCTAGCTCGTCACCATGGGGAGCACCAGTGTTATTTGTGAAGAAGAAAGACGGGACCTTCCGGATGTGCATCGACTATCGAGAACTAAACAAAGTGACGATCAAGAACCGTTATCCCTTGCCACGTATTGACGACTTATTTGACTAATTGCAAGGTTCAAGCATTTACTCCAAGATAGATCTTAGAAGCGGTTATCATCAGCTGAGAGTCAGAGATGAAGATATTGTGAAGACGGCTTTCAGAACTCGGTACGGTCACTTTGAGTTCACAGTCATGCCATTTGGGCTAACAAATGCACCTGCTGTATTCATGGATCTCATGAATCGTGTATGCAAGCCTTATCTAGACAAGTTTGTCATTGTCTTCATTGATGACATCTTGATCTATTCCAAAAATGAGCAGGAGCATGAAGAACATCTGAGATTGATCCTTGAACTACTAAAGAGAGAGGAGCTTTATGCTAAGTTCTCGAAATGTGATTTCTGGCTTAAAGAAGTTCAATTCCTTGGTCATGTGATTGATGCTAATGGAATTCATGTAGACCCAGCAAAAAATTGAATCCATCAAAAGTTGGCCTACACCTTCTAATCCAACGGAAATCAGACAATTTCTGGGACTAGCCGGCTATTACAGGAGATTTATCGAGGGATTCTCCAAGATAGCTCAACCATTGACCATGCTTACCCAAAGGGGTAGCATATCATTGGGGGTTCAAGCAAGAGGCTGCCTTTCAAACACTGAAACAGAAGTTGTGCAGTGCACCTATATTGTCCCTACCCGACGGTATTGAAGACTTTGTAGTCTACTGTGATGCTTCTGTTCAGGGTCTGGGATGTGTTTTGATGCAGCGAGACAAAGTCATAGCCTATGCCTCAAGACAGTTAAAGTCCCATGAGAAGAACTATGCAACTCATGACCTAGAACTGGGAGCTGTTGTGTTTGCTCTTAAATTATGGAGACATTACTTGTACGGTACTAAGTGCACTATTTATACCGACCACAAGAGTCTTCAACACCTGTATAATCAAAAAGCTGAACATGAGGCAGAGGAGATGGCTTGAACTACTAAACGATTATGATTGTGCCATCAAGTACCATCCTGGTAAGGCAAATATTGTGGCTGATGCTTTGAGTAGGAAAGAACATGTGAAACCTCGTAGAGTACGAGCTCTACAACTTACCATTCAAAGCAACCTGCCGGCACAAATCTTGAATGCTCAGACTGAAGCCCTGAAAGAAGAGCACATTAAAGATGAAAACCTTCGAGGGCTAGACCAACAGTTTGAAGTTCATTCGGATGGGATACGCTTTATAGCAGGAAGGATTTGGGTACCCCTATACGGGAATCTGAGGAGCTTGATCATGGATGAAGCCCACAAGTCTAGATACTCTATCCACCCAGGTGCAGATAAGATGTATTACGACTTGAAGCTTGTTTACTGGTGGCCAAGAATGAAGGCAGACATTGCAACCTATGTCTCAAAGTGCTTGACTTGTTCTAAAGTCAAGGTCGAATACCAAAAGCCTTCAGGAATGTTGACCCAACCAGAAATTCCCGTGTGGAAATGGGAAATGATAACCATGGATTTCGTCACGGGTTTACCCAAATCTCAAACGGGCAATGACACCATTTGGGTTATCGTTGACCGTCTCACCAAATCCGCTCATTTCATACCCATCCGTGAGAAAGACAAGATGGAGAAACTCGCAAGGGTGTACATCAAAGAAATTATCTCTAGACACGGAGTGCCAGTGTCTATTATCTCTGATCGTGATGCACGGTTTACATCAATCTTCTGGGGTAAGCTTCAGAAAGCTCTAGGCACTCGCCTAGATATGAGCACAGCCTATCACCCTCAAACTGATGGTCAAAGTGAAAGAACCATACAGACTCTTGAGGATATGCTTAGGGCTTGTGTTATTGACTTTGGAAAGAACTGGGAAGGTCATTTACCTTTGGTAGAGTTCTCATATAACAACAACTATCATTCGAGCATCAAGGCGGCACCATTCGAGGCCTTATATGGACGTAAATGTAGATCACCGCTTTGCTGGGCAGAAGTTGGAGATAGTCAACTTACTGGTCCAGAGTTGATCTTTGAAACTCATGAGAAAATTGTCCAGATAAGAGAACGCATGGCTGCTGCCAGGGATCGTCAGAAAAGCTATGCTGATAAACGCCGCAAACCACTGGAATTTCAGGAAGGGGATAAAGTTTTGCTAAAGGTATCTCCCTGGAAGGGAGTTATACGCTTTGGGAAACGAGGGAAATTGAACCCTCGCTACGTGGGATCTTTTGAAATTGTCAGAAGGATCGGCCCAGTAGCCTATGAATTAAATCTACCTGCTGAACTGGGTGGTGTGCATAATGTTTTTCACGTATCTAATCTAAGGAAGTGCTTATCCGATGAATCACTTGTTGTGCCTTTAGAGGAACTGCAAGTAGATGAGAAACTCAGGTTTATCGAGGAACCAGTTGAAATCATGGATAAAGAAGTCAAACAACTTAAGCATAGCAAGATTCCGATTGTCAAAGTTCGGTGGAACTCCCGGCGTGGTCCTGAGTTCACTTGGGAACGAGAGGACGAAATGATGCGCAAGTATCCCAACCTGTTCAAGAAGGTTGCCAGTACTTCTTATTTTCGGGACGAAAATTCCTGTAACAGGGGGATGATGTGACAACTCGGAAAATTTCATGATTTATATATATGAAAATCTAGTATTTGTGTGATTTGTTTTTATATTTTTATTAGTATATATTAATAATATTATTAATAAGAATATAAATAACAATAATAATAATAACAATAACAATAATAATATTGTTAAAAATAAAAATAATAACAACAATGATAATGATAATAATAATATTGTTATTAATAATAATAATTTATAAAAAGTTTATTAAATTATAAAATTATTAAATTGATTTAATAAAGTCCAGGGGTTGTTGGTAATTTTTGAAACATGTTTAACAAACTTATAACATAAAATGTTAACTGTTGTAACTCCAGGGACCAATTGTGTAATTTCATTTAAAAATCCCAACCCGCCGCCCGTTTTCCCGATTTCCTTTCCGGCGCCTATTCCGGCGACCTCCGGCGTCTCCCAAAGGCCAAGTTAGGCCGGGTTTAATCCAATCAAACGATGCCGACACTTTCGTGTGAATATCTCGAACTCGTGGCCACTGGAAATTTGATAAATGGTGTCGGTTTAATGCGATTTCCACTACGACCGAAAGTTCGGTCGACACCCACTACGAACACGCACCAAACAATAAACAATACTCGAATTGATTGCACACTAACATCCGTATGATTATTTATAGACTACCAGTGAGTTCAATTTCACACAAAACATAACACAATACCACCATTGATCCTCTCCTTGCGTTCGGACCTGCAACTTATTCGATTTCACCTTCTGAGTTCTATTGCACGACAACAATAGAGGGCTTTTGATCATTAGAGTTATTGGAGACTTCCTGTGAAGTTATTTCATTATCATCAACGTTCGATCATCTTTTGAATCCTCCCCAGGCCGCAACCTGTTCTTCGACGATTTGAACATCTCGAGCATCGAAATAGGTAATTGAAGTTACCTACAAACTCGTCTTTATCAGGGGAACAAAAGCCCCATGAATCTGTGCATGATCATAGCCATTTCGATCTTCAATTTGATCGATTTGGTTCTAGGGTTCTTGATTTGGGGGTAACATACGGGATTGTGTTTAAATTTAATTGGACCTGAGTTCTAAACGATTAGGAGCCTTTGGCTCACTGGTTCGGGTGTTGGGTTGTGGGGAGGAGGTCGCGGGTTCGAACCCAGCCCCCTCCCAATTATTTTTTTTAAGCCTTTTAGGCTATTTAAAAATACAGAAAAATTATTAAAAATTATAAAATAATTATTATAAACTTTGTTCATTTTAGAGGTTATATAATTATTTCTGGAAAATTTATTTCTTTAAAAACCTTATTTATTTATTTAATTAATTATTACAAATGTTATAAAATATTATTATAAATGTTATAAATAGCCATTTTTATAAAAATAGACTCTAAATAATAATCTAAATTATTAATTTATTATTAAACGTTATATTATTTGTAATTAAGGATAAAAATGATTTTATAAATTAAATCATAAAATCATACTAAATAATACATGATTTATTAAAAATCATAAATAGATTTTAAATAAAATAATAACATAGATTATTACACATAAATAATGTTTATACATGATATAAATATGGATAACATAATTAATAATTACATAATTTATATTATTTATTGAACATAAATCTATTATGTTATGATTATTAATTATTGAACATAATTAATAATTAGATAAATTATATTATGTTTTATCATGTAAATATGTTATAATTTAATGATATGTTATTATTCATTATTTATACATAATCTATGTTCAGTTGTAAAAACATTATCATATAAATATAATGTCTAGATAAATTGTGTCTATTTACAAAATCTTACAAAATTAAATATAAATTTATATTTAACGTCTAAGATTTATTTGGAACATAATGATATGTTAAAAATCATTATTAAACTAATTAAATATTATGAAATGTAAATTTTTAGTTATTAAAGAATTAACAAAATGACTAAATGATTTAGTTATATGTTTATAACAAATCCCCGAAAACCAAATCCTAGATCAATTGAACACCAGGTTCAAGATCTAACTTATTTAGGTTTTGGATTAGTATCTGTTTGCTTACGTGAAATATAATTCCTTAGCAGGAATTTACTAGGTTGTCAACACCACACAAGGACTGAGGTGAGTTCATAACTATTCCCTTTTTTAATCATTTAAATATTTTGGGGCTGGAATACATGTTGTAATTGAAATTACAAATTATTTTTGTGTATTATGTTAAATAATAATTTAATCACATTTATGATTACATATGGTTACTATAAAAATCCTTCTCTGTATACTGGACTATAAATAAGCAGGGATCTTTTGGATAGTACTATTGGGGAATGACTTACCCCCACAAAGGTATGGACATGTGATCCATATCAGATGCACAAAGATCTTGTTGTCATCTGGGATGACTGTTTCTGTAGTGAGAAGGCAGATGTGCACTATATATAGTTTGCAATATAGTTCCACTTACAACCCATATGGGGATAAATGTAAAGGAGGATTTGCTCCCTCTGATTTGAAATTATTATGAAAATATAATATACACATGAAAAGGATATTAAACTATGGTACATGGACAAATCCTATGTGTAGGATTTGTTGGGCTTGTACATAGTGGGTATGTGGGATAGCGAGTTCACCTTAATATAAAAGGGTTCCGACAGGCTATTCATATACCGGTGAGTAAAATAAACTCACACTTTTACAGTAAATCCTAATTGATGATAATTGATGATTTATCAGTATGTTTTACTACCTATGAACTCACAACCCTGTGTTGACACTTGATTTACATGTATTCTCAGGTATCTATTAGGAGCTTATGGACATGCACGTAGGATCATATAAGAGCTCAAGATACCTATGGATTATTATCTAAAATATGATAAAGACATGTTGTCATGAAACAATCTATATTTACTTCCGCTACGCATAATATTACTCTGAACATTATTGTAATGATTATCTAAAAACTATCATATAGATATTTGCATCTCATGTGTAACTACTGTGTTCGATCCTGTTTGTTCACCCCTCCGTGATAGATTCCAGACCCGGAATTGAGGGTGTGACACATATATCCATTTTCACATACAAGCTGAGACACTTGTTTTTGCAGGCGATCATTTTCCTTCATTAATAACTTTTTTATTGGCGTATGCTATTAACAACCCGTTTTGAGCCATATCAAATACCAACCGTTTAGACCCATTTCCAATACCACCCTTTTTGACCCATAACCAATACCACCCGTGTTGACCCATACCAAGGTTTTGCATTTGGATGTGAGATCCGCTATTCTTTGAATGGCCATGTTAGCTTTCGTGCATGTGACATATTTCATCTAAAAAATCTGAGTAAACTATATTTTTGGTAACATTAGCAGGTGTTTCGTCAGATGATTCTATTTAAACTTTTAAAGCATTCGGTGAAGTCGACCTTGAGAAAGCTACATATAATTGGCCATGACTGAAAACAGGCTGTGGTAAGTAAACACCAATTTTGTTCAAAGATTGTCCCTGGCTTTTGTTAATTGTCATTGCATAGCAAAGTTTAATGGGAAATTGCTTTCGTTTAAACACAAATGGAAGCTCTGGGTCAGTGTGAGTTAGAAAACACGGCCATCTTTTGGTTAAAGGTACTAAAAGAACTAACAGAGTGAAAGCAGCATTCGCCTAACCCACAATTTACTTTATAAAAAAAATTGTGTTTCAGGGTCATGTATCTAAATAATTAGTTTTATATGTATCTAATAGATGATAAACCTCCAAATTCTTTTGAATTTACAATACACGATGGCAACCATGAAAACCCAGTTTTAGTCCTATTTGGTTTTCTCACATGAATAAAACAAAAAACTTATTACATTAGTATTTTGATCATATACATATTAGTATGTTTACTACAATTGCAAATTTCAGGACTAAGAAACATACTCATGCATTCATCTTGATTCATGCTACCAACTGAAACTAAAATTTACTAAGAAACAAACAATTGCAAGATATAAACATGTGGTGGTGATTGAATTTATAGTTGAGAACTCAAATCAAATTTGAACCTCTAATCTATTAGTTAAAGAATTGGACTGAATTTTGAGGCACATGCACATTGAATTAGACTGCAAACTATCATCGACGATAAGCTGAAGATCCCAAATGATTAAAACAGATAAAGTTTGGAAATTAAATTAGCAATGCATCTTTATGAGCGACTTTTAAACATCAGAAATGAATAGTGGAAGAGAAATCCATCACAGGGAACAAATCAAAAAAATAAAAACACCACTAAAAATAAAAATTAGTGTTGTTTACCTAACTACCGAATAGGTGTCCGGTAAGGAACCTGCAATGAAGTCGCCACTTAGGGTGAATCAAGTAATTTTTTTGACCTAGAAAACCAAGCTCAGCGGCCGTTAAACCCACATAATCTGGTCGATGATTTACCCCGTTAGCCGACCAGAATCTTTTATCGCCATCATTGAGCTCTTCAAACCTAGAACCACAGATCGATCAACGATGTTAAGTCACCGGAAGATTGTGATACATTAAATTAACTCACCGAAAGGTTGTTGAAAACTGAATTTGAGGAGATAAAAGCTTCCTGACTGCATCTTCTCTTTCTCTTCGGGGGAGTCGAGTCGGCGTGGGTGGCTGGTGGTCCTGAAGCGATGATGCCGGGTTGGATGTCAAAGGCGAAAGGCTGATTAGCTCCTGCTCCACACGAGCGGCAGGCTGATTAGGGATGTCAAAGGGCGCCGGTGCCGCCCACTTCGGGGGAGTGGAATCGCCGTGGGTAGGTGGTGGTGAAAGGCTGATTAGGGATGTCAAAGGCGAAAGGGTGATTAGGGTTTGAGATAAGGAAGTGTGGCACTGTAGGCACCGACATAAGGGAATAATATGTATATATAATATATAATATTACTAGCCTAACGACCCGTGTGTTACACGGGTTGGACAAAATTAAATTTAATGAAAATAATAAAAAGTTATCTATGCACGATAATAAGACAACAATGTAAAAAGAACATCACGGTTAATAAAATATATGCTTACAATAAATTTATGTAAAGAACTTTAAAACATTGGTCAAAATATAAAAGTTTTACAAATCTCTAAAAACCTCCTTATACACAACATTTTTGTTTTATTTGTAGTCTCACCATTCTCGTCTAATATAACCATCTTTAATCCATCTCGTCTAGTAACTCGTGACAATGCGACGTAAAGCTGTCCGTGTGTGAAAACTGGTTGTTTTAAAAACAAACCAACTCTTGATAAAGATTGACCCTGGCTCTTATTTATTGTCATTGCAAAACACACAGTTAGAGGGAATTGTCTTCTTTGAAACTTAATGGGTAGCCTCTTGTCAGTTGGTACCAATGAAATTCTAGGTACAAAAGTATGTTCTCCAATGTTACTCCCAGGTATAACCTCTGCTTCTATAACACGTTTTCCTAATGATACGACTTGTAAACGTGTTCTATTACATAAACCACTTTTTTGGTCTATATTTCTGAGAAGCATTACTGGAACACCAACCTTTAACACTAACCTGTGATTGGGCAAACCGCCGAGTTTTATGCCATTGAGTATATCTGGAGAATATAAACTTTCATCTAAATTAGAACTCAACATTTCTGTTTGACATATAGAATCAGAACTAAGATATTCTATTTCTTCACCCGGGAAAATTGAAAGCAACTTTTCATTTATCTCGTGCACCACCTCATTCTTTGGAGTTAAAATGGCTCTTTGATGAAAGTAATTCGGTTCTTTATAATTTTCTAAAATAGAAGGATATACGAAATCAATCAACTCTGAAACAGGATCAACTGAATCTTTTATGAGAAGATCATCCGGTATTTCAATAACTGCTTCACCGTCATTCTTACCACCCACGCTACCTTCACCTATGCTCAAGAGCCATTGTGCAAACATTTTGGTTTGCTCTATATCAGATGAATCATCAGTGGATGTCAACCTTAGGTTCTTTGTCAATCTGAGCACCTTGCAATTTTTCCAAATGTAAGAAGAACTCAAAGAAGCATCAACAATTTGTTGCCTACTACCACTTGGGACAATAGGTAGAATCTGTCTAAAATCACCTCCAAAAACAATTACCTTCCCACCAAATGGTAAACGGGATGCCGATCCTGATTGAGAAGTAAATATGTCTTTTAAGGATCTATCAAGAGCTTCAAATGCGTGTTTATGTACCATTGGTGCTTCATCCCAAATAATCAGTGAAGTTTGTTTCAGTAGGCGTGCAAGATCGCTATCTGGTTTGATGTGACAAAAAGAATCCTCGACTATATTTAAAGGAATATGAAATCTAGAATGTGCTGTCCTACCACCTGATAGCAAAAGAGATGCAATTCCGCTTGAAGCAACGTTCAGTACAATCTTTCCTTCTGATCTAACAGATGCTGATAAAGTTTTCCACAGATATGTTTTTCCTATTCCACCGTAACCATAAACAAAAAACACTCCACCTTTATTCATTAAAACTGCAGTCATGATTTTCTCATAAATGTGTCTTTGTTCATCAGTCAATGAAGTGTAGAGGTTATGAAATTCATCTTGCAATACGTCTTTGTTATATGCCAGTTCTTCATTAAGTAACAAATGTTTGCAGAAGATATAAGATTGTCATCGGGATAAGGCATGGTCGAGAACCTTCGTAGACTTGAATTATTACGAAGCAAGAACTTTTCAATCTCATACAACGTAAGGTTTTTAACTTGTTCGTCTGAAAGCAACAAATCTGATAATATACATATAAAACATAAAGTTGTATGAGAAAATAGTGAGTAACTTCACTTAATACATGTAATTTAAAAAAAAAATAATTAATAATACCTGGATGTTTTAAGATAATACGTTGGTTGTAAAGTATTCCATCAGATAAGTAAGTCCAAGTTTTTTCCCACACAAAATCTGGCCGAGAAAGGCTATAAGACATTAACATCGTAGCAAATAAACTTCGTAAAAAATAACCGGTCCCTGAAATGCTAGCTTCCTCAATTGCTTCAATGTACTCTTTATCATCATCCAAAAGGCCTCTTGAAAAACATGCATCTCTAAAAGTAGGACACACAGAACCATTAAATGTTCTAATATCCTCAAAAGAAGTTGGTCCATTCACCTTATTCAACAATATTCTCAAATAATACGCTTCACCAAGAGATGGAGATACCGAATGTATTCTACCAATTGAAAAACCAATCTTTCTGGGTATCCAAGTACGTTTGTCGGCTTTCCATACAAACTTTGTAGGAAATTCAACATAATTTAGTTTACGTGCCTGAGGGTAAATTTTATTGCATTTCATCCATTCGGTAAACATCGAAGTAGACATAGATTGTTTATCTAGAACGTTGTCTATATGATCATCTGCTTCGTATAAAACTTGTTGTTGACCTGGTAGATGAAAGGGAAGCCTAATAACTGAAGGAGTCCTGTAATGAACATCATATCCATATATACGCCAAGATGCTTCACAAGCAGATATGTACCTACAGTTGTAATATTCTTTGATCTCGTCAACCGACTCAACTGTACCGTTTTGTACATTAGTTGGAACAAAACAAACAGTGGCTCTATCATTACCTTTGTTTATATACTTAAACAAATACTTGATTGAACCAGCTTGATTACACCATTCCACGTTGATATGCGCCTGATATCTTTTGAGAAGCTCCTTATTGTATGGAACCACGCTTCGATTATCCAACTGCATCCCTGATTTTTCAACGAATAAGCCAGAATTTCGTCTCTTATACATTGGAAAACCATCTGAGTCAATAGATGTTTCCTGACGAAACTTTTTTGGAAAGTTTTTTGAGCATCTTCCATCAATCATGCACGGACACTTCATATTGTGAACACCACAAGGACCATGAATCATGAACTAACTTACAAGAGAATATAATTCTGGATCTTTATTCTTGTCTGGTATTTCAGCAGATATAAACGGATCAATATGTTCAACAGTAGGTAATTTGTGATCGGCATGCATAAATAGACATACATGAGCATGAGGCAAGCCACATTTTTGAAACTCCACAGTGTATACCACTAAAATATTGTAAAACAAAAAAAAATAAGGATTATATGTTGTCCGAATATAATTAAAAAATACAAAAAGTATAATATTTCCCAAAATTATATAATATAAATGCATACGTATATATAAAGATTGATATAAAATAGTGTTTGTCATACCTGCCTCAACTTTGCCGAGAATTGACTTATCTTTGAGGTCTTTAATCATCGAATCAAGTTTAATCTTAAAAAATCTGCACAAGATATCAGGACGATCTTCCGCTTTAAGTGTCGTGTCTTTCAAAAATCGTTTAACCTCCGGCCATTTGGGGTTGCATGTGATTGTTTTAAAAGAATCAGGATATCCATACCACCGACATAGCGACATGGCATCAAGATAATTTTGTAACATGTAACGTGCACCACCAGTAAAAGAGGAAGGTAATATAACATGTTGACCAACAGTTGATACATCAACGGTGCCCTGCTTTTTTGCCGCATGTAATTTCTCATAAGACTCGCTCCTTAACGTCTTCTGTTGACTGCGTATAAAAAGTAGTCTTTCACTTTCAATCATTGTATACGCATCAACCAAAAATTGTTGAAAAATCCTTCTACCATTAAGAATTAAAGACAAACCAACAGTTCTGTCTGGATTCGGTAACTAAAAAATTGCCTCATCAAAATAGTGGATCTTTTGGAAGTGTTAGACCCTGATGGAATTGTATGCGGTATGCCTATCCTGTAACCATCCTCGCCATAAGGAAAAGCAATGGATACTGAAGTGCTAGGTATGAAGGATGGAGCTCACTAATACGCTGTAAGTTTCCAGCTCTAGTCTTTACAATAATGTCTCTGGTTTCAAATGAATTATCAAGGTCACCAACTATTAAAGCAGCAACTTCTGAGGCAGTTGGCAAGTTAGAAGTTTGTAACACCCGTAATTTCTTATTAAAGAAATTAAAAGAATGAAATAGAAAGAAAGGGGAAAGAAATAAAAAGTCTACTTTTGTGGAAGGGCCAAAAGTGCCAAATGGGCAAACTCCCTATTAATTTGATAGAAAAGGTGGTATGGCCTCCCACGTTGCCTGAGTATTCATTCATTTGATATTTTAGAGAGAGAAAGCAGCAGGAGCAGAAAACCATCGGGATTTTTGAAGAAGAACCTGAGAAATTCGAAGTTTTTGGGTAAGAAATCTCGAATTATGATATTTAGGACGATTCTAGAACCATTTATGAGATTATAAATGTAACTAGTGTGTTCGGGTTGCATTGTGTGTGTGTTTTAGGTGTATAGACGACTGAGAAGTTCAAGGAAAGGGCATCCAAAACCCGAAGACAAATTAAGGTGAGTTCTAGACCCCGTTTTACTGGTTTTTAAATGTTTTGGGGCTGGAAAATGCATGCAAGTATGTTTTTGTAAAGTTTGGGTTGAAACCCGTATGAAATGAATGTATGTATGCTTATGTTTATGTTAGATTTATGCCTAGAATCACATGTATATGTTTAGAACTAGGCATTATGATGTTTGGGACTTGGATTATGGATTAGACACATGAACAGGTTGCAAATATGTCTGAAATTGGACTTAGAATAAATAAGAACAAGCTGATGAGTCCACCAGTGGTAATACGACCAACAGTGTGGTCGTATGACCAGGATATTTTTCTAAGTGTTGAAGTCAGTAGGCCTCATACGACCAACAGTGTGGTCGTATGACCAAGTGATTTGTCTAAGTGTTGTCCAATAGGACTCATACGACCAACAGTATGGTCGTATGACCAAATGATATTTTTCTAAGTATGTTGAAGAGTCCAATAGGACTCATACGACCAACAGTGTGGTCGTATGACCAGAACATATTTCCAAGTCTAGGGATGGTACGACCAATAGTGCTCATACGACCAACAGTGTGGTCGTATGACCAGATAATTTAAGTATAAAATGAAAAGTCCAGCAGTGCTCTTACGCCTAACAGGGCTCATACGCCCAGAGGGCTTATACGCCCAACAGGGCTCAAACGCCCAGAAAACTTAGAATTTTACAGAAATTTCCAGTAAGTCCAAAGTTCGAGGTTTTGACCAGGGTTGACTAGGGTTAATAAATGATGATGTCTCATGCATAGAATGATGAGTATGATTAACCCTTATTATTACTGATATTATTATCAGTGTATTATTATTGTTAACAATATTCTTAACAAAATATTGTTAAGTATGGTATGATGCTATGTATGATGATGAATGCCTGATGATGTATGTATGATGATGAATGTATGATGAGTGTGTATGTTCCTTGTAATTGTGTATGCTTATCTTTCTAAAACTTTACGAATAACAAGAATGAACTAATGAAGTATTATGTAACGTAAAGTGAAAGATAATGAAAGAGGAACATGATGATGAATGCACGTATTAACGAATGAATGAAAAGAAGAATGATGATGAATACATGCATAAATGAATGAATGAAAGTCTTGCATGGTCTAAGGGACACGAGATGGAATTGACGGTTATGAAGTCTTGGAATGGAGCTTGGTTCTAGTAACTAGGCCTATTACGAGCCTTATGGTAGATTATGGACAGTGAGCCATAGTTGCCTTAAGAACAACGGGGCAGTGTCTTTGTGACCTGTCACGGGATAGTTGTTACAGCAGGAGTGGTGACGATCACTCATGGGGTTAACGTGACCCCAGATGAGACGTTGTCGGTCTATGGACAGAGAGCCATAGGGGCAACGAGGTTGTCGGTCTATGGACAGAGAGCCATAGGGGCAACCAGGTTGTCGGTCTATGGACAGAGAGCCATAGGGGCAACCAGGTGTCGGTCTATGGACTGAGAGCCATAGGGGCACCAGGTGTCGGTCTATGGACTGAGAGCCATAGGGGCACCAGACGGATACGATATGCTCTGTCGGCTCATGGGTTGGAACCATGGGGGCAGAGAAGAAAGGTGACCCTTAGAGTTTTGCATGCTTGACGAATGAAAGTTAAAGAACGTATGAATGAATGAAAAGAATGTATGTACGAACGTGAATGAGAACGATGAATGGTACACGAATGAAAACTAATGAACGAATGATGAAGATAATAATGAAATTACCTACGTGTACGTACGATGTGTGATCACATATGCATAACGAACGTTTTGGAATGAGAAGTAAAGTATTTTAAATACAAAACTAGAACTCACTCAGCAACGCTGACTTTTATGTATTTTCCAGTTGGCAGGTAACAGGTTGCTGAGTATGGCACACGGGGATGGCTACTAGGCGGGCAAGACTGACATCCATTTCACTTTTTGACAATACTGTTGTTTTGTAATTCATTCGACTAATTATTTTGTGACTTATGAACTAGAATGTATTGCTTAACAACAGCATTTTAAAATGAATGAAGGGTTTTGCCAACTTAATTCCGCTGCTTAATTTATTGATATATATATGTGTTTTATGCTGTGAATGACCAACTGTGAGGTGCCCGGGAATGGGGCCTTACAAGTTGGTATCAGAGCCAAAGTTTAAGTAAAATGGGTAAATTTTCAAAATAAACCTTAACTTAAACTGAAAATGGGACGGAAAGAGGGATGTCAGCCCGAGTAGCCATGTGCCATCAGGTATTGTTTTCTTAAAAGTCAACCAGACTTATGTGCGTGTGCTATCTGGATTATGTGTTCTTAGTAGATTTAGATGCTGATGTAGTCAGGATAGGAAGTGCTTGGGGTGTGAAGAGTAAAGTAAGTGGCTAATCACAACTGGCCACTGTAATTAGGAACTTACTATACTTGACATAAACTGAGCTATTCCTTGAATGACTGTTTTAGTGTTTGAATCTTATAGTGCATAGGAGAATGGCTGGGAAGAAACCATCTAAGGCTGCTAGAGGTAGAGGTCGTCCGCGTACGACTAGGAACAGCACTAAAGCTCATGAGACGGCTCCTGGGAACCCTGAGGTTCCTGACCGGAATGAAGAAACAGAGAATGCTAGTTTGAATGCCTCAGCTAGGGAGGCGATTGCTGATGAGGTACACCAGGTCCTACAGGCAGTTATGCCATCAGTAGTGACCGATGTTATTCGAGCTATAAGGAACGAGGAAAGGAAGGAAAAAGAGGACAGGAGAGGGTCAACTGAAAAGGAGAGCAAGGAAGAGGAGGAACGACCGGATCCTGAGATAGTAATATCTGATGAGGAAAGAGATGATGTAGTAGGGGTGACGACCAAGGGGTGCAGTTACGGGGCATTTCAGAGGTGCAAGCCCCCGACTTTTGATGGCAATGGCACTGCTTCAACCGCTCAACGATGGGTAAGGGAGATGGAAGCGGTACTCGAGATCAGCGAGTGCCGTGAGGATCAGAAGGTGAAGTTTGCCACCCACTCCTTTACTGACTCAGCATTATGCTGGTGGGATAATATTGTCCAAGCTGAGGGTTCCAGGGCCATCGGGAAAATGAAGTGGTCTGAGTTGAAGAAGTTAGTAATTGAGGAATTCTGTCCTCACAGAGAACTTGATAAGGTCGAGAGGGAGTTCCTGCAACTCGAGGCAGGAACCATGACACACCAGCAATACACTACCAAATTCAATGAGATGGCGAGGCTGGTGCCGGATCAAGTGACACCGGTATCTCGAAAGATTAACCGGTACATTCAGGGACTGCCAGCCGACATCCGCAGGCACTTGATTACTGCCCGACCAAGCACCTTTAGGTCGGCAGTAGACTTAGCTGGGAGGCTCTATGACGAGAGGGAAGTGATGGTGGTGGAATCAAAGAAGGCCGGTGGCGACCGAAATTGGAATGGAAAGCGGTTCGGGCGTGGTGGCTTTACCCCGAATAACAAGAAGGTGAGAAGGGATAACCGTAGGGTGGGGTCATCAAGCTCGGGACCCAAAAGATGTGACAAGTGTGGTAAGGAGCACGGTGGTGAATGCAGATGGGGGTTAAACGTCTGTTTCAGGTGTGGGAAATCCGGTCATATGGCTAAAGACTGTAAGGCTGCGAGGTGTTTCAACTGTGGTGAAGCGGGGCACATGAGTAAAGATTGCAAGAAGTCGAGGGCTGAGAGTTCCGGAGGAAAGAAGGTGGCAGGGACTGAGGGGCAGAAGACGAGTGCCAGAGCTTTTACTATGACCGGAGAGGAGGCTAGGACGGACCCCGATGTTGTGTCAGGTACGTTTCTAGTAAATCAAACTCTTGCTTCTGTGTTATTTGACTCTGGTGCTAGTAGAAGTTTCATTTCTGCTACTTTCTGTGATAAATTGTCTGCTAGTAGTAAATGCATTGATGAGCCCTTTGATGTAGAAACCGCTATTGGTAAGTCCACTAGAGTTATTGATGTGATAGAGGACTGTACCATAGAGTTAGAAGGCCATAGGTTTGCTGCCAAATTACATGTGATGCCCTTAGGAGGATTTGATGTAGTGTTAGGGATGGATTGGTTAGCAACCTACGAAGCGAATATCGTGTGCCGAAAGAAGATGATTAGACTGACGGCGACTGACGGAAGTCCGGTGACAATATATGGCGATCAGGTTACGACGATTTCGAAGGTGATCTCGATAGCGGTGGCGGGAAAGTGTATGAGGCGCGGATGTAGCGCCTACTTATGTTATGTAAAGAATGTAGAGACGCCAACACCACAACTATCTGATGTACCAGTTGTGCGTGACTTTCCGGACGTGTTTCCCGAAGACTTATCGGGATTGCCACCTGACCGAGAGATCGAATTCCAGATCGACCTGATACCGGGTGCCCAACCTGTCGCAAAAGCACCGTATCGCTTGGCTCCGACGGAGATGAAAGAGTTGATGGAGCAACTGCAGGAGTTGCTTGACAAGGGCTTTATTAGACCGAGTATCTCTCCTTGGGGTGCTCCGGTCTTATTTGTGAAGAAAAAGGACGGTAGCATGAGAATGTGCATCGACTACCGCGAGCTGAATAAGCTGACGGTGAAGAACAGATACCCCTTACCAAGGATCGATGACTTGTTTGATCAACTTCAGGGTGCCAGTTGGTTTTCAAGGATAGATCTTCGATCGGGTTACCATCAACTAAAGGTGAAGGAACAAGATATCCCTAAAACAGCCTTTCGTACGCGCTATGGTCACTACGAGTTTCTTGTCATGTCTTTTGGGTTGACCAATGCGCCGGCTGCTTTTATGGATTTGATGAACCGAGTATGCCGACCAATGTTGGATAAATCAGTAATTGTATTCATCGATGATATTCTGATTTATTCAAGAAGTGAAAAAGAGCATGCCGGGCATATTCGGGAAGTATTGGAAACGTTGAGAAGGGAGAAATTGTACGCCAAGTTCTCCAAGTGCGCCTTTTGGTTACGCGAGGTGCAATTTCTGGGTCACGTAGTGAATGCAGAAGGAATAATGGTGGACCCAGCAAAGGTTGAGGCTGTGATGCAATGGAAATCACCAAAGACGCCATCCGAGATTCGTAGCTTCTTGGGATTGGCGGGCTATTATAGAAGATTTATTCAAGACTTTTCAAAGATAGCCTCACCTTTGACAAAATTGACTCGTAAGGACATGAAATTCGTGTGGGGTCGAGAACAGGAGACGGCTTTTGAGGAGTTGAAGGCAAGACTAACACAAGCTCCTGTCTTGACTTTGCCTGAGGGAAGTGAAGACTTAGTGGTCTATTCGGATGCATCTTATTCTGGGCTAGGTTGTGTGTTGATGCAACGTGGAAAGGTGATAGCCTACGCATCTCGACAGCTGAAGACCCACGAAGTCAACTATCCCACACACGATCTAGAATTAGCCGCGGTGGTTTTTGCGTTGAAGATTTGGCGGCACTATCTATACGGGGCGAAGTGCACAATCTTCACTGACCACAAAAGCTTGAAGTATTTCTTCGAGCAGAAGGATTTAAACATGAGGCAAAGGCGATGGTTGGAGCTCATAAAGGATTATGACTGCGAAATCCATTACCATCCGGGCAAGGCCAATGTGGTGGCTGATGCCCTTAGCCGAAAAGAAAGACCTGAGCCGATTCGGGTGAAGGCTTATCAGCTGATCATGACCCCCGATGTGATGACACAGGTTAAGGAGTTTCAAGACGAGGCTTTGAAAGAAGATCGTCTTAACTCCGAAAGGATGAGAGGCCTAGTGACGGAATTGGGTGAGAACACTCTTGGTGTTAAGACCCGATTTGGGCGAATGTGGATTCCTCGATACGGGGATCTACGTGGAAGAATCATGGATGAGGCCCATAAGACCCGATACTCCATTCACCCCGGTGCTACCAAAATGTACCACGATATGAAGAAGGATTACTGGTGGCCGGGTATGAAACGTGACGTAGTGGAGTACGTGAGTAAGTGCCTGACTTGTTTACAAGTGAAGGCGGAACACCAGAAACCTTACGGGAAGATCCAACCGTTGGATATACCTGAGTGGAAGTGGGAGCACATCACCATGGACTTCATCACGAAACTACCACGTACCCGAAAGGGTATGATGCCATATGGGTGATAGTTGACTGCTTGACAAAGAGTGCCCACTTCCTACCGATCCGTGAAACGTACTCATCCGAAAGATTGGCGGATCTGTTCATCAAAGAAATTGTAGCTCGTCATGGTGTGCCGGTGTCTATTGTGTCTGATCGCGACACCCGGTTTACCTCTAAGTTTTGGAAGAGATTTCACGATGCAATGGGGACGAGACTACACATTAGTACAGCATATCACCCTCAGACGGACGGTCAGTCTGAGAGGACGATCCAAACACTCGAAGACATGCTTCGGGCATGCGTGATCGATTTTGGAGGAAGTTGGGATGATCACTTGCCGTTAGCAGAATTCTCGTACAACAATAGCTATCATGCCAGTATTGGCATGCCACCCTACGAGATGCTATACGGTAGGAGATGTAGGACGCCCGTATGTTGGGGAGACATTGGGCAGAAAGAGTTAGGAGGTGTTGAGGTGGTCGAAGCTACGACTGAGAAGTTAGAAAAGATCAAAGCCTTCATGAGGGCGGCGAAAGATAGGCAAAAGTCGTATGCTGACAAGAGGCGAAGACCGATAGAGTTCAAGGTTGGTGACCGAGTAATGTTGAAGGTCTCGCCCTGGAAAGGGATCATTAGATTCAGGAAACGAGGTAAGCTAAGCCCGAGGTATATAGGACCTTTCCAAATTGTCGCACGAGTAGGAGAGGTAGCCTATCGACTTGAGCTGCCAGATGAGTTAAGTGGAATTCATCCCACATTCCATGTATCTCATCTAAGAAAGTGCTTAGCTGATGAAGACATGGTTGTACCACTGGAGGATATTGAGGTGGATGAGAGGCTCAACTACGTGGAGCAACCAGTGGCAATCATTGATCGTAAAGAAAAGAGGTTAAGGAATAAAGTGGTTCCTCTTGTGCGTGTACAGTGGAAGCACAGGAAGGGATCCGAGTCTACGTGGGAGACTGAAGAAGAGATGAGGCAACACTACCCACATCTGTTTGAGGAATAACAGGTTTCGGGGACGAAACCTATATAAGGGGGGTGGACTTGTAACACCCGTAATTTCTTATTAAAGAAATTAAAAGAATGAAATAGAAAGAAAGGGGAAAGAAATAAAAAGTCTACTTTTGTGGAAGGGCCAAAAGTGCCAAATGGGCAAACTCCCTATTAATTTGATAGAAAAGGTGGTATGGCCTCCCACGTTGCCTGAGTATTCATTCATTTGATATTTTAGAGAGAGAAAGCAGCAGGAGCAGAAAACCATCGGGATTTTTGAAGAAGAACCTGAGAAATTCGAAGTTTTTGGGTAAGAAATCTCGAATTATGATATTTAGGACGATTCTAGAACCATTTATGAGATTATAAATGTAACTAGTGTGTTCGGGTTGCATTGTGTGTGTGTTTTAGGTGTATAGACGACTGAGAAGTTCAAGGAAAGGGCATCCAAAACCCGAAGACAAATTAAGGTGAGTTCTAGACCCCGTTTTACTGGTTTTTAAATGTTTTGGGGCTGGAAAATGCATGCAAGTATGTTTTTGTAAAGTTTGGGTTGAAACCCGTATGAAATGAATGTATGTATGCTTATGTTTATGTTAGATTTATGCCTAGAATCACATGTATATGTTTAGAACTAGGCATTATGATGTTTGGGACTTGGATTATGGATTAGACACATGAACAGGTTGCAAATATGTCTGAAATTGGACTTAGAATAAATAAGAACAAGCTGATGAGTCCACCAGTGGTAATACGACCAACAGTGTGGTCGTATGACCAGGATATTTTTCTAAGTGTTGAAGTCAGTAGGCCTCATACGACCAACAGTGTGGTCGTATGACCAAGTGATTTGTCTAAGTGTTGTCCAATAGGACTCATACGACCAACAGTATGGTCGTATGACCAAATGATATTTTTTCTAAGTATGTTGAAGAGTCCAATAGGACTCATACGACCAACAGTGTGGTCGTATGACCAGAACATATTTCCAAGTCTAGGGATGGTACGACCAATAGTGCTCATACGACCAACAGTGTGGTCGTATGACCAGATAATTTTAAGTATAAAATGAAAAGTCCAGCAGTGCTCTTACGCCTAACAGGGCTCATACGCCCAGAGGGCTTATACGCCCAACAGGGCTCAAACGCCCAGAAAACTTAGAATTTTACAGAAATTTCCAGTAAGTCCAAAGTTCGAGGTTTTGACCAGGGTTGACTAGGGTTAATAAATGATGATGTCTCATGCATAGAATGATGAGTATGATTAACCCTTATTATTACTGATATTATTATCAGTGTATTATTATTGTTAACAATATTCTTAACAAAATATTGTTAAGTATGGTATGATGCTATGTATGATGATGAATGCCTGATGATGTATGTATGATGATGAATGTATGATGAGTGTGTATGTTCCTTGTAATTGTGTATGCTTATCTTTCTAAAACTTTACGAATAACAAGAATGAACTAATGAAGTATTATGTAACGTAAAGTGAAAGATAATGAAAGAGGAACATGATGATGAATGCACGTATTAACGAATGAATGAAAAGAAGAATGATGATGAATACATGCATAAATGAATGAATGAAAGTCTTGCATGGTCTAAGGGACACGAGATGGAATTGACGGTTATGAAGTCTTGGAATGGAGCTTGGTTCTAGTAACTAGGCCTATTACGAGCCTTATGGTAGATTATGGACAGTGAGCCATAGTTGCCTTAAGAACAACGGGGCAGTGTCTTTGTGACCTGTCACGGGATAGTTGTTACAGCAGGAGTGGTGACGATCACTCATGGGGTTAACGTGACCCCAGATGAGACGTTGTCGGTCTATGGACAGAGAGCCATAGGGGCAACGAGGTTGTCGGTCTATGGACAGAGAGCCATAGGGGCAACCAGGTTGTCGGTCTATGGACAGAGAGCCATAGGGGCAACCAGGTGTCGGTCTATGGACTGAGAGCCATAGGGGCACCAGGTGTCGGTCTATGGACTGAGAGCCATAGGGGCACCAGACGGATACGATATGCTCTGTCGGCTCATGGGTTGGAACCATGGGGGCAGAGAAGAAAGGTGACCCTTAGAGTTTTGCATGCTTGACGAATGAAAGTTAAAGAACGTATGAATGAATGAAAAGAATGTATGTACGAACGTGAATGAGAACGATGAATGGTACACGAATGAAAACTAATGAACGAATGATGAAGATAATAATGAAATTACCTACGTGTACGTACGATGTGTGATCACATATGCATAACGAACGTTTTGGAATGAGAAGTAAAGTATTTTAAATACAAAACTAGAACTCACTCAGCAACGCTGACTTTTATGTATTTTCCAGTTGGCAGGTAACAGGTTGCTGAGTATGGCACACGGGGATGGCTACTAGGCGGGCAAGACTGACATCCATTTCACTTTTTGACAATACTGTTGTTTTGTAATTCATTCGACTAATTATTTTGTGACTTATGAACTAGAATGTATTGCTTAACAACAGCATTTTAAAATGAATGAAGGGTTTTGCCAACTTAATTCCGCTGCTTAATTTATTGATATATATATGTGTTTTATGCTGTGAATGACCAACTGTGAGGTGCCCGGGAATGGGGCCTTACAAAGTTCTTCCATCTTCATTCCTTTTTGCAATTAGACGCAACCGTAAATTTGTGTCGGGATTTTTTTGAAAACAGTCTCTAACCATTCTATAACATTTAACCAGTTGATTATTTGAATCTAACATGTCCTTTAATTCTTCTATGATCTGACGATCCATTATGTCTGATGATGTTGATTCATTGTTGGATTGCCTAATCAAAGCATTTAAACTGTTAGTTCAAAAATTGAGTATAATTAAGAACCGTATAAAATTTCTCTATTTAAAACAAAAGAGGTTGCAGTACATACCCAATTACGCCTTGTCTGTTTGCAACTTCATTATCAGTGTCATATATATATAACTGAGAGAATTTAGGAGTCGATCCGTCTGTAGGTAGAAGGCTTCCAATAGTGTGGTAATTTTCACCGCTTAGAACATTTTATTCTTATAAAATTATTATAAGAATAAATTCCTGTATTATGTACATTGTTGAGATCCTCTTCTGGAAGAGGATCTCAAGTTGATGTTTCTCCTAGTATTCTTGCGATTTGAATAATCTGAATTGTTTGATCTATTTTGCAGAGTGAAACAAATTCCTGAAGGTGTCGATGAATAAGGCCGATTACCAAAATCGAACATAGGTATACCTTTAATGATTCAATTGATGATAAAGCAAATGTTATTAAAAATATAAATAGGATAACAGAATGTATGATATTTAAAATTCAATAACTTTGCAATAATAAGTTTAAATAAATTACATACAAATTTATATAATGTATTACCCTGGATAGCCGGAGATATATTGTTGGATTTTAATGTTGTTGAGGCTGTAAGATTTGTTGTTGTGGATGTGAGGTTAGCTCTTTTATTGAGTAAGTGATCTTTTCTCAATTGGCGTCTCAATTTGGAATTTCCGGAACCTATAAATTAAAAGAAAAATATAGTCATTCAAGTGTTTTATAATAGATAAAGTTATCGCTGTAATTCAAGGGTAGAATATACTAACCATTTGTTACAGTTGACAATGGACTTGTAACATCTGTCAGAAGAGTAGGAGAATAAGGTGTTGCTCGAACGTATGATAAGGGTGTTGTATTCGGATTAACATTTTCTTTATTGACGCCATCATCACTCTCGAGCGTGCAGGTATTTTTTCGTAGCTTCTTTAAAGCGTCATTGCCTAAATACATCGTGTAAATTATTAAAGTATGCAAAATGTAACATCCATTTGTACTTGTGAAGGAAATTAAAAAAAACTAACTATGTTACCTTGTTCATTAATGTTTAATCTCCTGCTTGAATAATTTCTTTCCGGTTACGTCGGTTTTCTGCTCATGACATAATAATTGTGACAACCCGAAAATTTTTCGTAATTTAATATAAATTTTATGTGAATTTACGATTTATTTTTATATTTTTATTATTATTTAAAAATAGTATTAATAATAATAAAAATAATGACAATGATAATAATAATATATTATTATTAAAACTAATAATGTTAATAATGAAAATAATAATAATAATGAAAATATTATTTACAAAATTAATATAATTGATTAATAAAGTCCAGGGGGTAGTTTTGCAAATATTAAAACTTGTTTTAAAAACTTAAGTCATGAAATAATAAAACTCAAAACTACAGGGGGCCATTGTGTAAATTGTTTTAAATACCCAACCCGCCGCCTGTCCCCTTCGAATTTCCGGCCGGTTCTCCGGCGACCCTCCGGCGGCCTCAAAAGCCAACCATATCACGATTTTTATGCAATCCAACTATACCGACACCTTCTAGAGGATGGACCGAACTCGGGGACCATTTCAATTTGATAAATCAAGTCGGTGTAGTGTGTTTACCACTTCGACCGAAAGTTCGGCCGACCCACTCACCATAAACGCACCAACAGGTTATTTTAATCAAATTAAACGAACGGGAATGGCTATATAAGCATTCCTAAGCTAATGAAACCTTCACACATCTCTTAAACACTCGAAATCTAGCAATTCGATTCCCTCATTGCCGCGGACCTGCAATTGGTCGAACAACCACTGTAGAGCTTCGAACCAGGTACTTCAACACACCATTGGGTTCGTATTTACAAGGGGAATAATAACCCCATGAAATCAGACGCAATCAAAATCGGTATGGGGATCAATTGGGTTCGGATCGAACCTGGGGTTCTTGGGGAAATGGGATTATTGGGGTTTAACCTTAAAAGAATTAAAAACAGAATATTACCGCGGCCGAGGCCTTGGTTTACTGGTTTGGTGTGTGTGGGATGGAACGGGGGTCGCGGGTTCGAACCCGGCCCCCAACATTTTTTTTAAAACATGGCTTTTTAAGACTTTTCAAAATACAGAAAAATTCTGAAAAATTATAAAAATAATTTTTATAAACTTTTGTTATTTTAGAAAGTATATAATCATTTTCTGTAAATTTATTCTACCAAAAACATCTTAATAATATTTATAAAATATTATTTATAAATGCTATAAATAATCATTTTTATAAAAATGAACTCTAAATAATAATTTAAAATTCATTGTTGATATTGTATTATGATAATTATGGAAATTTATTCTTTAAAACCTTATTTATTTATTTATTTAAATAAATAAAAACATATGTAATAAATTGTAATTTTATAAAAATAGATCATTGAATCATTATTGGACACCATATTCTTTTTAAATTATAATAATTGTGGAGATTTAATTCTTTAAAAACTTTATTTATTTATTTATTTGTATAAATGATATAAATGGTTACTTTTATAAAAAAATGGATTTTAAATGATGATTTAAATCATCAAGTTATTAATAAGAATTATATTATTTTTAATTATGAATTTATTATAATAAATGAAGGAATTATATTTAATAAATTTCATAAATTATTTACAAATACAAATATTATCATTATAATTACGATCACGACATTGTTATTATTAATATCAACATTGGTAGTATTATTAAGACATGGTGTGTTGTATACCAAATCGTGTACGTCAAACCGAACCGACCCGAATCCGACCAAATATATTTATTCGCGTTGAACACGTTTTAAAAACTTAATTACAATTAATAATAGGTGTTAATCGTGTTTGATCGAGCATTGCCTTATTCTTTGAAGTTCTTGTTCATTTTATTACATCAAATCAAGGTGAGTTCAAGCCCCACTATTTTACCAAATCTCTTTTGGGTAAGTTCATTTTATTAAAACTCTTTTGGGGGAGATAGCATACTGGTAATGTTACAAACGTTTTCATTATATATTTAAGATGTGTATGATATTAAAGATAGTGCTGTTGATCATTATAAAAGTCCTCACACTTTCGAATTGTTAATATTGGATAGCGGGGAAAGTTGGGTAGTACTACTGGGAGTGACGACCCCACCTGTATGACTCGAGGTCAGTCGGGTGCAATTTGTCCTATGAACATTAGTCACGATCTGACATCGTGGCTGGAGGCAAACATAACACAGTCAGCTTCAATGTCGAAATCACTATTTAATATCGTTTGGGAATGGGCTAGCTAGCCATTACAATGCACATGCTTAAATATACGCTATTGTTAAACTGTGACGTTTAACTGTAAACTCTTGAACTGATCAACCGTTGGGTTGATACACGCTATTGTTAAACTGGGATGTTTAACTGCACAATCTTAAACTGATCAACCGTTGGGTTGATACACGCTATTGTTAAACTGGGATGTTTAAACGCAAGCTCTCAAACTAATCAACCATTGGGTTGATTGTACTTATGTTAAACTGCTATGATTAAACTCAAACTCTTGAACTTACCAACCATTGGGTTGATACACACTTTTGTTAAACTGTTTTGTTAAACATAAACTCTTGAACTCACCAACCATGTGTTGACTTTTAGTATGCTATTCTCAGGTCATTAAATCTGGACTGCTGTTAGGAGCACTACACGGGTCAAGCATGCATCCTAACACTTAATCAATGATATATATGTTTATCTTCATATATTTTGGGTTTGTTTATTTTGTTAAACGCTTCCGCATGTATTATAAAGTTTGAACTTTGGTTTGTTATGTTAAACGTTGCATATAGAGTCGTTCCAAGTAACTAATGACTGTGATCCTGGTTTGTTCACACCCCTCCGTGATAGATTCCAGACCCGGAATTTGAGGGTGTGACAGATTGGTATCAGAGCCATTGGTTATAGAGAACTAGGTTGCATACACACTAGACTATAACCGCACACAGTTAGTTAGTTACTTGTTTCTAGACTTCCTAAACATAACTGATTATCTTAGGTTCAAATCCTTAGACTTTATGTCTAAACTATGAAAATCCTATCGAGGTTTTAAAATTTCATGAACCAAATGAACTTGTGTGACACATAGACACCTGTATTCTGGATTTCCTGGCAAAAAGCCTTCGGGCTAAGGCTAGCATATCGCATATATCTCATTACGAGACCTGGTATGCTTACCTGGGGATTTCTGGGATGAGTGATAAACTATGGTCAATACACAAGTCCATAAGGTAAATGGGATACCTTTTTACTGAACATGGAACAATACCGAGTCCGGCGACTCACAAGCAATGTCTATACACTACAGCACGATATAGCTGAATGATTCTATTCTATTTCCTTTAAACGATTTGGACTACATAGTGTTTCTTTATTTTGGAACCTATGTGGAAAGAGTTGTTCCCCACCCAAACAACAAACTCAATTTGTTATAAACATTGTGGTGGTGATGAATTCATTATCTCCTTATTGTTTAGGATTGATTCATTACTCATTATTGTATTTGTGAATTTAAAGTGAAATAATGGACGCCCAAAGACGTGGACGTGGTCGTGGACGAGGACGCGTGCGTGGACGTGGTGCCGGTAACCAAGGTGCCGGTAACCAAGGTGCCGGTAACCAAGGCGCTGGTCCTATTAATATGACCCCTGCGGAATTAGCTGCTCTAATCAACGTACAAGTTCAGGCAGCGGTAGCTGCTACCCAAACAAGACAGCCAGCAGGACCACCAACGTGTACCTACAAGTCCTTCATGGACTGTAAGCCTCACACCTACAGTGGAACCGAGGGAGCTGTAGGGTTAGTGAGATGGTTTGAGAAGACGGAGTCCGTATTCTCAAAATGTAACTGTCTGCCTGCTGACCAGGTGAAATACGCTACGGGGACGTTGGATGGTGCTGCATTGTCTTGGTGGAATGCGCAAGTGCAAATGCTAGGGCAAGCCATGGCAGATCAACTCCCGTGGAACGAGTTCAAAGATATGATGATTGAGGAATACTGCCCACGAAGTGAAGTACAAAAACTTGAAGTGGAATTCTGGCAACTGAAGATGCAAGGATCAGAAATTGAGGCTTATACCACGAGAACTCATGAGCTGGCCACGCTATGTCCAGGAATGGTAAACGAGATGCACAAGAGAGTGGAACACTACATCCGAGGATTGGTGCCAGAAATTAGGAGTATGGTTACTTCCTCAAACCCGGCCACTATCCAGCAAGCTATCCGCCTAGCCCACAAACTGACTGATGAAGCTGTGGAGGAAGGACGGTTACCAAAACGGGGCGCTGCGGGGAGCGTGTCTGACAACAAGAGGAAGTGGGATACTTCTAACAACACCAACAACAACAACAATAGAACATCATCGTCCGGTGGTCAACATCAACAACAAACACCGCAACAACAACACAGGAGGTTCGACAACAACCGTAACTTCAACCAGTCAGCCTCGAACAATCAAGGATCGAGCAGTTATGGTGGTAAACAGCCGAGGTGCCCACGGTGCAACTATCATCATGTTGGAAGATGTGACAATTACAAGTGTCAGCGGTGTGGTAAAATGGGACACTTGGCTAAGGATTGCCGTGGTGAGTTGGTTAGAAAGCCACAGCAAACTCAGGAGACACGAAAGGGTTGCTTTGAGTGTGGGAAAGAAGGGCACTACAGGAACAACTGCCCGCAGCTGAGGAAGAACGGTAATGGCACTGGCCAAAACAACAACAATCAAGGCAACAACAACAACAACAATGATGGAAGAGGCAATGGAAATGGTGGCAATAATAATGGAGCCAAAGGGAGAGCCTTCGTCATTGGCTCAGGTGAGGCTCTAAATGATCCTACAACTATTACTGGTAGATTTTCTGTCAATGGATGTTTGCTACGATACTGTTTGATACTGGGGCCGATAGGAGTTTTATATCCTTAAAGTTCCGTAATTTTCTAAGTGATATTCCTTCTGCCTTAGAATCCAAATATACCGTAGAATTGGCCGACGGTAAACAACTCCATGTAACACACATTCTTAGAGATTGTAAGATAGAACTCGCTGGTCATACTTTCGCTATAGATCTTATGCCTGCTACACTAGGAAGTTTCGACGTTGTGGTAGGCATGGATTGGCTCTCTAATAAGCAAGCGGAAGTCATATGCCACGAGAAGATCATACGAATCCCTGTTGGTGATGAAATTCTTACAGTCCGAGGCGATAGGAGTGGTGCAGTAATGGGTATTATCTCTTACATGAAGGCGCAAAAGTTGTTACGAAAAGGGCGTGTGGCTATTCTGGCACTCGTCACCGACAAGCAGTCCGAAGAAAAGAAAATAGAAGACATTCCTGTGGTAAGAGATTTTCCAGAGGTGTTTCCAGAGGATCTTCCTGGACTACCACCTCATCGCCAAGTGGAATTTCAAATCGAACTGACTCCCGGTGCAGCCCCGATTGCTAGAGCACCTTATCGATTAGCACCAAACGAACTACAGGAGTTGTCATCACAACTTCAGGAGCTTTTAGATAAGGGCTTTATCCGACCTAGCTCGTCACCTTGGGGAGCCCCTGTTCTCTTTGTTAAGAAGAAGGATGGCACTTTCCGAATGTGCATCGATTATAGAGAATTAAACAAAGTCACAGTCAAAAACCGATATCCTCTACCTCGTATCGACGACTTGTTTGATCAGCTTCAGGGATCGAGCTATTATTCGAAGATCGATTTGAGGTCTGGTTATCATCAACTCCGAGTCCGTGAGGAGGACATCTCCAAAACTGCATTCCGTACTCGTTATGGTCATTACGAGTTCTTGGTCATGCCTTTTGGATTGACTAATGCACCTGCGGTATTCATGGACCTCATGAATCGCGTGTGCAAACCCTATCTTGGTCAGTTTGTTATTGTGTTTATCGATGACATACTGATATACTCTAGGACCAAGGAGGACCACGAAGAACATCTACGATTGATCTTGGAATTATTGAAGAAGGAGCAACTGTACGCCAAATTCTCTAAGTGTGACTTCTGGAAACGTGAAGTGCAATTCCTAGGTCATATCGTTAATGAGAAGGGAATACATGTTGATCCTGCAAAGATTGTGGCGATAAAGAATTGGGCTACACCGAAGACACCGACTGAGATAAGGCAATTCCTGGGGTTAGCAGGATATTACCGACGATTCATAGAGGGATTCTCTAAGATTGCACAACCTCTCACCGCTTTGACCCACAAAGGAACGACATACAACTGGGGTGAAAGTCAAGAGGCGGCTTTTCAGCTATTGAAACAGAAACTCTGTAGTGCACCGATATTGGCACTACCAGAGGGGACAGATGATTTCGTGGTGTATTGTGACGCATCCATTCAAGGATTGGGTTGTGTTCTGATGCAACGAGATAAGGTGATAGCTTACGCCTCGAGACAACTGAAGACTCACGAGAAGAACTATACCACCCATGATCTGGAATTAGGTGCAGTGATTTTTGCCTTGAAGATTTGGAGACATTACTTGTACGGTACCAGATGCACCATTTACACCGATCACAAGAGTCTCCAGCACATCTTTGAACAGAAAGAGCTGAACATGAGACAACGTCGTTGGGTAGAATTGTTGAACGACTACGACTGTGCGATCAAATATCATCCTGGCAAGGCTAATGTAGTAGCAGATGCCCTGAGTCGGAAGGAGACACCCAAGCCAAGACGAGTTCGAGCATTACAACTCACCATTCGCACCGGATTACCCGATCAAATACGTAATGCTCAACTTAAGGCATTAAAAGACGAAAACTTGAAGGCTGAATCGCTACGAGGCATGGAAAAGCAACTGGAAACCAAATCTGACGGAATCCGCTACTTCATGGATCGAATATGGGTTCCTTTGTGTGGAGACCTACGCGAACTAGTAATGGACGAAGCTCACAAGTCACGGTACTCCATTCATCCGGGCTCAGACAAGATGTATCACGATCTAAAAGTCCTTTACTGGTGGCCGAACATGAAAGCTGACATTGCCTCATACGTAAGCAGATGCTTAACCTGTTCTAAAGTTAAGGTGGAGTATCAGCGACCATCTGGTTTACTCCAACAGCCAGAAATACCAGTGTGGAAGTGGGAACAGATATCCATGGACTTTATCACAAAACTACCTCGAACTCCCAGCGGATGCGATACCATTTGGGTAATTGTAGATCGTCTGACAAAATCCGCACATTTCTTACCGATTCGGGAGACTGACCGCATGGAAAAGTTGACTCGTATCTACCTAAGGGAAATAGTCTCCCGGCACGGGGTGCCAATTTCCATTATCTCTGATCGTGATGCTCGATTTACCTCACACTTCTGGCAATCTTTACAACGAGCATTGGGGACGCGGTTGGATATGAGCACCGCGTATCATCCACAGACGGACGGTCAGAGTGAGCGTACCATACAGACTTTGGAGGATATGCTACGTGCTTGTGTGATTGACTTTGGGAACAACTGGGAAGTTCACCTGCCTTTGGTGGAATTTTCCTATAATAACAGCTATCACACTAGCATAAAGGCAGCACCTTTCGAGGCTTTGTATTGGAGAAAGTGCCGGTCACCTATTTGTTGGGCAGAAGTTGGGGAAAGTCAACTTACCGGTCCTGAACTCGTGCACGAGACGACTGAGAAGATCGTACAGATCCGTAATCGTATGGCAGCAGCGCGAGATAGACAGAAAAGTTATGCTGACAAGAGACGGAAACCTCTAGAGTTCCAAATGGTGACAAAGTGTTATTAAAAGTCTCACCGTGGAAAGGCGTAGTTCGGTTTGGCAAACGAGGAAAGCTGAATCCAGGTATGTTGGACCATTTGAGATATTGGAAAGAATAGGTCCAGTGGCCTATCGACTGGCTTTACCTGAATCACTGAGTGGAATTCATAATGTGTTTCATGTTTCAAACCTGAGAAAATGCCTTGCTGACGAGACTCTCATCGTTCCGTTAGACGAGGTACATGTTGACGAACAACTACGCTTCATCGAGGAACCAGTGGAAATTATGGACCGAGAGGTCAAGACACTTAAACACAGTCGTATCCCTATTGTCAAAGTCCGGTGGAACTCCCGGCGTGGTCCTGAGTTCACTTGGGAAAGAGAGGACGAGAAGATGCGCAAGTATCCTAACCTGTTCAAGGATGCTGCCAGTACATCTTAATTTTCGGGACGAAAATTCCTCTAACAGGGGGATGATGTGACAACCCGAAAATTTTTCGTAATTTAATATAAATTTTATGTGAATTTACGATTTATTTTTATATTTTTATTATTATTTAAAAATAGTATTAATAATAATAAAAATAATGACAATGATAATAATAATAATATTATTATTAAAACTAATAATGTTAATAATGAAAATAATAATAATAATGAAAATATTATTTACAAAATTAATATAATTGATTAATAACGTCCAGGGGGTAGTTTTGCAAATATTAAAACTTGTTTTAAAAACTTAAGTCATGAAATAATAAAACTCAAAACTACAGGGGGCCATTGTGTAAATTGTTTTAAATACCCAACCCGCCGCCTGTCCCCTTCGAATTTCCGGCCGGTTCTCCGGCGACCCTCCGGCGGCCTCAAAAGCCAACCATATCACGATTTTTATGCAATCCAACTATACCGACACCTTCTAGAGGATGGACCGAACTCGAGGACCATTTCAATTTGATAAATCAAGTCGGTGTAGTGTGTTTACCACTTCGACCGAAAGTTCGGTCGACCCACTCACCATAAACGCACCAACAGGTTATTTTAATCAAATTAAACGAACGGGAATGGCTATATAAGCATTCCTAAGCTAATGAAACCTTCACACATCTCTTAAACACTCGAAATCTAGCAATTCGATTCCCTCATTGCCGCGGACCTGCAATTGGTCGAACAACCACTGTAGAGCTTCGAACCAGGTACTTCAACACACCATTGGGTTCGTATTTACAAGGGGAATAATAACCCCATGAAATCAGACGCAATCAAAATCGGTATGGGGATCAATTGGGTTCGGATCGAACCTGGGGTTCTTGGGGAAATGGGATTATTGGGGTTTAACCTTAAAAGAATTAAAAACAGAATATTACCGCGGCCGAGGCCTTGGTTTACTGGTTTGGTGTGTGTGGGATGGAACGGGGGTCGCGGGTTCGAACCCGGCCCCCAACATTTTTTTTAAAACATGGCTTTTTAAGACTTTTCAAAATACAGAAAAATTCTGAAAAATTATAAAAATAATTTTTATAAACTTTTGTTATTTTAGAAAGTATATAATCATTTTCTGTAAATTTATTCTACCAAAAACATCTTAATAATATTTATAAAATATTATTTATAAATGCTATAAATAATCATTTTTATAAAATGAACTCTAAATAATAATTTAAAATTCATTGTTGATATTGTATTATGATAATTATGGAAATTATTTCTTTAAAACCTTATTTATTTATTTATTTAAATAAATAAAAACATATGTAATAAATTGTAATTTTATAAAAATAGATCATTGAATCATTATTGGACACCATATTCTTTTTAAATTATAATAATTGTGGAGATTTAATTCTTTAAAAACTTTATTTATTTATTATTTGTATAAATGATATAAATGGTTACTTTTATAAAAAAAAATGGATTTTAAATGATGATTTAAATCATCAAGTTATTAATAAGAATTATATTATTTTAATTATGAATATATTATAATAAATGAAGGAATTATATTTAATAAATTTCATAAATTATTTACAAATACAAATATTATCATTATAATTACGATCACGACATTGTTATTATTAATATCAACATTGGTAGTATTATTAAGACATGGTGTGTTGTATACCAAATCGTGTACGTCAAACCGAACCGACCCGAATCCGACCAAATATATTATTCGCGTTGAACACGTTTTAAAAACTTAATTACAATTAATAATAGGTGTTGATCGTGTTTGATCGAGCATTGCCTTATTCTTTGAAGTTCTTGTTCATTTTATTACATCAAATCAAGGTGAGTTCAAGCCCCACTATTTTACCAAATCTCTTTTGGGTAAGTTCATTTTATTAAAACTCTTTTGGGGGAGATAGCATACTGGTAATGTTACAAACGTTTTCATTATATATTTAAGATGTGTATGATATTAAAGATAGTGCTGTTGATCATTATAAAAGTCCTCACACTTTCGAATTGTTAATATTGGATAGCGGGGAAAGTTGGGTAGTACTACTGGGAGTGACGACCCCACCTGTATGACTCGAGGTCAGTCGGGTGCAATTTGTCCTATGAACATTAGTCACGATCTGACATCGTGGCTGGAGGCAAACATAACACAGTCAGCTTCAATGTCGAAATCACTATTTAATATCGTTTGGGAATGGGCTAGCTAGCCATTACAATGCACATGCTTAAATATACGCTATTGTTAAACTGTGACGTTTAACTGTAAACTCTTGAACTGATCAACCGTTGGGTTGATACACGCTATTGTTAAACTGGGATGTTTAACTGCACAATCTTAAACTGATCAACCGTTGGGTTGATACACGCTATTGTTAAACTGGGATGTTTAAACGCAAGCTCTCGAACTAATCAACCATTGGGTTGATTGTACTTATGTTAAACTGCTATGATTAAACTCAAACTCTTGAACTTACCAACCATTGGGTTGATACACACTTTTGTTAAACTGTTTTGTTAAACATAAACTCTTGAACTCACCAACCATGTGTTGACTTTTAGTATGCTATTCTCAGGTCATTAAATCTGGACTGCTGTTAGGAGCACTACACGGGTCAAGCATGCATCCTAACGCTTAATCAATGATATATATGTTTATCTTCATATATTTTGGGTTTGTTTATTTGTTAAACGCTTCCGCATGTATTATAAAGTTTGAACTTTGGTTTGTTATGTTAAACGTTGCATATAGAGTCGTTCCAAGTAACTAATGACTGTGATCCTGGTTTGTTCACACCCCTCCGTGATAGATTCCAGACCCGGAATTTGAGGGTGTGACAATAATGTTTAAGTAAACAATATATATTTAAATATAAATATAATTTAATATACATATAGTTTACCCTTTGTAAAATCAAAAAGGGGCGTTCTGTTTGGCACTGTTGAATAAGATGTGTTCCAACGTTGTTGTTGAGTTGAGTGACATGGAGTAGACATGACATTTTCACATGATTGGGATTGTAAAGTTGAACATACATTTAAGTTGTATCTAATGCTTGAAGTGCCTAAAAACGTAAAAATATAATTTATGTATAATAACAAAAAATAACAGTATTAAGTGATCAAGTGTCGAATATACTTTTAAGAATATATAGAAATAACTTAATGTAAAATCAATAAAAAGTAATTGGTTAAATGATGTGTATTTAACCTTCGTTATATGACATTTGTTGGAACAAATTGCTTTTCCTCCCATCCAAATAAAGTTTCCTTTTATGTCTCATAAACTTTGCAATAGATTGTGTCAGTTTTGAATTTGAAAATTAAAAACACAAGTAAAAAATAAATACTATCGGAACGACAGACTACCAAACATTATATGATTACATTCTATATGATTTTTTCTTGAAAAAAATACATCTCAATAATCGAGCAAAACATTATATAGATACTACATTAAAAAGAGTGTTAATAATAAATGCATAAAAAAATAACCACTCAATTAAATAATCCAAACGTAGAATAATGTTTGGTAGAATAAAGAAAACTGAAATAGTTTAAACAACCACTGCAAAAAACTATAAAACCAACTGTCTAATTGTAATAAAATAAAAAGACGACAAGAAATATAATCAGATTCAAATGTCATTTTTCAATTTTGGGAATTAGAAGTGTTGTCTTGCCATCACAACGTGGTTTGGTACTTGATAAATCTCCGGAATCATCATCGTTGTATGTTTCAACCAACTTTCGCTTCAAATCTATGTTGGATGAATTGCCTTTACAGTTCTCAACAATTTGAAATTTTGAGTTTCCATCATCACGAGTAGGCAAAGGGGTGACATTATCATCAGTTATTTCAATAACATCCTAAAAAATTAATAAAAAAATAGTCGGTATTTAAAAAAATAAAAAACCATATATATTGTAAAGTTTTTCGGAATATTCAAAATATAGGATCTATTAATTTTAAATTGAAATAGAGTAGCCATAATCAAAATATTAATGTTAAATATGAATCGGAAGTCATGAAATGTATACAATTCACGTAAAATAAACAACCATGTTTTAATAATATTTATATTTAACATGATAAACAATACCAAAAGTGTTCACTTATAACAATAATTAAATAAAAATATTAACAGATTATAATAGATTATAAGATATTTAAATAAATGTAGAGGACAACTTACCTTTAAAGTAGAGGTTTCCTGTGACATCATCTCATTGCATGTGTTGGTTACTGAGTCTGATTTTTCCACCTATGTAGTATTATGCAAGATTAAACATTTATGTTTCCAATAGTACGGTTTAACTGTGTGTAATCATTATTAGTAATATTTAGTAATAAAATAATATATAAATATTACCTCCAAAATATTGGCTTTCTTTGAAGCTCAATAATGACATTCGGGTCTTCAGTTAATTTATTGATACCAAAAAAATAATGATTATGTTCCACATTAAATTTTGTGATATCAATCTTAAAAGCAAACTTTCGCTCCAACAAAACAAAAAACTCTTCGGGGTATAAATCTTCACTATCACCCTGTTAAAAAATATAATTAATCAAAAGAAATTAGTAATCTTCATATATTAAAAATTAAAAATTAATTTATAGAATAAAAATATTTAATTCTTACATTCAAAAATTTCTCTATCAAAAAGGTTGAACTCTTTTTTAGAAGTTTACATGCCTCACGATCAAACAAAGTCAATGAAACATTACCGGTGCAATCTTGAACCGTTAATGGTATTCTAAGCCTGGATAGAAAATATAAGTAATGGTTAAATAATGCATTTATAACATATATTAAATTAAAGTATATACGTATGAGTATATACCTTTTTGTAACTTCAATCAACTTTCCTTTGCATTTATTAGTCTCGCAAACATAGACAGCTTCTTTATCACCTTCATTATGAACTGATGTCTCATCTTCATCTTTGCAAACCTTCCTGTTACATGTCTTACATGCTTCATAAAACCAAGGGATGTCAACGGGTATCAGCTTCACCGTGCCTACAATTACAACTTGTTTAACCTATAACAAACAGATAATAATATTACTTTAGAAATTCTGAAGAACATACGGTTAATATTTAAATTGAAAGTAAAAAATATTACTACCTCATTTAAACTTATTTCTGCAATATTGTTAAACTCGGTTTTCTCGACAAACTCATCATACAGAGATAAGAATAGTCCTGAAAGCATGGAGGTTTCAGTTGATGATGATGAAGCGGATGACTTCTGAAGCAAGCTGTAAAAGTTTATAAACAATATTATTTAAGTAATCTAATATACATAAATATGTAAAAAAAAAAAGATAATAAGAACATCTTTAATAATTAATACAAACCTGTTTCTAAAAGATACGATTTCATCTATATTGGAATCGATAAACAGCTTAGACACACTGAAAGAATTGTTCACATATCCAAAACGACCAAAATACTTTAGAGTACCAAACTGAAGAATGACTACAGTCACTGAACTGTCTTCTTTATTTGAAAATGATGTAAGATATCAGAGGCGTATGAGTCCCATAGAGAAAGATAAATCTTCCTCATCCTGTTACAATGAAATTAAACATTAATAAAATAACACAATGTAATTAAATCATATATTTTAAGAATAGTCGTATTTTTTGTTAATGAAAAATGCAAACTGTAGATCTTGAATCGTGATGTTAATTTTTTTGCTCTCCTTCCCCTTCTTGGTTGTGTAACTTTTAAGTTCTCCAACCTCAGCAACAAAACCGATGACATCTACATTTAATTGTATAAATATTAGTTATGGAAAAATAACAAAACATATTAATTATATTGTTTATTAAGTATATGATACAGTGTTAAACATTTGTACCTAGTGGTTGTTCGTCCGGTAAGGTCTTTTCGACAATATGCTCAAATGATGTAAATGAGAAACCGTGTTCCGAGCCAGAAAAGTCATTGTAGATTTTTACTTCAGTGTCCGGCTGGATTCCAATTTTATTTCTATTCTCCACATAACGATACTGGTTTCATTTAGAGCAATGCAGGTTTTCGAATTAAATAACAACCTGAATTATTTTTATAAATTATTAAAAAACAAAAAAAGTAAATTTAAATTTTGAGTAAGCATAAAATGAATAAAAATAATAGAAAAGTAAAATAAAATGCAAAAAATTGAAAGAAAAGTAAACATTTCAGTAAGCATAAACTTAACATTTCAGATTCTAGATTAGTATGACTATTCATCCTTAAAATATGCTATGTTTCTATGAGCTGTTTTTTAACAAAAGTAAAAGAAATTTGGAGATGAAAATCAACAGCAAACATATCTTTAGATTAATTAGGTGTTGATCGAAATAAGTAAGTGCCATAATTATTTACATTCGAAATATAAACTAATTAATGACCTTTTTTTATATTTGGATAAAAAACATTCAGAAAATGTTAAAAAAAATGTCTAACCTGATTCTGTCAATAGTTTTTCAAACTTAGAGAACCACTTCTTCAGTACATTACCTTGCATTGTTGTACCCTGAAACGAAATAAGAAAAAGTCAAACGATTTCTAAATATAGAAAAACCGTGTAATTATAGATTTTATAATAGTTCATATGAATAAATAAATAAATAAAGAAAAGTTGATCTAACCTGCTCATCCACAACGATAAATTCAATAGAGTACCAATCTGATGGGTTGTTATACTTTGGCCTTTTCCAGAGACGAATGATTCGAACCTTGATGGTGTAATCACGACGTGCTATATCCAAATCCTTCAAGAAAGTAATATCGGATGGCAATACTGACCTGCTGATTAAGAATAATGTCAATGTATAATGCATGATAAGTGTGAAGTAATAAAAAAGCATATTGAATATTAACATTACCGGGAAGGTTGAACATTCATAGAAGCCATAATAAGTAAAATTCGATTGATTCGCAGAGTAAAGTTGAAATTTTGTTTAGCAAATGTGGTATTGAATATGCAGATGAACTTGTGAGATGTAATACTTATCTCCTTATATAGAGATTAAAATAACAAATCAACCATAAAATTTGGGATCAATCATATCTTTTCCATATTTAAAAAAATTCAAATTCAAAATAATTCAAATCAGAATCAGAATTCAAAATAATCCGAATATTAGTTCAAATTCAAATTCAAAATTATGGATTAAGCATATCTCTAATAATAATCGGAATTTCCAAATTTAAAATAAATTCAAATTCAAAATAATTCAAATCAGAATCAGAATTCAAAATAATCCGAATATTAGTTCAAATTCAAATTCAAAATTATGGATGAAGCATATCTCTAATAATAATTGGAAGATTTTCGACACATATGTAAATCAAAATTCAAAAATAATTCAAATTTTACAAAAACTCTTATACTGGTCTTTTATATATGTGATATCGAATTATGTCTGGAAAGATTACATATTTTATAAACTAATCTAAGATTAATTTAGAGGAATATTTTATATTGTAATAATTATTTCAATGAATACTATTGGAATCTAATGTCATGGTTAGTTTAGGAAATATAAGTTATTTTAAGACTGATATGCAAGAATATATTTGCTAATATAAAAAAGATTTATAAACTTTTGTACAAAGTTTCCTAATGTACATTAAGTTTTATTAGGTTATTGTGCCATTATGGAAAATGTCTAAACTTCTAAAAATAAAATCAATCAAATTTAATGGTAAGATATATAAATATTGTTTTCGATTATTGATATTAAATTATCGAATATAAATATTCATACTAAGTGAATCATATTTAATGAAAACTTATAAAGGATAAAATTATAAGATTTATAAGAAATAAAAAGTTAAATGTTAAATTTTGTAAGACAATTTTTTTTTACTGTATAGATTCTGGTAAAATGTATATAAATCATTATATTTTAAAATTATTTCTGCAAACGATCAATCTATTCTATCCTGATAGATCAAGTTTCTGACAAAGTAGTTGTTGCTAAGCGTGTTATTTGGTCGAAATATCGTATAAGTAATGAATTTAATATTGTGTTCTTTGGAACTCATTTATCTATTCTAATTCATATTTATTTTTCAAGATCAACATGACAAAAATCTGGCATTTTCTTTCTCTTAATACTTTATCTAACTGAATATTTTGTCACTAATGAATGATAAGCTGTAGTTGACATAATCTCTTCTACACACCAAAGTTATAGTTTGAACCAATTCTATTTCTATGAAATCGTACGCTATGGCAGCATATGGTTGCATATATTAACAAAATCCAATGTCATGCATTATTGTAATTGTCTAAGCGTAACATCAGTAAGTTGGTAGCAATCATCATATTATATAAATTTTCACCAAAGATTGATCGTGTTATGATTTTCTAGTTAATGAGTTCCCAATTCCATATGACATGAGCATATTGTCTTTTAAACTAATTGCTTTTAGAAACAACCAACTTACCTTTCTTCGTGTCATACTGAAACAGACGCATATCTCCCATTTCGAAATTATTTCCTTTCAAAAATTGCACCCATCCTTGTAATCCAAACCGTTTATTCCCATAGTCATGCTCCACACGAACTTTGCAATTCCATTCAGCTCCTTCTATATTACCAACTGTCATCGTCATGCCCTTTCTAAGTTTGTTGATTCTACTAAAATCCACCGGAAAGCGCTATAGATTAAAGAAAATGTAAATTATTAAAAATATATATATTAATTAAACTTGAAGGAATGGTTCTTATATTTAAACATCATATGAGCATGTGGACTGAAGAAATTAATATATAGAATTACCAAGCGTGTTGAAAGCGGTTTACTAAAAGCATGAATCTGCAGTGGCTGAGGGACATCGCCATCTACGTCTTCATTAACATTCTGGTCTTGCCCGTGGAAAATAGCAGCATTGGAATTCTCCGAATCACCAGGAACAGACGTGTGATCCGGATATGCCACCTGGTGCATATGCAAATAATATTATTAAATATTGACAAATTCAAGGAACCTATAAATATGTTGGTCACATGCATAGAAAACATGTGTTTCAGCATGCTCATGACTTTGATTTTGTAGATTCACTTCATGACGAAGATTATCAACCAGATTCTGCAACTTTGTATTACTTTCATTGTGTTCTTCAATCGGGCATTTAGAAACAATAAAACTGAGATTTGATTCCAAATTAGTATCCACATTAGGATCCTGCAAAGAAGAAATAAAACTGTCATGTTATTATAAATAGAATGTCACACCCTCGCTTAAAGCGGAAACACGAGGATGCGACAGATTGGTATCAGAGCCTTGGTTATAGAGATTTAGGTGGAGAATTCGACCTAGACTATAACCTAAGAACCTTCATATAGAATGCATGCTAGGGATTGTGTGCATTTGATTTTACCTAAAGTCTATAAACTTGACATACAGGTATATTCCTATATACCTAATAATACACAAGTATGTTCCTACATATTTGCTTTTATATATATACACGTTTTATCCGAATATCCCAAAGGAAGACATTATTACTCTTAGACTATCTTCTTGGGATACCTTATTGCTAGAACTTTACGCTTGTATGCGCACAACATCATAGTAACAGGGAACTTCGGTGATCACACGTAGTGTTGATCTCGGATATTGAATCCGACCCTATCATAGTTATGAGTGAAATTCTAAAAATGTGACGAATATGCAGTTATGATTAGACATACTGTGCTTATGTGCTTATTTGCTATTACATGCTATTATTAGAATACTGGCTCATGGACATAAGGACAATACATTATTTGTGCTTGATGAATCTAAATAATACTATGATGTTAGCTTGGGGTAAGTGAAGCTAAGGGTGATCATGCAAGGTAAATTACCATTACGGGTGCACACGTAATTGCAATTCACCATGCATGAGAAGTCTGGTTAATCTTACCATGAGGTAACGATCATGAGTATCACATGCTTCTATTCTATACCCTAGGGTGCTAGGGTCATAATTCTAGTAAGTCCTTGTTGAAGGCAGTCAAACATTGTAAGTCCTTGTTAAAGGCAATCAAACATTGTAAGTCCTTGTTGAAGGCAATCAAACATTGTAAGTCCTTGTTGAAGGCAATCAAACATTATAAGTCCTTGTTAAAGGCGAACAAACATTATAAGTCCTTGTTAAAGGTAATCAAACATTATCAACATTTACTCAAGTCCTGTCCTGCTTAGAGCCTTCATAGTATTTCCAATTATAATATTGATTTTATGAGAAATATCTCCACTTAGCGTTTCAGTAACTACTGATTAATGCTTAGAATGAACGTGGAATACATAAATGTAGAGGAGTAATGATACTCTCTACACATACAATACGTTATTCTTTAAGATCATGCTAAGGATAAACGGATGTCACGTAACTGGTTTAGGCATCGTTCTAGGTATGCCACGGATGTGGTGGGAACGCTGCGGGGAACCCTATATATAAGCATCCTTGGTATACCAAGAATGTGTTTAAACTGGGCTACGTGATGATCCCGATTGACTGAGGCATGGATTGGTTTGGTTGTAAACTATACATATACGCTTTGTGGATCTTGCTACGTCACATTAAACTATTTACACTTTGGAAATGTTTTCTCTACAGTCATCAATTCCCATGTGGAACCGATGTATAGGGTTGTCTGTAGCCATTTATATCCTGGTAAAACCGCCTATACATAAGTTGCGGTAGCTCACATCAAACTTATATTACGCTATTCTTTGGAATGATGCTAAGGAAAATTAAGATGTTATGTAACTAGTTTAAGTATTATTCAAAGTATATCGTGGATGTGGTGGGAACGCTGCGGGGAACCCTATATATAAACATCACCGGTATACTAAGCATGTGCTTAAACTAGGCTACATAATGATCTTGATGGACCGAAGCATGGATTATTGAAACTTGATGAGTGGAACCATATGTGATTCTTTTTATACTTTGATTCCTATCAAAATGCCCACAAATCTTAAATCATATTCTAAGGCATTGTGTGCCTAAATCAAATGGTTATCAAAATAAACTTTAAATCGTTATCCGTAGTTTTCAAAATCTCGTCAAAGTCGGTGCCTCACCAATAAATACATGCAATGTTGGAAGAGTGGGATGAGTATCTGCTTATAGGTACGCATGTTTCCAATAAAGATGTGGTTGACCTAAAACTTCGGTTAGTCAACGTACTCGCTTTGATTTATGAATCAAACGATTACACTTGGAACATCTCATTGTTATTGTGCCAAATTCTTGATGGTCATTTCCATGTTGTATAGCTCATATTACCCAAATCTCATAAAATATCTTAATGATATTTCAAAATGTCTACTTGTCAAAACATACCCTGATCTGGAAACTCTAGCCGTAAGATTGTTACTATTATAGCACGTGAGGTATACCAATCCTCTTAAATCAACTGAATCAAGACGTGAACCCTGCTCGAATCTCAATTTGTCCTAACCCTCCACATGCTTGTACCTACAAGCATTTCAGTTCTTGCAACCCCACTAAGCTCAGTGGAACCGAAGGAGCTACCGGATTACTACAGTGGTTCGAAAGTATCGAGAACACTTTCCTAAACACCGAATGGTCTTCAAAACTTTAAACCGTTACTTACGGTCCTCAAATCCTCTTAAGAATGTGTACTATAATTAAGAACATGCAATGCTGTAGGTGGAATTCCTACATCTCGGGATACTTTGTTAGTTGAATATTTTATATTATAAGTGGTCACTCACCTCAATAATCGAATAAACTAATTATAACCTAGTTACCACTTATAAGTACGCATGCCTTCAATAAGGTTATGGCTGACATCATATCTTGAGGAGTACATGTATTCCCTTTGATTGTGAATCGAATGTTCACATCCCATTGTAATATCGAATCATTCTTGTCCTTGATTTCGTCTTTCTGATTTAAATTATTCAAGATATGAACACCATCATAACAAATTCTACAATCTCGAATTTCGATCTTAAGCTTGTAAGCACGATCTTTCCTTCGTTATACTAATGTAACTTTAAATTTTTTTTTCGAATTCCTAATTGATATTAATTTTCTTTCGTCGTTAAGTCAAGCTTCATACTGCATGCACCGTGGGAAATGCAAGAGTTTGCAAGTCAACCTATGACTAAGAACACTCAAATCTCCTAAATGATTCTATCTCATTAAAGCAGGGGAGATTCCCTTACCGTGATGAATCTCTATAAACGTTTTCTCATTTGTTTGTTTTGTGAAATATCATCCTCTAGATTAGGGTGACTTCCTTATCTTGAGGATTGACTTTAATTATTCGCATTAGAACTTACATTTCACAAATGACATGATCTTACCAAAATAGGATCGAAACCCGTATTTTGGTGACAAATGTCAACCTTCGGTTATATTCTTGTTATTAGCAAGCTAGGCATGAATTCCATACCTTGATGACTAGTCTAAATTCTTGGTCATCAACTTACCATGGTTGTAATTAAGTAACGAGAAGCATGAAGTAACTTGAAGGGTGAACCAATGATGGTGATTCGACCTATCGAGCCAAAGCATGATTTCTGAACCTGAAAGGAGACCCAATCGTATTAGGTTGATTTGGATTCCAAGGTTGGAGCACTTAAAATTCTTAAATCGATTTCCTCCCTTTATCTTCATATTTTGACCTAGCTATATGGAAACATTTCTTCCTTATCTATCGACTTTCATTTTGAGTATCATCAAAACGTGATTGCGATGGTAGTCTTCCTAAACACTTCCTCTGCTGAAGATATTATCAACTCATGAACGTGACTTCTAGTCATGTAATGTTCTTAGCTGAACTCATGGTTTGTTGAACTGCATATGTAAACTTACTTAGATATTGCTACCTTGCAAAACATGTTTACAAACACCTTTTATGCGCGTCACTTCTTGAACCGCTTTTGAATCCTTAACTTTGAAAATCATTAAAATTCTATATTGGATTCGAACAACAATACTTTAAAAGAGAAGTTCTGGAGAGAGTTACCGGAAAAGAGAGGAATTACTTTGAGACTGAGTTATTTGGAGCCAAACATTCTTAATATATGTTGAACCCGTGTTCAGCAAAGATGGGGAGAAAATTGGCGTTAAGTACATGAGCATGGAAATCACTGATCAGGTGAAGAAGAGAGAAAAGATGGCAAACTAAAGGAAGAAATAGCTATGCAGAAGGCCAAAGAGACAGAACTTAATAAAACTGTTTATATTACAGAGAAAACGATGAGAGCAAAACAAATGCTAGCAACCATGTCACACGAGATAAGATCTCCATTATCAGGGGTCGTTAGCATAGCAGAAATTCTATCAACAACAAAACTCGATAGAGATTAGAAACAACTTTTGAGTGTCATGTTGTCTTCTAGTGATCTAGTCCTTCAACTTATTAGTGACATCCTCAACTTTTCCAAAGTTGAGTCAGGAGTTATGAAGTTGGAAGCCACAAAATTTAGGCCGAAAAGAGGTGATGTCCCAGTGGAGGTTATTGGTGATGTCTTACGAATTAGACAAATTCTCACCCACTTGATCAGCAATGCTATCAAGTTCACCCACCAAAGAAAGGTTCAGAGTAATCTTTATGTAATAGCAAACCCATTATCTCACAACGTCAAGAAATTAACCTGCATCCATTACAAATATTCGTATACCGTGGTATGACATTAAAATATCAATCGTTATTCTGAATGATTGATTCATTTTCTGTTTTATTAATATATTCAACCAGCATTGTGAACCCATTCCAAGATCTTCACATAGCGTATTATACTTAGACCGATGGTTGGTCTAAGTAGAAATACATATTCACAAGATACGCGTTAAGGTCGTTTCAGATGGTGACGTTTGGGATTCTTAAATTCCAACGGATAACCCCTCTTATCATTGCTGGTCTTTCAACGATTTCTAGACTTCACCTTGTCACGAGATTAGGTCCTGGAAGTTATGATATTATAAGTCTAACATACCATGGTAACTTGTCATCGTGTTCTAACGTTCCATATTCCAAACCTCAAAGAGAGTCTCGCGATTCTCTGGAAGAGTTCAAATTGGCATACATTATGCCAAGAATCTTGTAACAGAATCTATACAAATGAAACAAAGCCGGATACCTATTGTCAAAGTCCACTGGGAATCTAAACGTGGCCCAGAATTCACATGGGAACGTGAAGATCAGATAAGACTCAAATATCCACATCTATTCATGGACGACATTCTTGGTCCTAGCACCAGTTGAATTTCGGGACGAAATTCCTTCAACTGGGGGATACTGTGACACCTCACAATATCAAGCAAAGAATATTGTGAGTTACTGTTACATTAGTGTGACAGTTCAGATGATACAGATGGAATTGATAAACAAAGTGCTAGAAACATTCAAGATATTCCCAAATCAGAAAGGAAACCTAAGATTCTTCTTGTTGAAGATCATGTGATGAATGTGATGGTGTGTGGCATCTGTCACCCATAGACCGTCGATCGACATTAAGCTAGTTAACTCACTGTGTGTGTATTAACAATCCTCACGCATGTTTATAATCTATTTATCGTGTTAACCGAATTATATTCGTGTACATGTTCCATGTGCGTTAACTATCCTTACGTATCTATCATTTTTATATATACATATATATCGTTTTAATCGAAACTCTCGCATACACGTTCGTGTAATAATAAAATAATAATAATAATCCTAATAATAATAATAATAATAATAATAATAATAATAATCATAATAATATAATAATCATAATAATTATAATGATAATCATAATAATAATGAAAATGATAATAATAATAATAATAAGTCCAAGGGGGTGTTTTAATTTTTTGAAACTTAAAAATGAACTTTATAACATAAAATAACAAAAATAAAACTCGAGGGACCATCTGTGTAACTTCTGAAGTTTCAAATTCCACCCCGCCCCTTTTTCGTTTTTCCGGCGACCGGTCCGGCAAAATTCCGGCGACACGCCGGCGAACCTCCAAAACCGTGTAAAAACCCGATTTTAACACTCCAAATTACACCGAATCTACTCGTGAACAAGATTCGAACCCGAAGCAACCACAAAACGTGTTCAACGATCGAATAACGGCTCTAATTCCTTTACACTTTATCCCCGACCAAGCTTAACGGCTAAATCGACCACTAACACCCCACTTTAATCAAAATATACAATCAACACGAACCTTATCAATCAATAATTCGAACCCAGCTGCTAATTGCAAACAAACCCACACGAACATCGAATCCTATCATCAACTTCACCCGCGACCTGCAACTAACCTTACACCACACTCCGACCTATATACACTGCAATTACCATAGGGCTATTGATACATAGCATCTTTCTAAGCTTTCTGTGAGATTAATTTTATTTGCATCAAGTATTGATCACCATTCAAATTCAACCTATATCGCGGCTTGTTCTTCATTGTTCTTAGCATCAATTCGAACCCAAACAGGTAATTTAATACATCATTCTATTCGTTTATACATGGGGATCAAAAGCCCCATGGTTTTAGCAGTTAACACTATCGAATTCGAGTTCAATTTGACTGAAATCGAATTAGGGTTCTTCGGGAATGGGAGGAAAACCAGAAACCATGTTTAAAAACAATTGAAATCGAATATAACGCGGCCACGGCCTTTGGTTCACCGGTTAGACACATGTCCCCCCACCCGAGATGTCCCGGGTTCGACCCCGGGCCACTGCATTTATTTTTTGAAGCCTTTTTAAGCCTCTAAAAATTATGGAAAAATTCTTAAAAATTATAAAAATAATTTTATAAACTGCCATTATTTTAAATATTACAAAATGATTTTTGTAAATTAATTTTGTTTAAAAACCTTAAAAATATTATAAAATATTGTTTATAAACACTAGAAATGACCAATTTTTATAAAAATAACCTCTAGATCATGTAAATTATGAAACAATCACGAAAATTATAGAAATCACAAATTATATGATTTCATAAATATTTATAAATATAATTATAGATTATATTTTTTTACTTTAATTAATAAAATTATTGAATTATATGATTACAAAGAATACGTACATATACTTATTTCGAATAGATCAAAATACAATTAATTTCATTACTTGTTCAAAACCTCACAATTCAACTTAAATCCTATTATCACAAGGTATATAGTCGAAGTTAAACATATATATATATATATCTAATGGTATACGTCAAACGAACCGACTCGAATCCGACCAAATATATCTATTAGCGTTGTATATGTTTTAAAGGCTTAGTTATAATCAATAATAGGTATTGATCGTGATCGATCGTGCATTGCTTGATTCTGTGAAGTTTGCTTATTCTGTGAATCTTGTGCATTACAACAATTCAAGGTGAGTTTCGTGGCCCCTTTTTATGCTTATACAAGTTTACAATGTTTTCAATCAAATTGGGGGAAAAATATGCTCACCCGTTTTCAATGCTGTACATTATATATTCTGTTTTCATTCTTGGAATCAATGTGATACTGTTTTGCATGCATACATGGTGTTAATCTATGGAAAACTCAAACAACCATTAATTCCCGGGTTTGGGAACCAACGGTTAGGTATTGGTAGTACTACTGGGTTGACACCCCCACCCTTCGACGATTGGTTAACTTGTGAGTTACCAACACAGCTGCCAGCAATCAGGCCAAGGGTGAATATATTCCGACGAATTTATATGCATATCTGTCATTAGGTTTGGTTGTCTTAAACACATGTTATGTGGTTTTTGCTTACAGTATGATTCCATATCAAATTCTATACAGCATCAGTTATATGTTTTAAATTTAAACCTGCGGAACTCACCAACATTATTGTTGACATTTTTGAGCATATCTTTTCAGGTGATCATAATCAAAGAGGATAGCTAGTGCTGATGCCTTAGCAGAGACCCTCAGGATTTCATTAGTTTTGCATTTGTAATGTATATCATTTGTATTCATTTGTGGACAATGTGTATTTTGGATTTTAGAAACATTAAGACTATGATAGTCGTGGAACTGACTAACCACGACACAAGTCACCATTGTGTCGGGGGACGTCATGACACGAGGAGTTTGCATGTATTATATCTCTGTATTTATACCAAGTGTTATGACGATCCCGTCCGTCACATCCTCGTGTTTCCGCTTTAAGCGAGGGTGTGTGACATAGAATACGAATGTAATAACTATTATTATTAATAAACACTTACATGTGATGGAAAGTTACTATGAAGATGTACAATTTGGCTTTGTGAAAGAACAAATGTGTATTCCGGACATGTGACCTAATGAGAAAGATATAAAGTAATTATTAATTAATCAAAATTTAAATACACATATACATACAATAAAAAAATAAACAAATTTACCGCTGGTTGAATATTAGAGGAAGTGTGGGATTCAACGGGAGAGACTAATTCGATACCGTTGGCATCAAAAACACGTAGATGGAAAGTACGATTGCCAATGTACTTAAAAAACAGCATATTACTACATGGTAAATGTACATCAGTGTACACTTTATCCCATCCATCCACATTAAAGAAGCAATTATCTACAGCCCTCAAAATACAAATCCACGTGTGATTTGGAAGTATTTGTATGCTTATTGGTAACATATCAACATCCGTACCAAACTGATGAGTAACATACTGCTGTGGTAATAGCTGCAAGAAACGTAAATTAAATAAACATGTATTTATACTTAAATATGTAAAGAAGGTTATTAAATAGGTAAATTAACAAACATACCAAGGAAGTGAATTCCATATCAGGCATCACGTATGGAAAGGAGTCATAGACGTATGTAGATTCTTGAGGTCGCCAAAAAGACATCTTCAAAGAAAAATCTTCAAGCAAGTCAAATATGAAGATGGTGTTTTTTTAAACTGTCTTTCCTTGCATATTGTATCCCATCCTTCACATATATAATAAACTTTCCCAAGTCTTCGGATGTTTACTTTCCATTGACTTGTCACACCCTCGCTTATAGCGGAAACACGAGGATGCGACGGACGGGATCGTCATAACACTTGGTATAATTACAGAGACATATCATATGCTAAATCCTCGTGTCATGACGTCGCCCGGCACAATGGTGACTTGTGTCGTGGTTAGTCAGTTCCACGACTATCATAGTCTTATTAATTCCAATTTCAAATTACACAGAGTTCACAAATGAAACAAATGATATACATGACTACTGCAAAACTTATTGAAATCCTGAGGGTCTCGGCTAAGGCATCAACTCTAGCTATCCTCTTTGATTATGTTCACCTGAAAAGATATGCTCAAAAATGTCAACACATAATGTTGGTGAGTTCCGCAGGTTTAAATTTAAAACATGTAACTGATGTTGTATAGGTTTTGATGTGGAATCAAACTGCAAGCACAAACCACATAACATGTGATTAAGACAACCAAACCTAGTGACGTTATGCATATAAATCTGACGGAATATATTCACCCATGGCCGGATTGCTGGCAGCTGTAGTCGGTAACTCACAAGTTAAACCGGTCTGTCGAGGGTGGGGGTGTCAACCCAGTAGTACTACCAATACCTAACCGTTGGTTCCCAAACCCGGGAATTAATGGTTGTTTGAGTTTTCCATAAAATAACACCATGTATGCATGCAAAACAGTATCACATTGATTCCACGTATGAAAATAGAATATATGATGTACAGCATTGAAAAACGGGTGAGCATATTTTTCCCCCAATTTGATTGAAAACATTGGAAATTTGTATAAACATAAAAAGAGGCCACGAAACTCACCTTGAATTGTTGTAATGCACAAAGACTTCACAGAATCAAGCAATGCACGATCAAATACGACCAACACCTAATATTGATTATAACTAAGCCTTCAAAATATATTCAATGTGAATAAATAGATGTGGTTGGATTCGGGTTGTTTCGGTTGTTGTTCACGATTATATATATTGAGTTTGATTTTATACCTAATGATTTTAGGATTTAAATTGAGTTGTGGGATTTCGGACAAATAATGAAATTATTTGTATTTTATTTTATTCGAAAGAAGTTTATGTACGTATCCTTTGTATAATTCAATAATAATTTATTAATTAAACTATAAAGATATAACCTATAATTATATTTACAAATATTTATAAAATTATATATTGTATAATTTCTATGGTTTTTTATAATTATTTCACAATTAAATACGATATAACGTCTATTTTTATAAAATAATTATTTATAATATTTATAAATAATATTTGTAAAGATTTTTAAGGTTTTAAAATAAAATAATTTTACAGAAAATAATTTTGTGAGATTTAAAATAAGTGAAGTTTATAAATTTATTTTATAATTTTTAAGAATTTTTGTAGAATTTTTAGAAGTTAAAAAAGGTGTTTTAAAAATAATTGCAGAGGCTCGGGTTCGAACCCGTGACCTCAAGCCCACACTCCCACACACAAACCAGTAAACCAAAGGCCTCAGCCGCGGTGGTATTCCGTTTCAATTCTTTTTAAACTGGTTTTCCCCATTCCCCCAATTGGATATAAACCCTAATTTGATTTTGGTCAAATTGACCTTCGATTCGATTATGATAATAAACCATTTCATGGGGCTTTTGTTCCCCATGATTAAACGAGTGTGTAGGTATGTTAAATTACCTGTTTTGAGTCGATTTGATGCCAAGAACAGCGAAGAACAAGTCACGGTTAACTTGAAATCGAACGTTGATCAACACTTGATTAAAATCAAATTAATTGCACAGGAAGCTTTGAATGATGTTAATGATTAATAGCTCCATGTTAATTGAGAGTTATAACACTCGGAGGGTGCGGTTCGATCAGTTGCAGGTCGCGGAAAGGGAAGTGATCGATTTGGTTCGATCTGTGTATGTTTTGATGAATTGTCAGTAGTATTCGATGGTTAATGAGTTAAGGTTCGATTCAACGGTTCAATTTTGATTAAAGTAAGGTTGAGTGGATGAATTTGCCGTTACAAACGGTCGGGAAATAAAGTGAAAAGATTAGAGCCGTTAACCGACCGTTAGAACGCGTTTTATGTGTGTGTCGAGTTCGATTCTTATCCACGAAGTGATTCGGATTAAATTGGGCTATTAAATCGTGATTTTACGCGGTTTTGGTGGTCGCCGGAATGCCGCCGGACTTCGGCCGGAACAGGGTGGCCGGAAACACGGGGGCGGGGTCGAGTTTTTAAAATTTTTCAGAAATGGTCCCTCGACTTTGGATTGTTGATATTTCATGCTGAAACTTCTGTTGAAGTTTGATAAATGACCAACAGCCCCCTGGACTTATTTATTATTATTATTATTATTCTTATGATTATTATTATTATTCTTATTATTATTATTATCATTATTATTATCATTAGTATTAGTATTATTAGTATTATTATTATTATTGTTATTATTATTGTTATTATTATTATGATTATTATTATTATTATTATTATGATTATTGCTAATACGAACGTATATACGATAAATTCGACTAAAATGGCATATATATATACACATATATAAATATTAAACACGTGAGGTTAGTTCTCACATTGAACATGTACACGAATATAATTCGGTTAACATGATAAATAAATTATAACATACGTGAGGATCGTTAATACACACACGGTGAGTTAACTAGCTTAATGTCGATCGACGGTCTATGGGTGACAGATGCCACACACCATCACATTCATCACATGATCTTCAACAAGAAGAATCTTAGGTTTCCTTTCTGATTTGGGAATATCTTGAATGTTTCTAGCACTTTGTTTATCAATTCCATCTGTATCATCTGAACTGTCACACTAACGTGACAGTAACTCACAATATTCTTTGCTTGATATTGTGAGGTGTCACAGTATCCCCCAGTTGAGGGAATTTCGTCCTGAAATTCAACTGGTGCTAGGACCAAGAGTTTCGTCCATGAATAGATGCGGATATTTGAGTCTTATCTGATCTTCATGTTCCCATGTGAATTCTGGACCACGTTTAGATTCCCAGTGGACTTTGACAATAGGTATCCGGCTTTGTTTCATTGTATAGAATCTGTTACAAGATTCTTGGCATAATGTATGCCAATTTGAACTCTTCCAGAGAATCGCGAGACTCTCTTTGAGGTTTGGAATATGGAACGTTAGAACACGATGACAAGTTACCATGGTGTGTTAGACTTATAATCACAATTTATAGAATATAATTTCGTGGTAAGGTGATGTCTAGAAATCAAGGTGAGACCAACAATGATGAGAAAGGTTATTCGTCGGAATTTAAGAATCCCAACGTCAACATAGGAAACGACCTTAACGCATATCTTGTGAGTATGTATTTCTCCTTTGACCAACCATCGGTCTAAGAACAATACGCTATGCGAAGATCTTGGAATGAGTTCACGACGATGGTTATGTATATTATTAAAACAGAGGACGAATCAATCATTCGAATAACGATCGATGTTTTATTGTCATACCATGGTACACGGATAGTTGAAATAGATGTAGGTTAATTTCTCGACGTTGTGAGATAATGGGTTTGCTATTACATAAAGATTACTCTGAACCTTTCCTTGGTGGGTAAACTTGATAGCATTGCTGATCAAGTGGGTGTGAACTTGTCTAATCCGTAAAACATCACCAATGACCTCCACTAGGACATCACCTCTTCTTGGCCTAAATTTTGTGGCCTCTAACCTCATAACCCCTGACTCAACTTTGGAAAAGTCGAGGATGTCACTAATAAGTTGAAGGACTAGATCACCAGAAGACAACATGACACTCAAAAGTTGTTTCTGATCTCTATCAAGTTTTGTTGCTGATAGAATTTCTGCTGTGCTAACAACCCCTGATAATGGAGATCTTATCTCGTGTGACATGGTTGCTAGCATTTGTTTTGCTCTCATCGTTTCCTCTGTAATATGAACAGTTTTATTAAGTTCTGTCTCTTTGGCCTTCTGCACAGCTATTTCTTCCCTTAGTTTTGCTATCTTTTCTCTCTTTTTCACCTGATCAGTGATTTCCATGCCCATGCACTAAACACCAATTTTCTCCCCATCTTTGCTGAACACGGGTTCAACATATATATTAAGAATGTTTTGACTCCAAATAACTTAGTCTCAAAAGTAATTCCTCTCTTTGCTGGTAACTCTCTCCAGAACTTCTCTTTTAAAGTCTTGTTGTTCAAATCCAAAATAGAATTCTAATGATTTTCATGGTTAGGGGTTCTAAAGCGGTTCAAGAAGTGACGCGAATAATAGGAAAGGTATTTGTAAACATGTTTTGCAAGGTAGCAATATCTAAGTAAGTTTACATACACAGTTCAACAAATCATAAGTTCAACTGAGAACATTTATATGACTAGAAAGTCATGTTCATAAGTTGATAATATCTTCAGCAGGGGGATTGTTTAGGAAGGCCACCATCGCACAATCACGTTTTGATGATAACTCAAAATGAAAGTCGATAGATAAGGGATAAATGTTTCCATATAGCCAGGTCAAAATATGAGGATAAGAGGAAGAGAAATCGATTTAAAAATTTTAAGTGCTCCAAACTCGGAACCCAAATCATCCTAATATGATCGGTTCTCCTTTCAGGATCATGCTTTGGCTTGATAGATTGAATCACTAACATTGGTTTATCCTTCAAGTTACTTCATGTTTCTCGTTACTTGATTACAACCATGGTAAGTTGAAGATCAAGAGTTGGGATTAGTCTTCAAGGTATGGAATTCATGCTTATCTTGATAACAACAAGAAAACAATCGAAGGTTGACATTTGTCACCAAAATACAGGTTTCAATCCTATCATGTCGTTTGTGAAATGTAAATTCCAATGAGAATAATTGAAGTCAATCCTCAAGATAAGGAAGTCACCCTAATCCAGAGGATGAAATTTCACCAAACAAACAAATGGGAACCATTTATCAAAATGGAGATTCATTAAAGTAAAGGAATATCTCCTGCTTTGATGAGATAGAATCATTTAGGAGATACGAGTGTTCTTAGTCATAGGTTGACTTGCAAACTCTTGCATTTCCCACGGTGCAAGCAGTATGAAGTTTGACTTAACGATGAAGGGAAATTAATGTCAATTAAGAATTCAGAAAATTTCAAGTTACATTAGTGTAACAAAGGAAAGATCATGCTAACAAGCTTAAGATAAAAGTTTGAGATAGCAGAATTTGTTAGGATGGTGTTCAAATCTTGAATAATTTAAATCAGGAAGACGAAATCAAGTACAAGAATGATTCGACATTACAATGAGATGTGAACATTCGATTCACAATCGAGGGAATACATGGACTTCTCAAGATATGAGGTCAGCCATAATCTTATTGAAGACATGCGTATTTATAAGTGGTAACTAGGTTATAATTAGTTTATTCGATTATTGAGGTGAGTGACCACTTATAATATAAAATATTCAATTAACAAGGTATCCTGAGATGTAGGAATTCCACCTACAGCATTGCATGTTCTAAATTATAGGACACGTTCTTAAGAGGATTTGAGAACCGTAAGTAACGGTTTAAAGTTTAGAAGACCATTCGATGTTTAGGAAAGTGTTCTCGAAGCTTTCGAACCACTGTATTAATCCGGTAGCTCTTTCGGTTCCACTGAGCTTAGTGGGGTTGCAAGAACTGAAATGCTTGTAGGTACAAGCACGTGGAGGGTTATGACAAATAGAGATTTGAGCAGGGTTCACGTCTTGATTCAGATGATTTAGGAGGATTGGTATACCTCACGTGCTATAATAGTAACAATCTTACGGCTAGAGTTTCTAAATCAGGGTATGTTTTGACGAGTAGACATTTTGAAATATCATTAAGATATTTTATGAGATTTGGGTAATATGAGCTATACAACATGGAAACGACCATCGGGAATTTGGCATAATAACAATGAGATATTCCAAGTGTAATCATTTGATTCATAAATCAAAGCGAGTATGTTGACTAACCAAAGTTTTAAGTCAACCACATCTTTGTTGGATATATGCGTACCTATAAGCAGATACTCATCCCACTCTTCCAACATTGCATGTATTTATTGGTGAGGCACAGACTTTGTCGAGATTTTGAAAACCACGGATAACGATTCAAAGTTTATTTTGATAACCATTTGATTTAGGCACACAATGCCTTCGAATATGATTTAAGATTTGTGTGTGCTTTGATAGGAATCAAAGTATAAAAAGAATCACATATGGTTCCACTCATCAAGTTCTAATAACCCATGCTTCGGTCCATCAAGATCATCACTTAGCCCAGTTTAAGCACATTCTTAGTATACCGGTGATGCTTATATATAGGGTTCCCCACAGCGTTCCCACCACATCCACGATATACCTTGAATAATACTTAAACTAGTTACATAACATCTTAATTTTCCTTAGCATCATTCCAAAGAATAGCGTAATATAAGTTTGATGTGAGCTACCGCAACTTATGTATAGGCGGTTTTACCAGTATATAAATGGCTACAGACAAACCTATACATCGGTTCCACACGGGAATTGATGACTGTGGAGAGAACATTTCCAAAGTGTAAATAGTTTAATGTGATGTAGCAAGATCCACAAGGCGTATATGTATAGTTTACAACCAAACCAATCCATGCCTCGGTCAATCGGGATCATCACGTAGCCCAGTTTAAACACATTCTTGGTATACCAAGGATGCTTATATATAGGGTTCCCCGCAGCGTTTCCACCACATCCGTGGCATACCTAGAACAATGCCTAAACCAGTCACGTGACATCCGTTTATCTTAGCATGATCTTAAAGAATAACGTATTGTATGTGTAGAGAGCATCATTACTCCTCTTCATTTATGTATTCCACTTTCATTCTAAGCATTATTCAGTAGTTACTGAAACGTTAAGTGGAGAATGTCTCATAAGGTCAATATTATGATTGGAAATACTATGAAGGCTCTAAGTAGGACAAGACTTGAGTAAATGATAATGTTTGATTGCCTTCAACAAGGACTTATAATGTTTGATTGCCTTCGACAAGGACTTACAATGTTTGATTGCCTTCAATAAGGACTTACTAGAATTATGACCCTAGCACCATAGGGTATAGAATAGAAACGTGTGATACTCATGATCGTTAACTCATGGTAAGATTAACCAGACTTCTCATGCATGGCAAATTACAATTACGTGTGCACCCGTAATGGTAATCTACCTTGCATGATCACCCTTAGCTTCACTTACCCCAAGTTAACATCATAGTATTAATTAGATTCAACAAGCACAAATAATATGATGTCCTCCTGTCCATGAGCCAGTATTCCAATAATAGCATGTAATTGCAATTAAGCATATAAGTACATTATGTCTAATGATAACCGCATATCTGTCATACTTTCAGAATTTCACTCATAACTATGATAGGGTCGGATTCAATATCCGAGATCAACACTACGTGTGATCACCGAAGTTCCCTGTTACTATGATGTTGTGCGCATACAAGCGTAAAGTTCTAGCATAAAGGTATCCCAAGAAGATAGTCTAAGAGTAATAATGTCTTCCTTTGGAATATTCGGATAAAACGTGTATATATATAAAAGCAAGTATGTAGGAACATACTTGTATATTATTAGGTATATAGGAATATACCTGTATATCAAGTTTATAGACTTTAGGTAAAATCAAATGCACACAATCCCTAGCATGCATTCTATATGAAGGTTCTTAGGTTATAGTCTAGGTCGAATTCTCCACCTAAATCTCTATAACCAAGGCTCTGATACCAATCTGTCACACCCTCGCTTATAGCGGAAACACGAGGATGCGACGGACGGGATCGTCATAACACTTGGTATAATTACAGAGACATATCATATGCTAAATCCTCGTGTCATGACGTCACCCGGCACAATGGTGACTTGTGTCGTGGTTAGTCAGTTCCACGACTATCATAGTCTTATTAATTCCAATTTCAAATTACACAGAGTTCACAAATGAAACAAATGATATACATGACTACTGCAAAACTTATTGAAATCCTGAGGGTCTCGGCTAAGGCATCAACTCTAGCTATCCTCTTTGATTATGTTCACCTGAAAAGATATGCTCAAAATGTCAACACATAATGTTGGTGAGTTCCGCAGGTTTAAATTTAAAACATGTAACTGATGCTGTATAGGTTTTGATGTGGAATCAAACTGCAAGCACAAACCACATAACATGTGTTTAAGACAACCAAACCTAGTGACGTTATGCATATAAATATGACGGAATATATTCACCCATGGCCGGATTGCTGGCAGCTGTAGTCGGTAACTCACAAGTTAAACCGATCTGTCGAGGGTGGGGGTGTCAACCCAGTAGTACTACCAATACCTAACCGTTGGTTCCCAAACCCGGGAATTAATGGTTGTTTGAGTTTTCCATAAAATAACACCATGTATGCATGCAAACAGTATCACATTGATTCCACGTATGAAAATAGAATATATGATGTACAGCATTGAAAAACGGGTGAGCATATTTTTCCCCCAATTTGATTGAAAACATTGGAAATTTGTATAAACATAAAAGGGGCCACGAAACTCATCTTGAATTGTTGTAATGCACAAAGACTTCACAGAATCAAGCAAAGCACGATCAAATACGACCAACACCCATTATTGATTATAACTAAGCCTTCAAATATATTCAATGTGAATAAATAGATGTGGTTGGATTCGGGTTGTTTCGGTTGTTGTTCACGATTATATATATTGAGTTTGATTTTATACCTAATGATTTTAGGATTTAAATTGAGTTGTGGGATTTCGGACAAATAATAAAATTATTTGTATTTTTATTTTATTCGAAAGAATTTATGTACGTATCCTTTGTATAATTCAATAATAATTTATTAATTAAACTATAAAGATATAACCTATAATTATATTTACAAATAATTATAAAATTATATATTGTATAATTTCTATGGTTTTCTATAATTATTTCACAATTAAATACGATATAACGTCTATTTTTATAAAAATAATTATTTATAATATTTATAAATAATATTTTATAAAGATTTTTAAGGTTTTAAAATAAAATAATTTTACAGAAAATAATTTTGTGAGATTTAAAATAAGTGAAGTTTATAAAATTTATTTTATAATTTTTAAGAATTTTTGTAGAATTTTTAGAAGCTCAAAAGGTGTTTTAAAAATAATTGCAGAGGCTCGGGTTCGAACCCGTGACCTCAAGCCCACACTCCCACACACAACCAGTAAACCAAAGGCCTCAGCCGCGGTGGTATTCCGTTTCAATTCTTTTTAAACATGGTTTTCCCCATTCCCCCAATTGGATATAAACCCTAATTTGATTTTGGTCAAATTGACCTTCGATTCGATTATGATAATAACCATTTCATGGGGCTTTTGTTCCCCATGATTAAACGAGTGTGTAGGTATGTTAAATTACCTGTTTTGAGTCGATTTGATGCCAAGAACAGCGAAGAACAAGTCACGGTTAACTTGAAATCGAACGTTGATCAACACTTGATTAAAATCAAATTAATTGCACAGGAAGCTTTGAATGATGTTAATGATTAATAGCTCCATGTTAATTGAGAGTTATAAGACTCGGAGGGTGCGGTTCGATCAGTTGCAGGTCGCGGAAAGGGAAGTGATCGATTTGGTTCGATCTGTGTATGTTTTGATGAATTGTCAGTAGTATTCGATGGTTAATGAGTAAGGTTCGATTCAACGGTTCAATTTTGATTAAAGTAAGGTTGAGTGGATGAATTTGCCGTTAGAAACGGTCGGGAAATAAAGTGAAAAGATTAGAGCCGTTAACCGACCGTTAGAACGTGTTTTATGTGTGTGTCGAGTTCGATTCTTATCCACGAAGTGATTCGGATTAAATTGGGCTATTAAATCGTGATTTTACGCGTTTTGGTGGTCGCCGGAATGCCGCCGGACTTCGGCCGGAACAGGGTGGCCGGAAACACGGGGGCGGGGTCGAGTTTTTGAAATTTTTCAGAAATGGTCCCTCGACTTTGGATTGTTGATATTTCATGCTGAAACTTCTGTTGAAGTTTGATAAATGACCAACAGCCCCCTGGACTTATTTATTATTATTATTATTATTCTTATGATTATTATTATTATTCTTATTATTATTATTATCATTATTATTATCATTAGTATTAGTATTATTAGTATTATTATTATTATTGTTATTATTATTGTTATTATTATTATGATTATTATTATTATTATTATTATATTATTGCTAATACGAACGTATATACGATAAATTCGACTAAAATGGCATATATATACACATATATAAATATTAACACGTGAGGTTAGTTCTCACATTGAACATGTACACGAATATAATTCGGTTAACACGATAAATAAATTATAACATACGTGAGGATCGTTAATACACACACGGTGAGTTAACTAGCTTAATGTCGATCGACGGTCTAGGGTGACAGATGCCACACACCATCACATTCATCACATGATCTTCAACAAGAAGAATCTTAGGTTTCCTTTCTGATTTGGGAATATCTTGAATGTTTCTAGCACTTTGTTTATCAATTCCATCTGTATCATCTGAACTGTCACACTAACGTGACAGTAACTCACAATATTCTTTGCTTGATATTGTGAGGTGTCACATGACTTGATCATCGGTTGTTATCAGAGTTTGCCCATATGGAAAGCATGCTCGAAACGAAGTTCCTCGTAGAAATTAGGTAAATACTATTAAAATGAGAATATGTTATACAGTCATACACAAAATACATCATAATTACAACAGTGACGTTTGACAAAAAATAATATTCTAAAATAGTTGTGTTACAATTTGGAATATCAACACAACAACCTATTAAGATAATAAATGATATTCTTATATGAAAATTTGTGACAACCCGAAAATTTTCGTGAATTTATATGAATTTTTATATGAATTTACAATTTGCTTTATATTTTTATTATTACTTAATAATAATATTAATAATAATGAAAATAATGAAAATAATAATAATAATAATGATATTATTATTATTAAAATAATGATAATAATAATAGTAATAATAATAAAGGTATTATTACAAATAATGATAATAATAATAAATATAATAATAATTATATTATTATCAAAAATAATGACAATAAAAATAATAATGTTATTGTTAAAAATAATAATATTATTAATAATATAATGCTAATAATAAATAATATTAATAGTAATAATTTATAAGATTTATTTAATTGATTTAATAAGTCCAGGGGGGTAAATTGTAAATATCAAAACTTGTTTTAAAACTTTAAAACATAAAATGTTAACATTTGAAACTCGAGGGACTATTCTGTAATTATTTCAAAAACACCGCCGTCGACCCCTTCTCCGGCGACGTCTCCGGCCGGTACTCCGGCAACCACAAACCAACAAAAATACGCGGTTTTTCATCAAACAAAAGTCACCAACACAACCCCGTGAATGTTTCGAGCTTGACCCACCCAACAATTCGAATAAAGGATCAGCTGGTGCGATTTAACCATCACGTGAAGATGTCGGCTACTTTACAACTCCGAATCGCACAAAAACATGAACAATAATCGAATTAATCAAACCAAAACGATGCTATAAATGTTCCTAATCGGTCTAGCATTCCAATTGCACCAGAAACACATCCCTTCATCGAATTTAATTCCCTCTTCTTCGCGGACCTGCAACTAACCGAACACCCCTGTTCGAGTTTCGAAACCCCAAATTGATAAGATATTTCGATCATTAGCCTCATTAGAAGCTACCTGTGAAGTTAATTGCATTTTCATCCACGTTTGATCGTCGTTTGGATCTTCCCAAGCCGCGACCTGTTCTTCGAGGTGTTCATCATCGATCAGGCATTATTCTGGTAAATTAAATACACCCATTTGTTCGTTTAATCATGGGGAACAAAAGCCCCATGAATTTGTGCATTAACAGAATCAAATCGAACTTCATTTGAATCAAATTGGTTCTAGGGTTCTTGATTTGGGGGATTAGCATACGGGTTGTGTTTAAATTTAATTGGGGCAGAGTTTTAAACGATGAGGAGCCTTTGGCTCACTGGTTTGTGCGCGGGGTGGAGAGGGGGAGGTCACGGGTTCGAACCCGTGCACCTCCCAATTTTTTTTAAACCTTTTTAATAACATTTAAAAATAAATAGAAATACATAAAAATCACCAAAAATTATAAAACTGATTTTTAAGAACTTCTTTATTTTTAATTAATTTTCTGTAAATTATTTAATTAAAAATACTTCAAATAAAATTTATACAATGTTATTCAAAAATATTATAATTAAATATCTTTATAAAAATAGACTTTAATTAATGATTTAAGGTATTAATTCATTAATTAGACACCATATTATTTTTAATTAATGATAAATCCTAATAATTGTATAAAAATAATTATTTAGAAACTTTAATTATTTATGTAATAGTTATAAATTATTATCCATATAAAAAGAAATGGATTTTTAATAATAACTAATCATCAAAATTATTTATGGATGTTATCTTAATTATTGAATTAATCTTGATGATATAAATATAAATAGATCTTTATAAACTTAAACATTTATATAATCTTATAAAATTAAATATAAATTTATATTTAACGTCTAAGATTTATTTGGAACATAATGATATGTTAAAAATCATTATTAAACTAATTAAAATATCATGAAATGTAAATTTTTAGAATTAACAAAATAACTAAATGATTTAGTTATATGTTTATAACAAATCCCTGAAAACCAAATCCTAGATCAATTGAACACCAGGTTCAAGATCTAACTTATTTAGGTTTTGGATTTGTATCTATTTGCTGACGTGAAATATAATTCCTTAGCAGGAATTTACTAGGTTGTCAACACCACACAAGGACTGAGGTGAGTTCATAACTATTCCCCTTTTTAATCATTTAAATATTTTGGGGCTGAGATACATGTTGTAATTGAAATTACAAATTATTTTTGTGTATTATGTTAAATAATAATTTGATCACATTTATGATTACATATGGTCATTATGAAATCCTTCTCTGTATACTGGACTATAAATAAGCAGGGATCTTTTGGATAGTACTATCGGGGAGTGACTTACCCCCACAAAGGTATGGACATGTGATCCATATCAGATGCACAAAGATCTTGATGTCATTCGGGATGACTGTTTCTGTAGTGAGAAGGCAGATGTGCACTTTATATAGTTTGCATTATAGTTCCACTTACAACCCATATGAGGATAAATGTAAAGGAGGATTTGCTCCCTCTGATTTGAAATTATTATGAAAATATAATATACACATAAAAGGATAATAAACTAAGTGACATGGACAAATTCAATGTGAAGGATTTGTTGGGCTTGTACTTAGTAGGTATGTGGGATAGCGGGTTCACCTTATTAAAAAGGGTTCCGACAGGCTATTCATATACCGGTGAGTAAATTAAACTCACACTTTTTCTATAAATCCTATTTGATGATAATTGATGATTTATCACTATGTTTTACTTACCTGTGAACTCACCAACCCTGTGTTGACACTTGATTTACATGTATTCTCAGGTATCTACTAGGAGCTTATGGATATGCACGTAGGATCATATAAGAGCTCAAGATATCTATTGATTATTATCTAAAATATGATTTAGACATGTTGTCATGAAACAATCTATATTTACTTCCGCTACGCATAATATTACTCTGAACATTATTGTAATGATTATCTAAAAACTATCATATAGATATTTGCATCTCTGTGTAACTACTGTGTTCGATCCTGTTTGTTCACCCCTCCGTGATAGATTCCAGACCCGGAATTTGAGGGTGTGACAGATTGGTATCAGAGCCATTGTTATACTGAGTTAGGAATGTAGGATTCTATGTGCCCAAGACACATAAAATATTGATGTGGTTAGTACGTTATGATCCAAGTCGGGTTATACCCAATAACAAGCTTAGCAAACACCAATTAATATTTAATTGATGATATGATCATGCAATTAAATTTACATCAAATTTAGAAATGGGTTTTCTAAATAAGTTGCATATGAGATGGAACAATTTATTAGGATATCTTGTTCAATAATATTATTTGAAGTGTTATTTAAATTAGTTGTATAACACCAAATAATAATGAGAGTATACTACTTATACAATTAATTGGTTAATTGTATAAACTAGTTAAAATATTAGACAATACATATGTGTATGTTTATTATTTATAAAAGACTAGTTATATGTGTGTTAATGGTTGAGATTTATAAAAGAAAGTTTTACTTTTATATACAAGAAACATCCATGTGCATGTGATGTGCATGTGTTATGTTTGTTTATAAAAAGTAAAAGAAAACTTTTCTTTATAAACCAAAAAAAAAAAACCGTCCATGGACTTGATTCTTGCATGCTTTGAATAAGTTCAAGTGGGAGACAAGCATGTGATGCTTGCATGCTTGTGTGGGTCTTCACAATGATTCCCTTGGTTGAATCATGCACATGCTACTTCCACTAACAAAAGGAATAAAAGACACTCTCATTCTCATTATCTAAAACATGCAAGAGACAAACACTTTTCAGCTCTTAACTCTCTCTCTATCTTACGAGAAAGGCAGCAGCTTTGGGAAGCTTTGAAGAGCAAATTTTGAGCTGATTACATGTTGTTCTTGGTGTGAAGATCATGCACTCCATGATATGATTCATGCATGCAACTAACAACACAAATCAGCTTCCTTTCTCTCTCTAAGCCACGGTTTTCAGCAGCAGTGAATAAGGTTTTCAAGCTGGGTTTTTGATGTTGTTTTGGTGATTTCTACCTAACAAGAGAAGGTGTTTGCAAGGAGCTTGGGGTATACTAGCTTGAGGGTTCCTTCTTTGGAGTCTTGGCCAAGTTCTTGAGCATCTAACAACTCTTTTCTGTCAAGTTTAGCTGCTGCAGAAAGGTATATATCACAGCTCAATGAAGCTGTGATTTTATGTTGTTTATTCATGTTCTTAGCTAGATTATTCACATAAATGATCCTTTGGTTAATGGGTTTGCTTCCTACACTTTTATGGACATCTAAGAACATATATTTTCAGATTTAAAGTGTTTAAAAGTTAAACATATCCGCTGCGTTTTCTGAAAAGTTTAAATGGTTAAACTTTGTTTCATGTTCTTGCAAACCCAACAATGGCATCTAGAGCCGGTTATGTGGATATCTTGCTAGTTTTGTCCTTTAAAATTGGTGTTAAAGGATGATTATAAACTTATAAGGGCTGATTTAGGGCTGCCCTTTTTCTGTTTTGTTGAATCCCATCTTTCAAGGTTATATTATACATGCTTGTAGTTAAATCTTGAAAGATATACATATGTTGTTTTGTTGTGTTGTTTGGACAACGTCTAAACCCAAATTTTCAGTTTATGTTGGCTGAAAATTCATGGGTTTTGTGGGGATTCATCATTTTGTTTTAATGATATGTTGGATGTTGATAAAGTGCATAACCTAGCCATGACCCTATGTTGATTTGGTTTGTTTGGATGATTCAAGTGGTTGTTTTATTCATTCAATTTGGTTGTAATATTTATGTTTATTCTTTTGGGTTGTAATTATTCATTCATTTGGGTATGTAATAATAGATTAGGTTCATTTCCTTTACTAGAAAAAAAATGTATTAGGATACAATTTTGTAAAAGGAAGATGTACAAGATCAAGACCCAAAGATGGACACAAAGACACAAGAAACATGGAGCATTTGGATGCGGTTTCTAGTGGGAGGTTCTTGGAACCTTTATGATATGTTTGACCCTTAGAAAGACCAAAGACAACACTTGTGATGGCAAACAAGTGTTGTCAACATAAGGGCTATGGTTATGCACATATGTTTGTATATATATATGCTTGTTTGATTGTTTGTTGTTTGATGGTTTGGTTGATGTTTTGACATGCATAACAAACTAGTTAATGAACACAACAATCTGAAAATTGATGGTTCTTAAAGGTTAATAAAAGTTATTAAAATGGTTTAATGATTTTAATGATTAAATTGGTTTTAATCAAAGAACCATAGGGTACCTTGTATTTGAAAGCATGCAAATACAAGTACATAGAGTTTTCAAAACTAGAATTAATGAAAACTAAAATCCCTTTTTAAACAAGTTTAACACCGTCCTTTTGCACAACACTTAGGTTATTTGGAAACTCTTAATGGGATAAAGGTCACCTAACCATTTTGAGGGAACTTATGACTTAAGGAGGGAATACCACATTGGTGGGATAAAGGTCACCTAACCACTTGTGTTGGTAAACTCACATGTGTGTGCAAGTAGGGTAACTTGATTTGCAAACCATGTTGAATGGATCACCTAAAATATGGTTTCCAAATGGTGTTGATGGGATTAACATGCCGACTTTACATATGATGTTTAAAGTCGATCCCATACCGCTAGAAGTTGCAAAAGGTTGCAATTGTCAAATGTTGACTACCTTGTTAATTTGAATAATGGGATAAAGGTCACCTAACCATTATTTGAGTGTAACGTTGGATTCTAGATTTTAATTATTAGTTGTCTATGAGACATAAAGGGTATTAATAATTAAAATGAAATTTTTCAGAAATACTAAAGGAACTTTGTAAAATTTGTAGAATGACCGCAAACAATAATGCTACCACCCCGACCGTCCATACCCTATCACTGAGATCTATTTTAGAGAGGGATCGTCTGAACCATAATAACCTTATGGACTAGTCTCGAAACTTAAGAATTGTTCTCAAGCAAGAGCAAAGGCAAATGTCCTTGACGATCCTATTTCTAACCAACCCGACCCCGACGATGTTGAGGACATTCCCGATCCAAGGCAAATGTTGCCAAAGGAAGAGGGCACATCAAAGGCAAAGGGAAAGGGAAGATCAAAGCGGAACCTCCAAAACCTAAGCTTATGAAGCCTAAGATAACCAAAAACGATCCATGCTTTGAGTATGGTGAGATAGGTCATTTGAAAGGAAATTGTCCAACCTATCTCAATGAGTTGAGAAATAAGAGGGATGCTGGGCAAACCTCAAGCACAACCTTCATAATTCATATTGACTTAAATGTTATTTCCTCAAAGCACATGGGTAATTGGATACCGCATGTGGAACTCACTTTTGCAATCTGTTGTGAGGGTTCAAAAGAAATAAGCACTTTAAGAAAGGAGACTATGTTTTGAAACTTTCAAAAGGTTTGGAAGTTGTTCTTCAAAACATGTTATATGCTCCTAGTTTGACTAGGAACATGATTTAAGTTTCCCTTTTAAAACGATATGATTATGATTTAAAGTTAGTAAATGATGGTATTTATATCTATATGGATAATGTATATTATTTCAAGGCTATGCCTTCTAATGATATTTATGAATTGGTTCATAAAGATTCGTCCTATAATAACATATTATACCTATCATGCACCACGAGACTTAAAAATGGTTTAAGTAACTCTTATCCTTGTCATTGTCATCTTGGTTACATAAACAAGAATCGGATTTGAACACTTTAAAAGAATGGTCTTTTGAAAACAAATGAAAATCGTTCATTTGATAAGTGTGAATCTTGTTTACTAGGTAAGATGACCAACACGCCCTTTAATGGTACTAATGAGAGGGCAAAAGACTTACTAGGAATCATACATTTGGATGTATGTGGTACTTTTAAGATAATGACAAGGTATGATGAAACTTACTTCATTACCTTTACCGACGATTATGGTCGCTATGGTCATGTGTACTTGATGGCACATAAACATGAAGAATTTGAAATGTTCAAAATCTTCAATAATGAAGTAGAAAATCAACTCTACATAACTATCTAAGTTCTTCATTCTGATAAAGGAGAAACTGAACCCTATTTGGATATGGTTCAATTCATTAAGGCTATGAGCTTACCACCTTTATCATCTTGGGTTTTCGCACTAATCTCCACGGCTCGTATTTTGAATATGGCCCAAACCAAGAAAGTGGATTCGACGCCTTTTGAAATATGAAATGGAATAGTTCCATCGCCATCATATTTAAAAGTATGGGTTATGAAGCTTATGTTAAGCTTAACACCCAAACCAACTGAAAGTCGATTCACTAAGTGTATATTTGTTGGATATCCAAAATACTGTATAGGATACTACTTCTTTGATCCAACAAAGCAAAAGGTATTTATTGCTCAAAAGGCATAGTTCTTGGAAGCCAAGTTCCTTATGGAAGGAATGACGCATAGAACAGTGGAATTTGATGAGGATCAAGATCCACAAGCCGATACACGTTTGGTTGACACTAGCTATCAACAAGAGGTTGTTGATAATGATCAAAAGGTTGATCGATACACACAAACGTTCATAGATCTGGTAGAGTTAGCATTCCACCTGAAATATATGGATCTTTCATGGATGGATGCTATGAGATTGACTCCGATGAGCCAAGTACATACCATAATGCTATGTCCAATTAGGATTGTGACAAATGGCTGGAAGCCATGAACGTAGAGATGCAATCCATGTATGACAAACAATTTTAGGAATTGGTTGACCCTCCACTTAACTCCAAACCGGTTGGATGCAAGTGGGTTTTCAAGAAGAAAACAATATGCATGGAAACGTGGACACTGACAAGGCTTGTGTGTATAAAAAGGCTAGTGGGAGTGTAATCATATTCCTAGTATTGTATGTTGATGATATAATACTATATGGAAAGGACATTCCAACCATGGAAGGTGTTAAAACCTGGCTTGGAAATTGTTTTTCCATAAAAGATCTCGGTGAAGCCGCCTATATTTTGGGAATAAAGATCTATAGGGATAGATCGAGGCAGTTGATAGGGTTAAACCAAAGTGCATACATTGATAAAATCTTGAAAAGGTTCAAGATGGAAAACTCTAAGAAAGGTATGGTACCTATTCAAAGAGGGACAATATTGAGTGCATCTCAATGTCCAAGCTCAAAGGATGAGCAACATCGTATGAAGGACATCCCATATGCGTCTGCTATAGGATCCGTCATGTATGCGATAATATGCACTAGACTGGACATGTCATGCGCGTTAAGCATGACAAGTAGATATCAGCGGAATCCGTGTAACACCCATTGGATGGCTGTTGAAAGTATATTGGAATACCTTAGGAACACTAAGGATATGTTCTTAATATATGGATCTGATGAAGAGAAACTAGTTGTAAAGGGTTACACGAATGCTAGTTTCCAAACTAATCGAGATGATCCTCGATCATAAACGGGGTACGTCTCCATTATGATAAGGGTAGCATTGTCCACTACAAAATAAGAATACATAGCCGCCTCATTAGCAGCTTTGGAAGCTGCATGGATAAAAGGGTTTATCACGAATCTAAGGATGGTCTCTACCATTCAAGACTCCTTAGAAATCTTTGTGATGACGAGGGTACGATTGTTCAAATCAAGGAACCCCGTGCACATCAAAAGATTAGGCAAATGAGCGGAGATTCAACTACATAAGGGATGAAGTTGAAAAGGGAAAGATATGTATTCGCAAAGTTCACTTTGATCAAAACATTGCGGATCCACTCACGAAGATCCTTAAAAGGCAAAGCATGAAAGTCATACCTATGCCTTTGGACTTCGATATTCTAGTGATTGGACTTGATCAAATTTTGTATTTGAATATGTGGAACTCTTTAAAATTATTTGGTTATAATGTCTCAATTAATGTTCCAATTTAGCATGTTTAATCCATGAGTAAACTATTTACTCTAAATGTCCGTAGTCGTTCATACTTGTGGGAACAAGTGTGAGGGTAAGACTATTATGAACTTGGGTTGGTTGATATTCATAAGGATGAATATAGAGCAATAGGTTGCTACCAAGGTTCATAGATATTTGTGGGATACAAATATTGGACTAACCCGCATCTCAAATTTTACTACATGGAATCTTATCGATTGATCATAAGTAAATTTGAGTAAAGGCGAATATCATTTGGTATCCTCCGACCTGAGATACATATTGGGTTTTGATATTCACCAAGTGTCACACCTTGAACTAGTTCTTCACTGATATGAAATAATTGTCAGTACATAAGGCTATGTTCAGGTATGACATAAGGTGATTGTGAGAAACGTATGTAGTCAAGATGGGATTTGTTCCTCTTATTCGTTGAGAGTATGATGTCTAAGGCCTGATTAAGTTAAATCAACAAGGAATGATCATTCTGTGTCCTTGAATTTAACATGACATCTGTAACAAAAGGATAGATGATTGATTCACCTAAATCATTTCAAGTAGGGTACTTGAATGAGATGATGTTATTGAATGGCCATAAGTCATGCGTATTAAGGGTAGTAAACCGTTGTTAGGCGTCATTTACTACTTGCATCAATATTCTATGAATCTTGGGCAAGTGGGAGATTGTAGGATTCTATGTGCCCAAGACACATAAATATTGATGTGGTTAGTACGTTATGATCCAAGTCGGGTTATACCCAATAACAAGCTTAGCAAACACCAATTAATATTTAATTGATGATATGATCATGCAATTAAATATTTACATCAAATTTAGAAAATGGGTTTTCTAAATAAGTTGCATATGAGATGGAACAATTTATTAGGATATCTTGTTCAATAATATTATTTGAAGTGTTATTTAAATTAGTTGTATAACACCAAATAATAATGAGAGTATACTACTTATACAATTAATTGGTTAATTGTATAAACTAGTTAAAATATTAGACAATACATATGTGTATGTTTATTATTTATAAAAGACTAGTTATATGTGTGTTAATGGTTGAGATTTATAAAAGAAAGTTTTACTTTTATATACAAGAAACATCCATGTGCATGTGATGTGCATGTGTTATGTTTGTTTATAAAAAGTAAAAGAAAACTTTTCTTTATAAACCAAAAAAAAAAAAACCGTCCATGGACTTGATTCTTGCATGCTTTGAATAAGTTCAAGTGGGAGACAAGCATGTGATGCTTGCATGCTTGTGTGGGTCTTCACAATGATTCCCTTGGTTGAATCATGCACATGCTACTTCCACTAACAAAAGGAATAAAAGACACTCTCATTCTCATTATCTAAAACATGCAAGAGACAAACACTTTTCAGCTCTTAACTCTCTCTCTATCTTACGAGAAAGGCAGCAGCTTTGGGAAGCTTTGAAGAGCAAATTTTGAGCTGATTACATGTTGTTCTTGGTGTGAAGATCATGCACTCCATGAATATGATTCATGCATGCAACTAACAACACAAAATCAGCTTCCTTTCTCTCTCTAAGCCACGGTTTTCAGCAGCAGTGAATAAGGGTTTTCAAGCTGGGTTTTTGATGTTGTTTTGGTGATTTCTACCTAACAAGAGAAGGTGTTTGCAAGGAGCTTGGGGTATACTAGCTTGAGGGTTCCTTCTTTGGAGTCTTGGCCAAGTTCTTGAGCATCTAACAACTCTTTTCTGTCAAGTTTAGCTGCTGCAGAAAGGTATATATCACAGCTCAATGAAGCTGTGATTTTATGTTGTTTATTCATGTTCTTAGCTAGATTATTCACATAAATGATCCTTTGGTTAATGGGTTTGCTTCCTACACTTTTATGGACATCTAAGAACATATATTTTTCAGATTTAAAAGTGTTTAAAAGTTAAACATATCCGCTGCGTTTTCTGAAAAGTTTAAATGGTTAAACTTTGTTTCATGTTCTTGCAAACCAACAAGGAATTGCATCTAGCCTATAGCCACACACAATAGTTGCACAAAGTAAATTGCCTTAGTAGAGATTGACTAAGATTAAGAAGTTATATGCTTAAACTTAGATAGTTGTTTTCCTAAACATGACTTTGACTCTTTGACTCATTCCTAAACTTATTCTCAACGACACGTGGGATCTACACTTATCATCGTGCCTAAATCAAATGGTTTTCAAATCTCGTCAAAGTCTGTGTCACATGACCGAGAACATGCAATGCTGGAAGAGTGGATACCTGTATCTTAAGGTGTTCTGTCTAGGCAAGGTATTTCATACAACTTGATTACCTTACCTGGGAACCCTCGAGATGAGTATTCGCTTATAGGTACGCATGTCCTCGTTAGGTTGTGGTGGACACAAATACTTTGATAAGTCAACGTATTCGCTTTGGTTTGCGAACCGAACGTTTACACTCCTAACCTCTCATTGTTATTCTAAACAATCTCATTAATGATTTATTATTTTGAAAAGTTTTAGAAACCAATTACCCGTTTTTCATAAAGGTTTCTTCTTTCCATATTATACAGCATGTCTTCTCGTCAAATTCGTTCACGATTTAGAAACTCTGGCCGTAAGATTTCCGTTATTGTAACACGTGAAGTTACTACAGTCATATACAAGTCCTTAAGGCAAATGGCTTCTCGTGATTACCTTGATATGTTCCATTTGGTAATCTAAGCTACACTTGTCCTAACCTAAAGCGAGACTTGTTTCCTTAGTACTCGTGCCTTGCCGAATTTAATCGAAAAACCCAGTTTTCTTAAATTCCCATCTGTCCTACAGTAATTGTCCATACTTTGAATATTTGATATAAAATGCATCCATTGAATATGTCAAAGTGTGAATTCTCATCAAACAATTTCATGATAGATGGACGCACCAGCGGGCAGAGGCAGAGGTAGAGGACGCGCCAGAAGAACTGACCCAATAGGGATGACTCCTGAAGAAATACAAGCCTTGGTCAATCAAGGTGTTGCTGCAGCCCTAGCCACTCAGGCTGCTCAGAATGGTCATCACTATTCATATAAAAAGTTCCTAGACTGCAAACCAGATACCTTCACTGGTGCAGAAGGGGCCATTGGGCTCATAAGGTGGTTCGAGAAATGTGAATCCATCTTCGCTATATCTGAATGTCCCGATGAGAGTAGGACCAAGTATGCATCCGGAGCCTTGAGTGGAGCTGCACTCTCGTTCTGGAAGACAGAAGTTTCAAGACTTACTCTCTCCCTAGCCAATGCTATGGATTGGGAGGAATTCAAACAGCTGATGATGGAAGAATTCTGCCCAAGAGAAGAAGTACAAAGGTTTGAAACCGAGTGCTGGAACCATAAAATGGTGGGATCTGAAATTGAAAAGTATACCACTGAAAATCATGAGTACGCAACCTTGTGTCCTCATATGATGGAGCCTGCTCACAGAAGAATTGAAGGCTACATCCGTGGACTGTCTCCGGTCATTCAATCTATGGTCACTTCCTCCAACCCAACTTCAATCCAACAGGCCATTAGGATAGCTCACAAGCTGACTAATGAGGCTGTGGCTCAGGGGAAGTTACCACCAAGAAACAAGGGTAAAGGTGTCGCTGCTGAAAGCTTGGGGAAGAGAAAGTTTGAAGATGCTAAAGACAGTGAGAGTCAAGGTACAAGCAAGAAGCAAGATCAGAAAAAGCACCAAGACAATCAGGGCATTCCGTCTAGATGTCAGAGGTGTGGCAAACGTCATCATGGCAAGTGTACCGCAATCATCTGCTACAAATGCAACAAGAGGGGGCACACTGCTCCTGAATGTAGAACCAAGACTCTAGACCAAGGAAAGAAGGATGGTAATCAGCAGAATGGTGGAAAGAAGGAAGTTATTTGTTTCAGATGTGGAGAAAAGGGCCATATTGCTAAAGACTGCACTGGAGAAAAGAAAGATACAGCCAAGGGCAGAGCCTTCGTTATTGGCAAAGGTGAGGCTCTCAAAGACCCTAACATTATTATGGGAAAATTTTTGGTGAATAATGTTTATGCCATAGTATTATTTGACACGGGAGCTGATAGAAGCTTCGTATCTGATACTTTCTATAAGCACTTGAATGTAAACCCTGTACCCCTAGATGAGCCATATGTTGTAGAAGTAGCAAATGGTAAATCCTTGACCGCATCACAAATCCTGAAAAACTGTACACTAGATTTATCAGGTCATATCCTACCAATAGACCTCATGCCCATTACTTTGGGAAGCTTCGATGTGGTAGTTGGTATGGATTGGCTATCCAAAAACTCTGCAGAAATTATCTGTAAAGACAAAATGATTCGTATCCCCCTACCAAATGATGAAGTCCTGTGCGTGGAGGGAGATAAGACTGGTGTCGTGATGGGAGTTATTTCTTACTTGAAGGCTCAAAAGTGTCTTCGAAAAGGACATACTGCTATCCTAGCCTTAGTCACTGACAAAGAGAAGAAGGAAAGGAAGATTGAAGATGTACCCGTCGTTAGGGAATTTCCTGAAGTGTTTCCTGATGAACTGCCTGGGTTGCCCCCTAAAAGAGAGGTCGAGTTTTCAATCGAGTTAGTACCTGGAGCTACACCTATAGCTCGGGCACCATACCGTCTCGCACCTTCTGAATTAAAAGAACTATCTGACCAGCTTAGGGAACTCCTTGATAAAGGATTCATCCGACCTAGCTCGTCACCATGGGGAGCACCAGTGTTATTTGTGAAGAAGAAAGACGGGACCTTCCGGATGTGCATCGACTATCGAGAACTGAACAAAGTGACGATCAAGAACCGTTATCCCTTGCCACGTATTGACGACTTGTTCGACCAACTGCAAGGTTCGAGCATTTACTCCAAGATAGATCTTAGAAGCGGCTATCATCAGCTGAGAGTCAGAGATGAAGATATTATGAAGACGGCTTTCAGAACTCGATACGGTCACTTTGAGTTCACAGTCATGCCATTTGGGCTAACAAATGCACCTGCTGTATTCATGGATCTCATGAATCGTGTATGCAAGCCTTATCTAGACAAGTTTGTCATTGTCTTCATTGATGACATCTTGATCTATTCCAAAAATGAGCAGGAGCATGAAGAACATCTGAGATTGATCCTCGAACTACTAAAGAGAGAGGAGCTTTATGCTAAGTTCTCGAAATGTGATTTCTGGCTTAAAGAAGTTCAATTCCTTGGCCATGTGATTGATGCTAATGGAATTCATGTAGACCCAGCTAAAATTGAGTCCATCAAAAGTTGGCCTACACCTTCTAATCCAACGGAAATTAGACAATTTCTGGGACTAGCCGGCTATTACAGGAGATTTATCGAGGGATTCTCCAAGATAGCTCAACCATTGACCATGCTTACCCAAAGGGGGTAGTATATCATTGGGGGTTCAAGCAAGAGGCTGCTTTCCAAACACTGAAACAGAAGTTGTGCAGTGCACCTATATTGTCCCTACCCGATGGTATTGAAGACTTTGTAGTCTACTGTGATGCTTCTGTCCAGGGACTGGGATGTGTTTTGATGCAGCGAGACAAAGTCATAGCCTACGCCTCAAGACAGTTAAAGGCTCATGAGAAGAACTATGCAACTCATGACCTAGAACTGGGAGCTGTTGTGTTTGCTCTTAAATTATGGAGACATTACTTGTACGGTACTAAGTGCACTATTTATACCGATCACAAGAGTCTTCAACACCTGTATAATCAAAAGGAGCTGAACATGAGGCAGAGGAGGTGGCTTGAACTACTAAACGATTATGATTGTGCCATCAAGTACCACCCTGGTAAAGCAAATATTGTGGCTGATGCTTTGAGTAGGAAAGAACATATGAAGCCTCGTAGAGTGCGAGCTCTACAACTCACCATTCAAAGCAACCTGCCGGCACAAATCTTGAATGCTCAGACTGAAGCCCTGAAAGAAGAGAACATTAAAGATGAAAACCTTCGAGGGCTAGACCAACAGTTTGAAGTTCATTCGGATGGAATACGCTTTATAGCAGGAAGGATTTGGGTACCCCTGTACGGGAATCTGCGAAGCTTGATCATGGATGAAGCCCACAAGTCTAGATACTCTATCCACCCAGGTGCAGATAAGATGTATTACGACTTGAAGCTTGTTTACTGGTGGCCAAGAATGAAGGCAGATATTGCAACTTATGTCTCAAAGTGCTTGACTTGTTCTAAAGTCAAGGTCGAATACCAAAAGCCTTCAGGAATGTTAACCCAACCAGAAATTCCCGTGTGGAAGTGGGAAATGATAACCATGGATTTCGTCACTGGTTTACCCAAGTCTCAGACGGGCAATGACACTATTTGGGTTATCATTGACCGTCTCACCAAATCCGCTCATTTCATACCCATCCGTGAGAAAGACAAGATGGAGAAGCTTGCAAGGGTGTACATCAAAGAAATTGTCTCAAGACACGGAGTGCCAGTGTCTATTATCTCTGATCGTGATGCACGGTTTACATCAATCTTCTGGGGTAAGCTTCAGAAAGCTCTAGGCACTCGCCTAGATATGAGCACAGCCTATCACCCTCAAACTGATGGTCAAAGTGAAAGAACCATACAGACACTTGAGGATATGCTTAGGGCTTGTGTCATTGACTTTGGAAAGAACTGGGAAGGTCATCTACCTTTGGTAGAGTTTTCCTACAATAACAGTTATCATTCAAGCATCAAGGCGGCACCATTCGAGGCCTTATATGGACGAAAATGCAGATCACCACTTTGCTGGGCAGAAGTTGGAGATAGTCAACTTACTGGTCCAGAGTTGATCTTTGAAACTCATGAGAAAATTGTCCAGATAAGAGAACGCATGGCTGCTGCCAGGGATCGCCAGAAAAGCTATGCTGATAAACGCCGCAAGCCACTGGAATTTCAGGAAGGAGATAAAGTTTTGCTAAAGGTATCTCCCTGGAAGGGAGTTATACGCTTTGGGAAACGGGGGAAATTGAACCCTCGCTACGTGGGACCTTTTGAAATTGTCAGAAGGATCGGCCCAGTAGCCTATGAATTAAATCTACCTGCTGAACTTGGTGGTGTGCACAATGTTTTCCACGTATCCAACCTAAGGAAGTGTTTATCCGATGAGTCACTTGTTGTGCCTTTAGAGGAACTACAAGTAGATGAGAAACTCAGGTTTGTCGAAGAACCAGTTGAAATCATGGATAGGGAAGTTAAACAACTGAAGCATAGCAAGATTCCAATTGTCAGAGTTCGGTGGAACTCCCGGCGTGGTCCTGAGTTCACTTGGGAACGAGAGGACGAAATGATGCGCAAATATCCTAACCTGTTCAAAAATGTTACTAGTGCATCTTAATTTTCGGGACGAAAATTCCTCTAACAGGGGGATGATGTGACAACCCGAAAATTTTCGTGAATTTATATGAATTTTTATATGAATTTACAATTTGCTTTATATTTTTATTATTACTTAATAATAATATTAATAATAATGAAAATAATGAAAATAATAATAATAATAATGATATTATTATTATTAAAAATAATGATAATAATAATAGTAATAATAATAAAGGTATTATTACAAATAATGATAATAATAATAAATATAATAATAATTATATTATTATCAAAAATAATGACAATAAAAATAATAATGTTATTGTTAAAAATAATAATATTATTAATAATAATAATGCTAATAATAAATAATATTAATAGTAATAATTTATAAGATTTATTTAATTGATTTAATAAGTCCAGGGGGTAAATTGTAATATCAAAACTTGTTTTAAAACTTTAAAACATAAAATGTTAACATTGAAACTCGAGGGACTATTCTGTAATTATTTCAAAAACACCGCCGTCGACCCCTTCTCCGGCGACGTCTCCGGCCGGTACTCCGGCAACCACAAACCAACAAAAATACGCGGTTTTTCATCAAACAAAAGTCACCAACACAACCCCGTGAATGTTTCGAGCTTGACCCACCCAACAATTCGAATAAAGGATCAGCTGGTGCGATTTAACCATCACGTGAAGATGTCGGCTACTTTACAACTCCGAATCGCACAAAAACATGAACAATAATCGAATTAATCAAACCAAAACGATGCTATAAATGTTCCTAATCGGTCTAGCATTCCAATTGCACCAGAAACACATCCCTTCATCGAATTTAATTCCCTCTTCTTCGCGGACCTGCAACTAACCGAACACCCCTGTTCGAGTTTCGAAACCCCAAATTGATAAAGATATTTCGATCATTAGCCTCATTAGAAGCTACCTGTGAAGTTAATTGCATTTTCATCCACGTTTGATCGTCGTTTGGATCTTCCCAAGCCGCGACCTGTTCTTCGAGGTGTTCATCATCGATCAGGCATTATTCTGGTAAATTAAATACACCCATTTGTTCGTTTAATCATGGGGAACAAAAGCCCCATGAATTTGTGCATTAACAGAATCAAATCGAACTTCAATTTGAATCAAATTGGTTCTAGGGTTCTTGATTTGGGGGATTAGCATACGGGTTGTGTTTAAATTTAATTGGGGCAGAGTTTTAAACGATGAGGAGCCTTTGGCTCACTGGTTTGTGCGCGGGGTGGAGAGGGGGAGGTCACGGGTTCGAACCCGTGCACCTCCCAATTTTTTTAAACCTTTTTAATAAACATTTAAAAATAAATAGAAATACATAAAATCACCAAAAATTATAAAACTGATTTTTAAGAACTTCTTTATTTTTAATTAATTTTCTGTAAATTATTTAATTAAAAATACTTCAAATAAAATTTATACAATGTTATTCAAAAATATTATAATTAAATATCTTTATAAAAATAGACTTTAATTAATGATTTAAGGTATTAATTCATTAATTAGACACCATATTATTTTAATTAATGATAAATCCTAATAATTGTATAAAAATAATTATTTAGAAACTTTAATTATTTATGTAAATAGTTATAAATTATTATCCATATAAAAGAAATGGATTTTTAATAATAACTAAATCATCAAAAATTATTTATGGATGTTATCTTAATTATTGAATTAATCTTGATGATATAAATATAAAATAGATCTTTATAAACTTAAACATTTATATAATCTTATAAAATTAAATATAAATTTATATTTAACGTCTAAGATTTATTTGGAACATAATGATATGTTAAAAATCATTATTAAACTAATTAAAATATCATGAAATGTAAATTTTTAGAATTAACAAAATAACTAAATGATTAGTTATATGTTTATAACAAATCCCTGAAAACCAAATCCTAGATCAATTGAACACCAGGTTCAAGATCTAACTTATTTAGGTTTTGGATTTGTATCTATTTGCTGACGTGAAATATAATTCCTTAGCAGGAATTTACTAGGTTGTCAACACCACACAAGGACTGAGGTGAGTTCATAACTATTCCCCTTTTTAATCATTTAAATATTTTGGGGCTGAGATACATGTTGTAATTGAAATTAAAAATTATTTTTGTGTATTATGTTAAATAATAATTTGATCACATTTATGATTACATATGGTCATTATGAAAATCCTTCTCTGTATACTGGACTATAAATAAGCAGGGATCTTTTGGATAGTACTATCGGGGAGTGACTTACCCCCACAAAGGTATGGACATGTGATCCATATCAGATGCACAAAGATCTTGATGTCATTCGGGATGACTGTTTCTGTAGTGAGAAGGCAGATGTGCACTTTATATAGTTTGCATTATAGTTCCACTTACAACCCATATGAGGATAAATGTAAAGGAGGATTTGCTCCCTCTGATTTGAAATTATTATGAAAATAATATACACATAAAAGGATAATAAACTAAGTGACATGGACAAATTCAATGTGAAGGATTTGTTGGGCTTGTACTTAGTAGGTATGTGGGATAGCGGGTTCACCTTATTAAAAAGGGTTCCGACAGGCTATTCATATACCGGTGAGTAAATTAAACTCACACTTTTTCTATAAATCCTATTTGATGATAATTGATGATTTATCACTATGTTTTACTTACCTGTGAACTCACCAACCCTGTGTTGACACTTGATTTACATGTATTCTCAGGTATCTACTAGGAGCTTATGGATATGCACGTAGGATCATATAAGAGCTCAAGATATCTATTGATTATTATCTAAAATATGATTTAGACATGTTGTCATGAAACAATCTATATTTACTTCCGCTACGCATAATATTACTCTGAACATTATTGTAATGATTATCTAAAAACTATCATATAGATATTTGCATCTCTGTGTAACTACTGTGTTCGATCCTGTTTGTTCACCCCTCCGTGATAGATTCCAGACCCGGAATTTGAGGGTGTGACAAAATTCATGCACGAAAGAACTTCAAACATACCAGTAAGTTTGCGCCCGTGTAATAGGGTTCAATATTCACGAAAAACCCATGACATTTCCTACAACATATTATGCATAATAAATAATTAAAAAAATGTATCGGAGGAGACAGTAATTGAAATCATCCAAAAATAAGGTTGGTTACCTAACCACCATTATTATCTTTTACTTTGAAATTATAGATCGTAGGTGGCTGTGGATGCTCGAAGATTATATACTTAAATCAACCTGCAAAATGTTGTAAATTAGTGGAAATCAAAGAAACATTGTTTGTGAATGTTTTAAAACCAACCTTGGAAACTAACAACTTACTAATCGAATTAATTCGAGCTAAAAAATACAACAAAGTGTCCATATAGACCAACCCAAACAGCTTGCAAACAACAGACATGATAACCAAACTGTAAAAGCAACCTTATGATGAATAAGTTTCATTGATATCTCAACGGACATGTTAACCAAACTGTAATGAATAATTGTGAATGTTTTCAAAGCAACTTGCAAACAATCAGGTTAGTCATCGAATAAGACGAAAGTCTAATGAATAAGGAATACAAGAAACATAGAGATTAATAACATAACTCAAATATTAATCGGTTAATGTTGATTTATATTGTTTCAATAATGGCACAATACTCCAGTATGTTTTGTAACCTGTTTGTTTGGTTATAATTGATTCAGAATCAGCTTACTAATCGAAATGAATAGCACACTAAAACATTCAAAACATAGTAGTCTCTAACCTGAAACCGAGAAGATCTCTTACGTTTGATGATGCAGAGAGGCGAATATGAAGAGATACGGAGGATGCAGATAGACGACTGCAAATCGGAAATCAGTAATGAACATCAACAATCGAACATTAAACTTTAATATTTACACGAATCTAACCTGATATAATGAAGAATTAAACGGTTTATTTGCAGTTCCTGAAGACCGACGCCTGTGGCTGCCGTTAAAGGACACCAAATCGATAGAAAGGAAGCAACATCATCAATAGCACATGAAACTTCAATATTAACTCGATTCTAACCTGATATGTTGACGTAATCTTCGGTAGTTTGAAGCTTTGGCGAAGAGCATTAGCAACGCGATTTGGAAGAGCGGCGGTGGAAGGTGAGAGCGGCGGTTGAATGTGAATTAGGGTTACCAAATGTGATTTAGGGATATTTGAGAAACCCGGATTGTATTGGGTCGGGTCAATTAAACCCGCGTGTTTTTAAATCAGTGATGCCCTAAGCAATTGCCATGTGGCAGTTGTTTGCAAAAGTTTTGCCATGTGGCAATACTATTGAGGAAATCATGCCAAGTGGCACAAAATAGTTTCTTTTATTATATAGAGACTAGCTTTAGTAAACCCGTGTATTACACGGGTTGAATAAAAAAGTCTTAAATTGAATAAAATTATTAATTATATAATGATAGACTAAAACATTATATGATTGAAATTATGTATAAGTAATAATTATAAGTAATAAAACAATAATATGAACCTTTTAATTTTTTTATTTTTTCAAAGATAAATTAGACATTTTGTTTTAAAACCCATTAATTTTTTTTAAAATTTCCTTACTATAAATCCCTATTTTAATTATTTTTGTTTTATTAAAAAATTACTTTAAAAACCAATTTTAAAATATTATGTAAAAATAATTTTATTTTTTAGAAAAAAAATCTTTTTAGAAAAAACTATTTCTATAGCAATAACATTAATAAAAATTTATCTTTCTTAATTTATTAAATAATAATTATAATGTAAAAATAAATAGATAATATTGTTAGTAATTAATGTGTTATTTAATAGGAGAGAGAAGCGGGAAAAATTTGATTAGAATGAATGTAATTGTCACACCCTCAAAATCCACGTACGGGGTTTTACCGTCAGGCGTGTGACACAACCAGGATCTCAGATAAGCATCAGTTACACCAAACGACTCGATAATTACAAATCATATACGTTGTTTAACTTTAATGAAACAAACCAAATATATTTAAGTTGTGCGGAAGCGAAAACAGGAAAACATTTAACAATAGTTTTGGAACACGCAAACACGCGTCCAATCCAATTTATGTAAAGTAAATGCAAATTAAATCCTGAAAATAGTTTAAGATGAACGCAGAATGACATGCAGTGGATGCTGTGCTCCTAGACGTGCCACATCAATGTCCTGAGAGAAAACATGCAAAAATCTCAGTACAAGACTGGTGAGTTCACAGGTTTATCAGAAAACAGTAATTATTAGTAATGAAGTTCCCGGATTATGTAATCCGTCAAGTTTGTAATCCCCGGATTATGTAATCCGTCAAGTATGTAATCCCCGGATTATGTAATCCGTCAAGTATGTAATCCCCGGATTATGTAATCCGTCAAGTATGTAATCCCCGGATTATATAATCCGTCAAGTATGTAATTCCCGGATTTATCAATCCGACAAGTATAATGAAAATCCCCGGATTTATCAATCCGATAAGTATAATGAAAATCCCCGGATTTATCAATCCGATAAGTATAATGAAAATCCCCGGATTTATCAATCCGATAAGTATAATGAAAATCCCCGGATTTATCAATCCGATAAGTATAATGAAATCCCCGGATTTATCAATCCGATAAGTATAATAAAATCCCCGGATTATCAATCCGATAAGTATAATGAAATTCCCGGATTAGTAATTAAAGCATATAATGGGTAGCTAGTCCATAATAATCACTATGTGTATGAAAGCGCGGCCGAACTGACATGTAATCAAATAATAAATCAGGCCCGGATGTGGTCCCACCACAACACTTGTAATTAGGCTAACCGTTCACCCGTTTGACGAACGTTGTGCTAGCGCGACTAGCCCGGGTGGGGTATGTCAATCCCAGTAGTACTACTAACAATTACCTCGTTAAGTCCATATTAACGGTCCGTTGGGCAAGTATACACCATAGTATCAAGTATATGCATTATTACAAAAATCCAATGTAATATAAAGTTTATAAAAAAAACAGCATGTTTCTCTCCCCCAAAAAGAGTATAAAGTAAAAGTGGGGCTGTAAACTCACCTTGAGTGCAGAGCAACAAGTAAATATAAACATAAAAGATCGGGCTTCCAATTAACCTGTGTTTCATTTAGTATATATAATTAATATTAATTATTAATTACAATATAAGAGTTGTACGGTTTCGCGTTTCACGTCTCGGTTACGGTGTCGGTCGTCGATGTTTTCCATTCACACACAAGCACACTCAAAACTATGTAAACCTGAATCATTCTCACGGAGATTAATTTATTGTTTATAGGTGCTCATTATATAACAAATATTTTTATTTAACATCATATTAATATGTAACTCATTCGATTCATAATACACCCCATACACCACACAAACGCAATACGACCCAAACGTGACATGCATGTAATATATTCCCCATAACGTATTATATATGTATATTGTCGAATTATATATATATATATGTGTGTGTGTGTAATCCACACCCATAATACATACATACACATATATATAACTCATACACACATTACATATATATATTATACTCACATTCACATTTATTTAAATCCAAGAGCACACACATTCATACATATATATATACACATGCACCATGTGCTACACAACAATATATATACATATACCATTATGTATGCAGAAAGCACCACACACTCACATTTGCACACACTACATAACCCTTTCCCTCGTGCGCCCACTTGCATTCATTTAATTACTATTTTTCACACAATATAATACATACTGAACCACCCACCTTGGCAAATGCCTACCACTAATATTTAAATAAAATAAAGAAAACCAACCAACAATAATCCCCACCTTGACATAAGAAAGGCACAAATTCGGGTCTAAAGTAAAAGTGGTGTTGTCAAGTAAAAGTGGTCTAAAGTAAAAAATGAGTAAAACTATGACAAACATCGCTCTCACAAACACTTTTCATATATATGAGTGAATAATAGAAAGAAATACATGATCAAAGCTTTTAGAGTTAGGTATTAATGATGATGAACAAAAGAAACAGCTCAGGTGGAGGACAAAGTTCTTTAGGCTACTTGTTTGGTTCTGATGATCAATTAGGACAACAACAAGATGATCAATCTAAACCATCGTCACCACAACAACATACAATCATATATATATATATATATAATCATTTACACACACACTTTTATATATATATATACACACACACACACTCACACAGAATACATGTATATATATATATATATACAAAGCTGCGCATACACACATGTTAACACACACTGTAGGAAGGTTTCACGCACACCGAACATGCACTCACGCACGACACAACATGACGATACAGCCCCGGATGCACACCAATATAACCCGGTAACCTTGACCTATTAACCCGCACACACGACGTGCGCGAAACCGTAGCCCGCAATCGTAATGTAATGAATATGAACAAAAGTAAAGTGGACTCATACCAAACGATGCTGCCGGAGGTGCGGTTCGCGACGAAGGATTCTATCCGTGACGGTTGTCGTTACGGGGTTTTCTTGAGGAGTTCTCTCGCCGGACTCAACGTCGGGAGGAGAAACCTTTGGTAGACGTGGCTGCGAAGGAAGGTCGTTAAAGTCGTGAGAGGAGGAAAAATCACCGGAGTTGTTCCCGGTGGTGATATCGATGGCAGGGAGTAATTAGGTTGGCTAGGAAGAAGATGACATTGGATGTATGAGTTGGTTACAGTTTGTGTAGATTTATGGATGCTAGATTTGTCATTTAGTCCCGTAAGTTTGTATATCTTAAGCTTTAAGATCATAATTAAACTTTAGTCCTCTAAGTTTGTACATCTTAAACTTTAGGATTTTAATTAAATTTTTGTTTGTTTTAGTTTAAATTAAAGTTAGGTAATAACAATTATAATTATTTTCCTTTAATAAACAAAATAAAATGAAATAAAAAAAATAAAATGATGAAGGAAAGTCGGGTAACGAATGTGATATTAACCTGAAAATGCAGGGTGTCACATCATCCCCTTGTTGAAGGAATTTTCGTCCCGAAAATTAAAACATAGAGCATCAGGTTCACATAGTACGCCAGTTATAACAACAACGATAGGAGGTCAGAAGCTCTTTCTGAGATTTCTTAAGAAGTAGATGCCTGATCGTTGAACAGTTGTGGATACTTCTTCTTAATTTGATCTTCGCGTTCCCAGGTAAACTCTGGTCCACGCTTTGAGTTCCATCGGACTTTGACAATAGGGATACGACTGTGTTTGAGTGTCTTGACCTCTCGGTCCATAACTTCCACTGGTTCTTCGATGAAACGTAGTTGTTCGTCAACATGTATCTCGTCTAACGGAACGACGAGAGTCTCGTCTGCAAGGCATTTCCTCAGGTTTGAAACATGGAACACATTGTGTACTCCACTGAGTTCTTCAAGTAGGTTCAACTGATAGGCTACGGGGCCAACCCGTTTGACAATCTCAAACGGTCCCACGTACCTAGGGTTTAGTTTTCCACGTTTCCCGAAACGAATCACGCCCTTCCAAGGTGACACTTTCAACAGTACTTTATCACCAATCTGAAACTCCAATGGCTTATGACGCTTGTCGGCGTAACTCTTTTGTCGGTCACGTGCTGCTGCCATACGGTTACGGATCTGCACGATCTTCTCAGTCGTCTCGTGCACAAGTTCAGGACCGTAAGTTGACTTTCTCCAACTTCCGCCCAACAAATAGGTGACCGGCACTTACGCCCATACAGTGCCTCAAATGGAGCTGCCTTGATCGAGGTATGATAACTGTTATTGTAGGAGAACTCAACCAATGGTAAATGAGTTTCCCAGCTGCTGCCAAAATCAATCACACAGGCACGCAACATGTCTTCCAATGTCTGGATCGTACGCTCACTTTGACCATCGGTTTGCGGGTGATACGCGGTACTCATATCCAGCCGCGTTCCCAATGATCGTTGTAATGACTGCCAGAAATGAGAAGTGAACCGAGCGTCACGATCAGAAATGATAGATATCGGCAAGCCATGTCGAGAGACTATTTCCCTTAAATAGATACGTGTCAGCTTCTCCATTCGATCAGTCTCTCGGATTGCCAGAAAGTGTGCGGATTTCGTTAAGCGATCTACTATAACCCAAATGGTATCGCATCCGCTGGGAGTCCTAATCAACCTAGGGCACACTGATGGTAATGGTCGGAACTCCAACCTTCTTAATGTCCCTGTTTAACGCATGTTAGCTTAATCGTATCAACCAACATAGCTAGGTTCACAACATTGGCATTCTTGTCTACCTTACCGCTAGATTGCTTGTTTGACCCTCCAACTTCTTTCTACTACTCACTAGATTTGTCCAGTGTCCTTAATTCTATTTGGTCTAATGTCATAAGGTATGACATCAGCTTTGTCAATTCATGGAGTTTGTTAGTATAAAAAGCACAACCTAACCCTACCATTGCACGATTTTAGAATTACAATTCTAACTTTTGCATTTCATTCCTTAAGTAGTAGTACTCAATCACCAAGGGTTTGAACTCACCTCAATAACCCTATATATAAGCATCACCGATATACTAAGAACGTGCTTAAACCGGTTACATGACATCCTAATTTTCCTTAGCATCATCCCAAAGAATAACATAATGTATGTATAGAGAGTATCATCCCTCTTCTATATTTCCTGTAGTTCACTTTCATTCTAAGCATTCAATCAGTTCCTCAGTTACTGAAATACTAGTTGGAGGAATGTCTCTTAAAATAATTGGAAATACCATGAAGGCTCTAAGTAGGACAGGACTTAAGTAATAGCAAGTGTCAGTAATGTTTTATTACCCTTAACAAGGTCTTACTAGAATTATGATCCTAGCACCCTAGGGTATAGAATAGGAAACTTGTAATACTCATGATCGTTACTTCTCCCACGTCCACGTCCTCTTCCATGCATTCTTTAAATTACCAAATATCAAAAGCTATCAGTCGTATGAAAATAGACCTTTTGTCTTGAAATGAAAAGAAAGAGAAATTCAAGGATTTAAAGAAACAGACAAGCTAGAGAATCAGTCCGAATCCGTGGGATTAACACAAATGTCATGGTTTGAATATTCAAGGTAAGGGTGAGCATTCCTACAAGTAGAACTAATAGATAGTTAGTGGTTATGTTTTATGAAGACCGAGACTTTCTTGCTCAAGGTGTAGGAATGATGACTTATATTGACTACAATGTTACCACCCGACCAGATTCACCGGACTTAGCATGCACGACAAGTTACAATTACGTGTGCACCCGTAATGGTAATTTGCTTTGCATGATCACCCCGGTTCCTCCTATCAGGTTAACATATCTTGTCAAGTATAGTAGTCATCAATGATAGAAGTACCAAGTATGTATGTATTATATCGGGGTTGATTAATCAAAGTATACGAAAGGATCAGTAAAGTTTGGGAATCATTGATATGCCAAGGTAATTTGACCCATTTGCCTTAGAGACCTGTGTATTGACCATAGTTTATCACTCATCCCAGAAATCCCCAGGTAAGCATACCAGGTCTCGCAATGAGATATATGCGATATGCTTGCCTTAGCCCGAGGGCCTTTTGCCAGGAAATCCAGAATACAGGTGTCTATGTGTCACACAAATCACGAAGAACATTTAGGCGATGTCAAATGCACACAAACTCTCCCGTGACTCACAGCAACTTGGAGTCACCATCCCGGTAGCCATATGCTCGCAGGGATATGTTAAAGCAAAAATTTCCATGCAACCAATTTAGTAGGCATAGCCTAGAAATCTATGTGTGTGTAACTAATGCAAATCCAGCTATAGTCTAAAATGCAATGCAGATGAGATGCAAAATTCATTTTAGTTCGCTATAACTAATGCTCTGATACCAATCTGTCACACCCTCAAAATCCACGTACGGGGTTTTACCGTCAGGCGTGTGACACAACCAGGATCTCAGATAAGCATCAGTTACACCAAACGACTCGATAATTACAAATCATATACGTTGTTTAACTTTAATGAAACAAACCAAATATATTTAAGTTGTGCGGAAGCGAAAACAGGAAAACATTTAACAATAGTTTTGGAACACGCAAACACGCGTCCAATCCAATTTATGTAAAGTAAATGCAAATTAAATCCTGAAAATAGTTTAAGATGAACGCAGAATGACATGCAGTGGATGTTGTGCTCCTAGACGTGCCACATCAATGTCCTGAGAGAAAACATGCAAAAATCTCAGTACAAGACTGGTGAGTTCACAGGTTTATCAGAAAACAGTAATTATTAGTAATGAAGTTCCCGGATTATGTAATCCGTCAAGTTTGTAATCCCCGGATTATGTAATCCGTCAAGTATGTAATCCCCGGATTATGTAATCCGTCAAGTATGTAATCCCCGGATTATGTAATCCGTCAAGTATGTAATCCCCGGATTATATAATCCGTCAAGTATGTAATTCCCGGATTTATCAATCCGACAAGTATAATGAAAATCCCCGGATTTATCAATCCGATAAGTATAATGAAAATCCCCGGATTTATC
>JABSNV010000548.1:0-100000 GCA_024085815.1 Flaveria linearis | reverse complement strand
TTAACTTTAGCAATACAGGCAGCAGTACAAAGATGTTCATATACCTGATCATCATCTGTTCCGGCCATGAGTGCTTGAGCGGGAGTCACATCCTGTTCCATGAAGCTCCAATCAACTTCTTGAGCCACAGCAGCTGTTTCAGTTGACTTCTCTTCATGCTTTGAAGTAGTGGGATGTGTGGAGGCCTGTGGGGTTCCCGGGTTGTTCTTAGGAGCCTTGCATTCCCTAGCAAAGTGACCAAGTTGGTTGCAGTTGTAACACTTTGCTTTGCTCTTATCAAACCCAAACTTGTTGTTGACTGGGTTTTGAGGGAATTGCCTTCCAGTTCTCTTGAAGAACTTCTTCGCTCTGTAAGTTAAAAGAGCCATCTGTTGGACAATGTCCACGTACTCCACATCATCTGGACTGAAGCACTCAAGATCATCAAAGCAGTATTGAAAATCACCAGAGTGTCCACTTCTAGAGACAAAGGCACAACTATCCTGAAAGGAGTTGTGTTGAACCTTTTGAGACTTTGGAGTCTCAGGTAGAGTAATGTAGGGTCCACTATGTGAGTTGTCAGGGTAACACAGCAACTGATGTTATGGTTCTATGATTTCCCTTTCAACCACATGAAGGGCTGAACTTAGTTGGTTATTGGAGTGACCAGAGGAGTTCTGCATGTTCATCTCCATCTGGAATGTACTTAGGATATAATACAACTCTGTGAGAGTAAGAGTCTTAAGGTCCGAAGTTCTCTTGATTACAACACAATAGTGTGTCCATAGTTAGGAAGGGAAGACATGAACTTCCTAACTATGTCTCTATTCTCAAGAGCTACTCCAATATCTATCAGAGTATCTACTATCTCAACATACCTGAAGTATTGTTGAGTCAAGGTCTCACCAGCCTTGAGAGTAAAGTTCTCAAACTGCTGCTTCAAGAGATCCTTCTTGTTCTCTTGGGTTTCCTTGGATCCTTCATACATCAGCTTCAATGCTTCCCATAAATCTTTAGCAGTCTTGAACTTCTTGAAGCCTCTGTAGACGGAGTTGGGGATAGCAGTTTGGAGAGAAGTCATAGACCTTTGATCTAGCTCTATTCTCTTCCTATCTTCTTCTGAGTAATCATCAACATCTTTTGGAATGATGCGATTACCAATGGCAGAAGTAGTGCTTGGTATGAAAGGACCATTGACAATGGAGTCCCACATCCTTGAATCTTGACACTTGATGAAGCCTTCCATTCTGATACACCATGTGTCAAAGTCTTCAGGGGTGATCAGTGGGGACTTGGTCATGGTGCCAGTTTCCATATCAGCCTTGGAGAGAGCGGCCATTTGAGTGAGTGGTTTGTAGTGAGGAGTGAAAACAGGTTGATTTGGATGGTAAGATCTCACAATCAAGAGCCTGGTGCTCTGATACCAATTGCAGGATCGATTATGGTGGTCACTCAACACATGGTTTTTCTCCCAAACTCACCTTGAACAGCACTCAGCAAGAGTCTATGAAGAGTTGATCACAATATAACAAGTAACAAGCAGTAAATAAACACAGAATGTAAATTTTCAAGGTACTTTTATATATTGCCTCTCAACTCAAAGGATTACAAGACTCTTGGACTCAAATCGCTTATGTAAAGAGTTACAAGGAGAAGATATATTTAATACTACCTACAGCCGGATATACTTTGATACCAGCTGGACACCTCTAACCTAACATCTATACTACAAGATTCTAAGTGAAGTCTTTCAGACATTTTGCCTGAGAGTTGGTAGTCAGGACATGTCCCTGGCTTACCTTTTGTCACCAACTAAAGTTGGTAACATGTACTATCATAAAAAGATGAACAGTAGAATAAAGTATGGTCAACAACATGGCTCTTTAGGAAGATGCCATGCTGTATCAGAGGTCTGCAGCGGACTGTCAGGGACCATACTTATATCTACTGGACATAGCAATGACTTCCGAAGGATAAAGTACTTCAGAAGAATAACTTCTTCCGAAGCCACTTATACTTCGGAAGACTGCTTCTTCCGAGGCTTGGAGTCTTCTTTGTCTTCGGAAGCAGACTTTGTCTTCAGCTCTTTCATCAGACTTTGTCTTCGGAAGCTCAGACTTTGTCTTCAGCTCTTTCATCAGACTTTGTCTTCGGAAGATCAGACTTTGTCTTCCGCTCTTTCATCAGACTTTGTCTTTGGAAGCTCAGACTTTGTCTTCGGAAGCTCAGACTTTGTCTTCAACTCTTTTATCAGACTTTGTCTTCGGAAGATCAGACTTTGTCTTCAGCTCTTTCATCAGACTTTGTCTTTGGAAGCTCAGACTTTGTCTTCGGAAGCTCAGACTTTGTCTTCAGTTCTTTCATCAGACTTTGTCTTCAGAAGCTCAGACTTTGTCTTCAGCTCTTTCATCAGACTTTGTCTTCGGAAGCTTTCAGACTTTGTCTTTGGAAGCTTTCAAACTTTGTCTTCGGAAGATAGTCTTCAGCTGTTGGCTTCAGTTGTTGCCTTCAGTTGATATCTTCAGCTGTTGTTCTTCAAACTCTGGGAAGACCTCATGCTTAGCTTCGGAAGCCCTTGAATGTAGTACCAAAAATGACTATGTCAAGTGGTTTTGGTTGCACCAGCCTCATCATGACCTAACATCTTGTAATGCCTATATCAACGTGAGTATTTTCATACCCCTTTTTCTTATTTTCACACTTTGGGGTGAAACATGTTAACTTATATCATTGCACTTGTAAACTTATTTAAGACTTGTAAACTTTATGGCAATTCATCATGTAAAGTTGTGGTTAGTTGAACTTTTGTGGTTACCATGTTATGACGTTATATGTACAATCATTAACTATTGCTAGCTCAGCGACGTCATAGATCTATGGGCCAGACAAGCCTGCTTGGTTGATCCAAGTACACTTAGCTGATCGTATATACTTTTAACGTTTGAGACTTGTAAAACTTTGTCAAGGTTTGATTGTTGATAGGATCAATTAGAGCAATCTGTATCAATTATATGAACAATTCAAAGCAAAATACAATCAATTGTAATCAATTCAAGCCAAATCAACAAAATTCATATTCCATTGATAGCAAAGACGATTACAAATGATAGAAAGCAGTTCTCATAAAACATATGCAAAAACTTACAATCTATACTACGTCTAAGCTATTTATACTAGAACCTAAGGAACTAATTTACACAACTAGTCCCTACACTAATATAAAATACAAAATAGACACTAAACAATAAAGACTAAATGTTAATCTTTTAAGGGACCTAACAATACTCCCCCTAAGATTTACATTGTCTTCAGTCTTCAGTTCAGCTCCATCCTTTCTTTTCTTCTTTTATCTTCGATCTTGTCTTTGTCTTCATTTTATCTTCTCTGCATCCTTTGACTTCTTCTTTTATCTTGAATCTTCTCTTTTCAATCTTCAATCTGCAAAGAAATCCTCAGGTTCTTCTTTTACAGAGAACATCGGCTTCTGCTTGTACATTTCAATTTCCTTCAATGCATTCTCAATCACTAAATTGAATTTCTTTGCTAGCACAGCTTGCTCTGGTTTTGATTCATTGGTTTTTATATCTAACTGCTTCATTCTTTCCAACGTGTTCTTTGACAAACATGCTATATCAACATTAGCATATAGTTCAATTGGAATTCCGCAGTCTTTTGTATACAATTCAAGTACTCCTTTTCTTGATATTCTCATAAACTCAATATTTGGAATATCTTTCTTCACGATGTTTGCATAAGCAAGAGCCTTTCTCAATGAAATTCGCTCCATTGCAGCATTCATCACATTGATAATTGAGATAAAGTATTTCTTATCTTGTTCTGCAATATCAGGAATCACCTTCTCAAACTTTTGTACAACCAAGAATGAAATATAACTCGGGTGAAGTAATTTTAGTTCAAAAGTACCAAACAATGAAATCATGTCCTCATCCCAGTTTGTGAGATTTCGGACCAACTTCAACTCAAAAGTTGAGGTGTTATAGAACCATCTCAAAATTGGTTTTGTCTTTTGATTTCCTTCAATGACCTTCAATCCCGGTGAAGTTACTTTCTCGAAATACTTATCAGAAAATTCAATCATAAAATGTTCTTCTTCTGTTTGTAAACCCCTTAACTTTTTGTTTTTCTTCAGCAAAGTAAAGTACTCCTTGTCTTCCTGATCACATCTTGTTTCCAGGAAGTTACTAGTCCTTGCTAATCCTCTTTTCAAGAGTTCTACAAACATTGATCCTCTTTTTGATTCAGTAGGATTTATCAAATCAAGCTTACTTAACTCTTTCAGATCTTGCACTGGAAGTTTAATGATGCTCGAGTAGAAGTGATATACATCACACACAGCATTTACTCGTTTTATCAAAAATGCATCAAAAATCTCATCATACTTCCATGCTACGATTTTAACTTGATTTGTAAAATCTGGAGCAATCATTGCATTTAAAAGCTCAGCAACTGATTGTCCTCTCGGTAACACATTTCTCACTAGATCACCAGTTGATCTAGACTTATCAAAAATTTGAATTTGATCAGAAGAAGCTTTGTATACTTGTTTTTCTGTTTGTGGAAACATGCTCATCAATTCTTTCCTCCTTTCAATCATGCTGGATTTTTGAGCCATCTGTTTGATTTCTTGGGGTTTCAAGATCCGAGTTCTTTTTGTAATGTCTAAATACTGAGGATTATCAGTATCTAGAATGATCATTTTGTTTGATTGTTTTTCAGTCAATTGAAAGCGTTTGACTAAATTTCTCAAAGATTCTCCTTGTAATCTCTTTAATCTTTTCCATGGATAATTTCTAGCTTGCAACCATGATCGTAAAGCAGTTATGCTCATCTCATCTGGATCTGGATGGTGCAATTCAGACCTAGAAATTTCTTCAACATTTATGCTCTCCTGTCTTCTATCCCATTCACCATGTTCTAAGATTATTTCATTTGGATCCACAGGTGCAGAAGACTCAGCAGCTATACACTTCTCATATTCATCGTTTATCTGAGAAACAGTTAGCCCATCTAAGAACACTCTGTTGTACTTCATTTTCACCAAGAAGTTGTATCTTTCTTCAAAGTCAGTTGGAATATCATCAAATCCTTGATCATGTTCCAAAGGAAGATTTTCAAATTCTTCAACCATATCTTCATCATCAAGAACTTCATTATACCAATTATCATCAAATTCATCTTCTAAGTCTTCCAAAGCACCAATTTTATCTTGAGTACTTGGTTCTTGACTTTCTTGAATTTCTTCTTCAATTAACTCTTCAGTTTTCTGAACCTTTGAAGATGATTCAGGTACAACTTCTGCATCTATTTCATCTATTTTTCTTTTCCCTTTCTCCATTGCAGATACCTTCTCAACATCAATTGGAATGGTTTCTGAAATAATTTCAACTTCTGGAGACTTTGGTTTTGCTAATTCTTTCAATTGTATCAACTCTTCTTTCAACCCTTCATTTTCCTCATTCAATTTCTTGAATTTTTCTTCAAGAAGATCATTGTCTTTGATCATAACTTCAAAATTCTTTATAACATCTTCTTTGTCTTTGGCATAAGACACAATCTTTTCATCTTTTAACAAACTATCTTCTTTAAATTTTTCATTTGCTTTCTTCAACAACTCAAGCTCTGCCTTTAGTTCTTCAATCTCTTTTTCTTTTGCTTCATTTTCAACTTTTAGGCTTTCAAGTTCATCAACATCAAGAATTTCTTCAGTTTGAACGGCCACATGGGTTGTAGAAACAGGTATATCTTGATGAATTTGGAATGTCTCAATGGACTCATAATGAAGAATTTGATCATCAACATTCATCTCTTGTTCAGTCTCAAAGTGAGCCTGTTCCTCTTCATGTACCTCTTCATGATCAGTTTCATCAATAATGAAAACATCTGCATTATCAACTGCTTCATGCTCACTATCCTGTTCATGAACTTCATCACCCACTATTTCTTCATCTTCATTTTGAGCTTCATTTTCATGCTCAGAAGTTGGTGGTTCATGACTTATATCCTGGTGTGTCTCAGCTACACCACCATCATCATCGTCATTATTATCATCATCATCTTGATTATTATCATCTTGATCATTATCATCTTGATCATTTTCATCATCTTGATCATCTTCTTCCAAAGGAAACTCATCTTTCAGATCAGCAGGATCAATTGGTTCTCCCTCTATCAAATGATAATGCTCCACATTAATGTCAACTTCATCATTTGCTACATTTAACATGTAGTCAAACGTAGGAACATTCTGAGCACCTGTTATCATTGATAACTTCTTATATGTCATTTCAGACATATTTTCCAACTCCAATCGATCTCCACCAACACCATAAACATGTATGTCAGGATATTCCTCATTAATAATCATTTGGAGGAATCTTGGATACATTAAGTTTGTAAGGCCCCGCTCACCGGGCGCCTCACTGTTGGTCATCATTACTCGTAAAACATTCATTTAATACATGATCATAACATACGCAGCGGAATTAATAAAATATACATTCTCATTTCATCATAAAAGCTGTTACATCATTGTCTTGATTACAAAATACAACTTTCTTTACACTTCCTAACTTTACTATGATTGCTGGGGAGACACATAAAAACCCGAGATTACCTAGCAATCTCTTTTATGAGAATCCTCAACAAACATAGGGACTTAACTATACTATGATTGCTGCTGATGCATATTCCTCAGCAATCATAGGGTCGTACAGCGACCTCTACCGAAATAAGAAAATATATTTTTCTTCATAAAGAAGATATTAAATTCAAAAATATATAAAGGAGATTTCTTGAGTAATCTCGTTGATTCAGATCCTCAAGAAATCTCGTAATGGCAGGCAACGTGACTTGTTGCGTGCATTATGGGCCCGCAACACGTGACGTTGCAGCATTATAAAATGGAGAATGCCCTCCCAAAAGAGCTGAGTAGCCGCCTCGTGCCATCCTCAGCAACACTACCTGCGAACTGGAAAACACATAAAAGTCAGCGTTGCTGAGTGAGTTCTAGTTTTATAATAAAACATACTTTTATTCTCATTAACTGCTCTTTCATACATGTGTTCACACATCATACGTACACGTAGATAATATTATTATTATCTCATCATTCATTACTTACTCTCATTCGTGTACACTTCATCATTCTCATTTACTTTCATACATACATACTTCACGTACATTCATACGTACTTTACTTTCATTCTTACATTCATTACTTACGTTCGAACATTCATTACATTCATTCATACTTTCATTACTTTCGTTCGAACGTTCATTACATTCGGTGACATGTACAATACCCCCGTTCATCATACATACTATTGGTGCTGGACCTGTGGTGGTTAACCACGAACGTTGTGCACAAAGCTGATCCAGTCACCTGGGGTAGGTACCTGCACCACTTAACTTTCACTTCACTACTAACATGCGTTAGCCGAGTCTCTTGCAGTGCGCGACTGCTCACCTCAGTGACAATCTTATGATTGCCTGCTAACCGAGTCTCTTGCAACACGAAGTTGCTCACCTCATTGTCAATCTCAATGATTGACCCGATGTACATCCTTCGGGGTAGCTAACCCGTACACCGTTGAGCTAACACCTGCCAGGGGTGTGCACCTCCTTCATTTGCTTGCAAGCCTTTCTTACTTTCTTTCATTAATGCATGCATTCATTCATCATGTTCCTTCTTTCATTATCTTTCACTTTACGTTCTTAATACATTCGTTTCTTTCGTTCATTCGTTCACGTAAAGTTATTAAAGATAAAACACATATACATAAGGAACATACATACTTACATATCATCAGTATTCACCATTTATCATGGCAACATCATACTATCATACATACATCATACTAGCATACATACCTCCTGCATACACTTCTACATTCACTCACATCAGCCCTGTCCGGGCGACTGAACTACTACCAGTCGCATGTCCTCCACGCGACTGGGCCATGCGATTGGGCTATCATGCGAATGGGTACTCATACGTGCGATTGAACTTCCTTCCGTACGACTAGACACTATGCGACTGGGCTATATGCGACTAACTCTTAACCGTACGACTGAACTACTCTGCGATTGAACCTATGCGACCGAAACTCTCAGTCGCCTCACCTATCGTGCGATTGAGACTCAATCGGGCGTCTGAGCCTCAGTCGGGCGATTGGACATCGACTCATACTCAATCGGCCGAATGGCCCTTCAGTCGTATAACCCTAACTGGGCTGCGACTGGAGTTCATCACGAACAGCAGCCGCGAACCAACGCACCCAAACTCATCTTTAACCCATTTATAGCCCAAATCTACCCTCCCAAGTCTCAGGGATTCATACTAGGACATCATACAAACATATACAAGTCCTACTTCTCACTATAAACGCATTACTCAAAATTTACCCAAATGGGTCAAACTTACACTTTTACAAAACTAGGGTTTGTATGTGATTCCAGCCCCAAAATCAGTTAAAAACATGTAAATGAGGGGTCCTAGAACTCACCTTACAGGTAGAAGAAGATGAACTTCGACTTTGGCTATCTTCTCGACGGATTCGGAGCTCGGGCAGCACTTTCCCTCTCTTCTCTTCTGTTCTCGGTCGCTCACTCTCTCTCCCCGACTGAAAAATGGGAGGAGAATGGAGCTGCTCCCCTTTTATACCCACATCTCAGTCGCATCTGGTCCAGGGGCGACTGGACCTTCAGTCGCATCAACACCATGCGATTGGACCCCAATCGCACGTGTTCCATTCGGCTCATACTTCATTCGGGCGATTGAACTCCAATCGTGCGGTTGAGCTCCAATCGGCCGAATAGCCATGCGGTTGAACTTCAATCGCATAAATCACAGGTGACTGAAGCTCAGTCGCATCACATGCTGAGAAGTCAAACTTCCGGGTGTTACAATTTATGCCTTGTTCCTTTTTCCAAATTAAAAGCAAATCCATTCAGTATCCACTTTGACATATTAAACCTCTTGTTTGTAGCTAGAGCAACAATAGTGATAGGATCAATTAGAGCAATCTGTATCAATTATATGAACAATTCAAAGCAAAATACAATCAATTGTAATCAAATCATGCAAAATCAACAAAATTCATATTCCATTGATAGCAAAGACGATTACAAGTGATAGAAAGCAGTTCTCATAAAACATATGCAAAAACTTACAATCTATACTACGTCTATGCTATTTATACTAGAACTAAGGAACTAAATTTACACAAAAAGTCCCTACACTAGTATAAAATACAAAATAGACACTAAACAATAAAGACTAAATGTTAATCTTTTAAGGGACCTAACAATACTCCCCCTAAGATTTACATTGTCTTCAGTCTTCAGTTCAGCTCCATCCTTTCTTTTCTTCATTTTATCTTCTCTGCATCCTTTGACTTCTTCTTTTATCTTCACTCTTCTCTCTTCAATCTTCAATCTGCAAAGAAATCCTCAGGTTCTTCTTTTACGGAGAACATTGGCTTCTGCTTGTACATTTCAATTTCCTTCAATGCATTCTCAATTGCTGACTTGAATTTCTTTGCTAGCACAGCTTGCTCTGGTTTTGATTCATTGGTTTTTATATCTAACTGCTTCATTCTTTCCAACGTGTTCTTTGACAAACATGCTATATCAACATTAGCATATAGTTCAATTGGAATTCCGCAGTCTTTTGTGTACAATTCGAGCACTCCTTTTCTTGATATTCTCATAAACTCAATATCTGGAATATCTTTCTTCACGATGTTTGCATAAGCAAGAGCCTTTCTCAATGAAATTCGCTCCATTGCAGCATTCATCACATTGATAATTGAGATAAAGTATTTCTTATCTTGTTCTGCAATATCAGGAATCACCTTCTCAAACTTTTGTACAGCCAAGAATGAAATATAACTCGGGTGAAGTAATTTTAGTTCAAAAGTACCAAACAATGAAATCATGTCCTCATCCCAGTTTGTGAGATTTCGGACCAACTTCAACTCAAAAGTTGAGGTGTTATAGAACCATCTCAAAATTGGTTTTGTCTTTTGATTTCCTTCAATAACCTTCAATCCCGGTGAAGTTACTTTCTCGAAATACTTATCAGAAAATTCAATCATAAAATGTTCTTCTTCTGTTTGTAAACCCCTTAACTTTTTGTTTTTCTTCAGCAAAGCAAAGTACTCCTTGTCTTCCTGATCACATCTTGTTTCAAGGAAGTTACTAGTCCTTGCTAATCCTCTTTTCAAAAGTTCTACAAACATTGATCCTCTTTTTGATTCAGTAGGATTTATCAAATCAAGCTTACTTAACTCTTTCAGATCTTGCACTGGAAGTTTAATGATGCTCGAGTAAAAGTGATATACATCACACACAGCATTTACTTGTTTTATCAAAAATGCATCAAAAATCTCATCATACTTCCATGCTACGATTTTAACTTGATTTGTAAAATCTGGAGCAATCATTGCATTTAAAAGCTTAGCAACTGATTGTTCTCTCTGTAACACATTTCTCACTAGATCACCAGTTGATCTAGACTTATCAAAAATTTGAATTTGATCAGAAGAAGCTTTGTATACTTGTTTTTCTATTTGTGGAAACATGCTCATCAATTCTTTCCTCCTTTCAATCATGCTTGATTTTTGAGCCATCTGTTTGATTTCTTGGGGTTTCAAGATCCGAGTTCTTTTTGTAATGTCTAAATACTGAGGATTATCAGTATCTAGAATGATCATTTTGTTTGATTGTTTTTCAGTCAATTGAAAGCTTTTTACTAAATTTCTCAAAGATTCTCCTTGTAATCTCTTTAATCTTTTCCATGGATAATTTCTAGCTTGCAACCATGATCGTAAAGCAGTTATGCTCATCTCATCTGGATCTGGATGGTGCAATTCAGAACTAGAAATTTCTTCAACATTTATGCTCTCCTGCCTTCTATCCCATTCACCATGTTCCAAGATTATTTCATTTGGATCCACAGGTGCAGAAGACTCAGCAGCTATACACTTCTCATATTCATCGTTTATCTGAGAAACAGTTAATCCATCTAAAAATACTCTGTTGTACTTCATTTTCACCAAGAAGTTGTATCTTTCTTCAAAGTCAGTTGGAATATCATCAAATCCTTGATCATGTTCCAAAGGAAGATTTTCAATTTCTTCAACCATATCTTCATCATCAAGAACTTCATTATACCAATTATCATCAAATTCATCTTCCAAGTCTTCCAATGCACCAATTTTATCTTGAGCAATTGGATCTTGGCTCTCTTGAATACCTTCTTCAATAACATCTTCAACTCTTTGAACTTTAGAAGAAGTTTCAGGTACAACTTCTGCATCTATTTCATCTATTTTTCTTTTTCCTTTCTCCATTGCAGATACCTTCTCAACATCAATTGGGATGGTTTCTGAAATAATTTCAACTTCTGGAGACTTTGGTTTTGCTAATTCTTTCAATTGTATCAACTCTTCTTTCAACCCTTCATTTTCCTCGGTCAATTTCTTGAATTTTTCTTCAAGAAGATCATAGTCTTTGATCATAACTTCAAAATTCTTTATAACATCTTCTTTGTCTTTGGAATAAGACACAATCTTTTCATCTTTTAACAAACTATCTTCTTTCAATTTTTCATTTGCTTTCTTTAATAACTCAAGCTCTGCCTTTAGTTCTTCAATCTCTTTTTCTTTTGCTTCATTTTCAAGTTCATCAACATCAAGAATTTCTTCAGTTTGAACGGCCACATGGGTTGTAGAAACAGGTATATCTTGATGAATTTGGAATGTCTCAATGAACTCATAATCAAAAATTTGATCATCAACATTCATCTCTTGTTCAGTCTCAAAGTGAGCCTGTTCCTCTTCATGTACCTCTTCATGAGCAGTTTCATCAATAATGAAAGTATCTACATTATCAATTGCTTCATGCTCACTGTCCTGTTCATGAACTTCATCACCTATTATTTCTTCATCTTCATTTTGAGCTTCATTTTCATGCTCAGAAATTGGTGGTTCATGACTTATATCCTGGTGAGTCTCAGCTACATCACCATCATCATCATCATTATTATCATCATCATCTTGATCATTATCATCTTGATCATTATCATCTTGATCATTATCATCATCTTGATCATCTTCTTCCAAAGGAAACTCATCTATCAGATCAGCAGGATCAATTGGTTCTCCCTCTATTAAATGATAATGCTCCACAGTAATGTCAACTTCATCATTTGCTACATTTAACATGTAGTCAAACATAGGAACATTCTGAGCACCTGTTATCATTGATAACTTCTTATATGTCATTTCAGACATATTTTCCAACTCCAATCGATCTCCACCAACACCATAAACATGAATGTCAGGATATTCCTCATTAATAATCATTTGGAGGAATCTTGGATACATTAAGTATTTATGCCTTGTTCCTTTTTCCAAATTAAAAGCAAATCCATTCAGTATCCACTTTGACATATTGAACCTTCTGTTTGTAGCTAGAGCAATAATAGGTGAAGCTATGTCCACAGGAAATGAATTCCATCCAGCACTCCTCTTGGACAAACAGTGTTGGAAGATGTAACAAAGAAGCTTCCAGTGATTATAAACCCTTGCTCTAAAGAATTGTTTCTTAGGAAACTGATCAGGATGACCCATAGCCATAAAACTTTCTCTGCATTCATCAAAAGAAAATTCACATTGATCTTCTGGATCATTTTCACCCAATCTTAGAGCATTTCTGATAGAATCTTCAGACACTTCTATCATTCTATCTCTAGTCACAAAGCCTCTTACAACTTTTCTTCCATCCTCTACTTCAACCCGTGCAGTGTTCCAAAACTGTCTAATAAGTCTGTCATAGATTACAGTTTGGTAACACATTGCATAAACATATTTTGTTCTTAGAAGAAATCTGATCATTTCTTCATAAGAAAAAGCATCTTGAGCTTCATCATTCAAAAATGCAGCAATGTTATGCTTAGGTACAAACTTCAATTCTGCCATCTGCAAAATTTAAGAACAATGATGTTAGATAATGTGTATTTTGAAGCAAATGATTAATTGTGAGTTTAAAATTATGATGATTTAAGATATTATAAACTGATGTGTTAAATTGAATTTTTATTTTAAAAACAACTTGAATTTTAATTTTAAGTGTAAACACTTAGTTTTGATAAAAGATGAATTTTCAAGATTGATTTTGATTAACAGTTTAACACTTCTGCTTAAGTTATCTTATATCACTTTATTAAAAACTCTTAAATTCCTGAGATGAAGATTTTTATCAATTTTAATTTTATTTTGAATTTTGTTTTATTTTATTTTGAAAATTATGAAACTGTTCATCTTCTTCAACAAGTTCATCATCACCGAGAATGTTCATCGGTGACCATGAATCAAAACTTCAATCAAATATCAGATTATCACAAGCTTAACCTAATATCATGATCGAAATCATCAGATGAACAAGAATCAATCATCAATTTTTCACATTTTTTCTCGATTTGAAGTAATCTGTGATTTTACAAGTGTTAGGGTTCATACGACCGTACAGGGATCGAACGACCATCAAAATGTTTCATTTAAAATGAAATCAGTTGAATATGATTCATTCACTTACATTCACAATCACAAGAATACTATCAACAATCTGGAATTTTTGTTCAAAATGGATTCAATCGATGAATAAGGGTTTTGTTCGAAGAAAGGTCGAAAGTTCGAGAGTTCAGAGGATTTTATGAGGGTTTTATGAGGGTTTTTGAATTTAGAATGAAATGAATATCACAAGTGTTCTATTTATACTAAGTATAAAAATTTTAGACTTATGAGCACTGTTGGTCGTTTTAGGATCATTCAGACTCATTAGGTCAAAAATTTCACTAAGTATTGAGACATATGAGCACTATACAGCCTTGTGAATCTAGTCGTATTAGCACTGTTAGACACATTAGTCTAGCCGTATGAGAACTGTTTCAGACTTATGAGAACTGTTAGTAGCATAAGCACTGTTTCAGTAGCATAAGCACTTTTTCAGTAGCATAAGCACTATTAGTAGCATAATAAATCTGAAATGTCCACACATCAACTAATCAGACATATAACAACTGTTTGTGCATTTTTTCACTTGGAATTTTCAAATCTTCCACCTGCACACTGTTTAAACAAATTAGTAATATTTCATACTAATATTCAAACAATATTGCATATTTTTACATTTTGACCCTCAAAGTTTTAAATTTACACTTTTGACCCTCAAAGTTTCAAATTTACACTTTTGACCCTCAAAGTTTCAAATTTACACTTTTGACCCTCAAAGATTGAATATTTATACAAGTTTGACCCTTCATCTTAGTTTCAAAATGAACAACCAAATATTTCAACATCTGTCTTGATTTAAACTTTTCAAAGAAGCTTTTCCTTGCTAAAAATTATGAGCTCATTTTATCATTTGATAAACACACACATACTTTGAAATTAAAGCATCATCCGTTCAATTCAACATGATCATTTTCATTTTGATTTTCTGAGAATGTTCTTATTGGTTTATTACTCCCCCTAAACTTTTAAGTTTCACAAAACTTAGAAGTTTATTAATAGATCATAAGAATATCATACTTAACTTTGTTATATTGCCTGCACACAAGAAAACATGCATAAAATCAAAATTAAAGCAGAATGAAAATCTAATATTTACACTAGAATCTTTGATTGCAGTGAGATCATATTAGATAAGATCAGAACATTAAAATAAAAAAATATGTGGATAGTCATAGACAATGATTAAATCCTGATCAAGTGTGTTCCAGGTCAGTGATATCACAGCAGAGGAGACACAAGATCTAAGGACAGCAAATGAGTGTTTTTGACATAAACTATCAGCTCACTTACTTGTTCAATTCTTGGATGAGTATGGTAGAGGTATATGACAAGATGTGACTCATACCAAGACAAAGAGGATCAACCATCATCAAGGCATGCAAGAAAGCACATATTCTCAACTTATTACCTAACAAATATGCATAATCAGAGTTCATGTTACTTAATTTAACAGAGAATGATCATGGATAACCATTTGATCAACTCTAACCATCCTTTTGAATGGGTTGTGAACATTGGCATCTTTTGCATCAAATGAGAATATCCAGGTCTGTAATGACTTACAACAGAGGATATCTCAGTACTTCAGGTCTATGATGACTCATAACAGAGAAGTAAATGATGCTTGTAACAGATCTCATGATTAGTCACATTACCATTAGGTGTGAGCAGGAGTAGCTTAACAAGCAATCAATCTGATAAGCTAATACACTCAAATGTACTTAGATGAATACGCAAACAAGCATAAGAATGTGGGCAATCACAAGAATTTACTTGTTCAGTATACTAGCATGATAGTGTCTACACAACAATTCCTGATCATGTCAGACTTTATTAGCGAGTGAAGTATGTAACTGATCTTACTAATGTACTATCATTTCTCACAGAAGGCAAAAACAGATTCATTCCTAAAATAATGAATGAAAAATGAAAAGCACTCTATTTTTGGATTTTTGATTTATATTTTTCTATTTGATTTTGGGGTTTTCTACTTTTGTATTTGTTTTTCTATAAAAGAAAGCACACACACACACACACAAACAATCAGGCAAATAACTATGCAAAGTTATCCTTATGAAAATATCAGATTTAGGAAAGTATTTGATCATGAAAAGATTCAAATTTGTAACCAGGTTTACACATGGTTAATAAGGCCAATTGACTCCACTAAATACTCAAACCTTCCTGGTAGAAAAGCTTTAGTAAATAGGTCTGCCAACTGTTTTTCAGTTGCTATTTGAATCAAAATGATTAAACCTTTTTCAGAATTATCTCTTAGAAAATGATATCGAATTTCGATATGTTTTGTTTTTGAGTGTTGAACTGGATTAGCTGTAATGAACATAGCAGCAGTGTTATCAATGTAAATGGGTGTTTTAATAAAATTGAACCCATAATCTAGCAGTTGGTTTTGCAACCAAAGGATTTGAGAACATCCTGCTGATGCAGCTATGTACTCAGCTTCTGCAGTTGAGACAGAAACATTTGTTTGTTTCTTACATTGCCATGAAACTAATCTGGGTCCAAGAAACTGACAACCACCCGTTGTAGATTTTCTGTCTTGACAACATCCACCATAATCACTATCTGTATATCCATGTAACTCAAAATTACCTTCATAAGGATACCAAAGCCCTAAAGCTGGTTTACCTTTGAGATACCTGAATATTCTTTTGACAGCAATTAAGTGAGATTCTTTCGGGTCTGATTGATACCTTGCACAGACACAAACAGCATACATTATGTCTGGTCTTGATGCAGTAAGATACATCAAAGAACCAATCATAGATCTGTATAATGTTTGGTCTACTGATTTTCCTTTAGGATCAGGTTCAATCTTGGTGTTTACGTCAGCTGGAGTTCTTATGGATTGACAATCATGCAGTTTGAATTTCTTCAAGAGTTTATCAACGAACTTCTCTTAATTGATAAAAATACCATGTGTAGATTGTTGAACTTGCAATCCAAGAAAGAAATTGATTTCTCCCATAGAACTCATTTGAAACCGAGATTTCATGATCTCTTCAAATTCTTTGCACAAAGTTGGACTTGTAGAACCAAATATGATATCATCTACATACACTTGCACACATAAGAGATCATCATTATCCTTCTTTATGAATAAAGTTGGATCGATTTTCCCTCTTGTATATCCATGTTGGATCAAGTGTTGAGATAATGTCTCATACCAAATTCTAGGAGCTTGATGTAGGCCATATAATGCTTTGCTAAGCTTATACACCCGATGTGGAAATTCTGCATCCTCAAAGCCTGGAGGTTGCTTGACATACACATCATCAGTGATTGGACCATACAGAAATGCACCTTTTACGTCCATTTGATACACCTTGAATTTCATGAATGATGCATAAGCCAGGAAAACACTAATAGATTCGAGTCTTGCAACTGGAGCAAATACTTCATCATAGTCAATTCCTTCTTCCTGTGTGTATCCTTGTGCAACAAGTCTTGCTTTATTTCTGATTACAATGCCACGATCATCAGTTTTATTCTGAACAACCATTTGGTGCCTATGGCATTTTCTCCTTCAGGTAATTCCACCAACTTCCACACTTCTTGTTTTCGAAATTGTAGAAGTTCCTCCTGCATAGCTTCAATCCAACCATTGTCCTGTAATGCCTCGGTGACATTTTTAGGAACAGTCTGAGAAAGGAAACAAGAGTATAAACAAACATTTGCATGTTCAGATTTACTCCTAGTAGTTCTTTCATTCAGAGGACCAATAATCTGTGATGTTGGATGGTTCCGGTGGATACGAGATATCGGAATCTCATTTCCTTGAACAGTAACATCAAGATTTGTTTGGTTCAGATTGGAGAGCTGTTGCAATAAGGTAGAAGAATGTGGAGTGAAATTTGGTACTTGAGTCGGTGAATTGAGAAAGTAATCAAAGTTACTATGATCAATTGCATCTCCAGAGATAGAAGATGTGCCAGACTCAGGATGTCCAATTTCTGTACCATCATTAGGAAAAGGTTGTGATGCTTCTTGAGCAGCTGAAACAGAATGATCTGAAGCTGAAGAATCAGGAACATTGTCATGGAAATGGATTGTTGAATCCTTGACAAATGAAAAAAATGGATAATCTGGACGAGCATCATCTGAATCATCAGAATCTGAATCATCACTTGAAGATCCAAGATCTCCTCTTGAGTTCTTCTTACCTGAAAAATCATCAGATTGATTAAACAAGTTAGACTGAAATGAGTTTGACAAAGAATCCAAATCAAATAACCATGCAGGACCATTTGAAACTGATGGAAAAGAATTTTCCAAAAATTTAACGTTGAATGTTTCATTAATAGTGTTTGTCCTAGAGTTATACACTCGATAGGCTTTTGAAACAGATGAATAACCAACGAAAAATCCATTATCAGCTTTTTCTTCAAATTTTCCTAAATGATCACTTGAGTTAAGAATCATAACTGGACAACCAAATGATTTTAAAAAATTTATGTTTGGTTTCCTGTCAAACATCAACTCATATGGAGTTTTCTTTTTATCTTTAACAAGCAAGATTCTGTTCTGAACAAAACATGCTGCGGATATTGCTTCGTCCCAGAAAGTGATTGGAAGTTTAGCATCTGCTAACATAGAACGGGGAGCTTCAATCAAAGTTCGGTTCTTCCTTTCAGCAACTCCATTTTGTTGTGGAGTTCTGGGAGCACTGAACTGATGAACTATCCCTTTTTCTGCACAAAACAAATCAATGTTAGCATTTTTAAATTCAGTTCCATTATCACTTCTTATTATTTTTACTTTTTGATCAAGTTGATTTTCAACTTTATTAATAAATTCTTTTAGAAGATCTGCAGTTTCAGATTTAGCTTGAAGAAAGAAAACCCATGAAAATCTTGTATAATCATCTATGATGACTAAACAATATGATTTTCTACCAATACTCCTAAAATTAGTTGGTCCAAAAAGGTCCATATGTAACATCTGGAGTGGTTTGGTGTTTGAGTTTATTAGTTTGGACTTATAAGACGCTCTATGTTGTTTTCCCTTCAGACATGCTGAGCAATGATCAGTTGTTGAAAACTTCTTGGAAGGAAGTCCAATAACATGATTTCCTGCTACAAGCTTGTTCATGTTTTTGAAGTTGGAATGACCAAGACGTCTATGCCAAAGCTGGCTTTCATCATTTGAAGCTTTAGCAATCAGGCAAGTAGTTTCAGTTGCAGGATCCACTTGAGACATATCCAATTTGTATACATCTCTGTCTCTAGCAGCTTTAACTATCACCCAGTCATTGCTAATCTGAAAACCTGGTTTCAAGACATAACAGTGAGATTCATCAAAAAGAACAGAGTAAGATTTGTCACAAATTTGGGATACACTTAGAAGATTAAAGTTCAACTGTGAACAGAAGTTGACTTTATCAAACTGATAATCCCATTGGACACTGTTCCCTCTCCTGTTATCTTTCCACCTGCATCTCCTCCAAAAGCAACATGAGTACCGTCCTTTAACTTAAAGTCTTGCAACAAGGCTTGATTGCCTGTCATATGCCGGCTACACCCACTGTCAACATACCATGAGTTGATTGGTCTCCGCGGGCGTACCTGCAGTCACAAACATTTAAGGTGAGTTAGTAACCCGAGCCGAGATGGTCTTGGGCTTGCCAAACTTGTCAACAATTGTAAATTGTTTAAAATGAAGTTTGTTGACATCTGGTTTCTTTTGAAGTTTATCATGTTCAAATCCTTTTTGAGAAACCAACTGATTATCTCTTTGAGATTTTGATTTCAAAGCATTATTAAGAAATCTTGAACTCTTGTATGAATCATTTGAGAATGTTCCTTGGTTTATTCTCACAGATCGAGGAATAAACTTATCTTGATGGTGTTGCTGTGATTTGACAAAATCTGAATTGTTTCTTCTGAAAGATCTCAAACCCAAGGAAGATTGTTGTTGTGAAAATTTAAATCCAATATTTTGATTTCTTATAAATTGTGGATTTACAAAACCTTGATTATTGAATTCCTTCCTTGTAGAGTTCTTCCTGAAGTAACAATCATTGGTATTGTGATTTCTTTCATCACACAAAGCACAGTATTTGTTAAAATAACACTCAGCTGTGGTGTGATTTGTCATATCACATATGTAGCAATACTTGTTAAAGTACATTCTGAAATGTCATGATTGTACATGTCACAGATATCACAATACTTTTCAGAATGTTTAAACAACATTTTATTAACCCTTGATGTTGAAGCAACATTTGATTCTTGTTTGAATTTGGGTTAGGCAATTTAATTTGTTGTTTAATTGGAGTAAATTTTGTCTTTTGATCTTTGGGATTTTTCTTTTGAACTTGAACAAAATTCTTTTACTCGTTTGATTCAAATCTTTTATACATAGCGGAAGTCTTATAATCTGGACTTGTTCTCAGATCAGAGTTAGATTTGATCTTAGGTGTAGTTGTTATTTTTGTGTTTGTGTTCAAGTCAAAAGTTCCTGCAGACACAAACTTCACAGGTTTAATTTGAGTATTGTTCTGTGACTGATTAGTTGATTCAGTTTTCTTTGCTTTTGCAGCTTTTCTTCGTCTTTGATTTCTCAATCTTGATGAAGTTTTCTTGCTTTGAAGTTTAGTTGAATCTTGAGAAGATTCCTTTGACATTCTTTCACTTCAGTTAGTTCATTAGAACTAGAATCATCAGAATTATTGTTATCTGATTTAACCTTTTCATATTTTTCTTTCAGTTTGTTATTGACATCAGAATTTTCACTCTTTAGTTCAGTTTGTTCAATAACATTTTCACTTTTTGGTACGAACAACTTCTTTTGTTTTTGTTGAGGTTCATAAGATTTAACTTTGATTGGATGACCATTTTTGATCTTGTTTAAGTCAGTTTCTTCATAAACTTCAACATTTTTCTTTTGAAGGTTCTTTTGATCTTGAAATTCCTTCAGTTTAGCTTTGTTTTCTGGTGAATGATCATGAGTATTGAAATTATCAGGTAATGTTTTTGAGATAGATTCAGGCATAGGTTCATGTGTGAATCCTAGTCCTGTTTTGTCTTTTTCATTCCTTCCATTCACCAGTTGCTCAACAATTTTCTTTGAGCTTTTAACTTTGGCTAAGTCTATTTGAGTTGCTGCATGTGCCAATTTTTCTTTTTCAAGTGTTTTGTTCATCTCTTCAAGTTGTTGTTTGACAAGTTCAAGTTCTTTAATGGTTTTGTTCCATGATGCTTGAAGAGACATGATCTTTTCATCAGCAATTTTGTGATCTGATTTTAGCTTATTGTGTTTTGATTCTTCTTGTTTGAGCTTGCCACAAATTTTAAATGAATATGTTCTGTAGTGTTCAACTAGCTCAAAACATGCTTTTGTGCACATTTTCTCTCTCACGTCTACTGGTATTTCAGGATATGAGTGTGAAGATTCAGTATCAGAAGAATTAACAACCTTTGGCTGTTCTGATTGAGCTATAAGAGCAACTTCTTCAGTGGTATCTTTTGGGTCTGATTTGTCGCTCCAATCATACTTTCTTCTTGATCTGATTCATCATATTTAGGATCTTTAAATTCAGACCAGTCTTCATCATCAACTTCAGCAACTAGTGCCAGATTAGCAGTGAGATCAGCAGTAAATTGCTCTGCATATGCACTCCAGTCATAACCATCTTTGATGTTTACAACCAGTGCCTTCTTAGTTTCCTCACTGTTCTTCTCTTCTTTGGGTTCTGGCATTGGTAGACTTTGGTATGGCTTCTGAAAAGTCTTGTTTGCCTGTTGCTGATACTTTTGACCATTTGAGCTGCCTTGAGTATTTCCTCCTTGGTTTCTTGGAGCTTTACATTCTCTTGAAAAATGACCATAGCTGTTACAGTTAAAGCATCTTGATTTTGATTTATCAAACCCAACAGTTTTGTTTGCACTGGGTTTGTAATTTCTGTTAGTGTAAGCATGCTTTTGAGTTCTGTAAGCTATCATGACCATCTGCCAATTAAGATCCATTTCTTCTACATCATCTGGATCCATTTCAAACAAATCCTGTAGAACTAGCTCCATTTGAGTCAGATGACTGCCTTGATAAGCTTGAAAGCTTGCCATGAATGCAGTGAAAGCAGTTTTTGACTCTTCATCTTGTAAAAGAATGTTGATCACATCTTTCACTTTACTTGGATTGGGAGAGTTTGAGGAGGATGGCATCTCAGTTGAAGGTTTTGGCATTTGAGCTTTAGGTGAAGACTGTGGTTGTGGTTGAGTGGAGTAAGAAGGTGTACTGATGAAGAATCCTGCTCCCACAAATAGATCACCTTCATCTTCAGGAGTGGATTGGTCTTTAGCCAAAAATGCATTCTCAACAGTATTTGCTGGTGAAGCAACATACTTATACTGAGTTGTTGATGCATGTCTATCATTATTTCTTGAGCTCTCATCAATTTCTACAGATTCAATTTTAGCAATGAGCAGATCAAGATCCATTGGAAACTTCTCAGTATGTTTAATAAAGTGACAGTTTGTTTCCAAAAGATGGTAGTGCATTCAGAAGTCTGTTGTTTAAGTCCTCAAGATCATTCTTGATTCCCAAAGTAGACATCTCTGTAGTTAATTGCACAAACCTGTTCATCATTTGGTTTATTGTTTCTCCTGAGATGTGCTCAAAAAGTTCCAATTGCCTTTTCAGTTTCTGCTTTTTCAGATCTTGAATCTCTTTCCCTCCTTCACATATAATCTTCAAGGCTTTATACATTGTATATCCAGTCTGATAGTTTTCAAGCCTTGAAAGAACTTCCAGTGGTAGTCCTTTACACATGAGAGAATATGCTTTGATGTCATTCTTTACTTTCTTTAAATCATCACCATGAAGATTATCTTCTGGATAAGGCTCTTGTGAATCTTAGAATACACAAATCCTCTGTCTGGACCATCAGTAGTCACAGGAATGTATAGACCCTTTTCAATTGATTTCCACAGATCAGTGTCTATGGAATTCAAATGATGTTTCAGCCTAAGAGACCAATTTTTAAAATCAGCTCTGTTTTTAAGTTTTGGAACTCTATTCTCAGAATCTTCTGATTTAGCCATTTTTTTATATTTTTGTTGTTTTCTAATCTTTGAATTAAGAAATGAAAAGAAAAAATATTTTGGATTTTTGAAATTTTATGAAAAATTTCTAAGTGTTAAGGCTGAAAAGTCTGAAACAGTAGTCAAACGTCCAACAGTGATGATACTACCAGCAGTGAAACGTCCAACAGTGGTAATAAGTCCAACAGTGAAAAGTCCAACAGTGGTGATAAGTCCAATAGTGATGAGTCTAAGGGATTGCCTTAGAAAAAATTTCCAACACAATGCTGAAACTACCAACAGTAGTTATACGACCACAAGCTGAAACGACAACAGTGGTTATATGACCACAACCTAAAACGACCAGCAGTGGTTATACGGCTACTCAGTGGTGATGAGTCTAACCTACTGTCCACAGTGGTTATACGGCTAGGGTAAAACGACTGAAACAGTTGAGAAAAGTCCAACAGTTCTCAAACGACCAAACACTTGGTCAAATTTCAGTGTTTTTCAGCCCTAATACGCCACATTCATCAGCTTCATATGAATGTAACGAACTCAGAAATCTCAAAAACCTTCAATTGTTGATTAATTGAGCTGAAATTTCACAATTAGTTCATGATTATACCGATAATCAATCCTATAACCTCAATTTCAATAATCATCAACAAATTTCGATGAATTTCAGAGATTTTAGGTCGAACACTCAAGAGCACATATCGAACTATTTTTCACTAATTCACTCGATTTTTATGAGATAAACTGCAAATTGTGATTCAAAACATGTTTCTGATGATGAAACACTGCTTAGATTCACAATATTTCACTTGAATTGTCAATTGATTACAGATTTCAGTGGATTTTTGAAGTTTCTATCTTCGACAGAACCTCAAAAACACTCAACCGAAAGCTCTGATACCAATTGATAGGATCAATTAGAGCAATCTGTATCAATTATATGAACAATTCAAAGCAAAATACAATCAATTGTAATCAAATCATGCAAAATCAACAAAATTCATATTCCATTGATAGCAAAGACGATTACAAGTGATAGAAAGCAGTTCTCATAAAACATATGCAAAACTTACAATCTATACTACGTCTATGCTATTTATACTGGAACTAAGGAACTAAATTTACACAAAAAGTCCCTACACTAGTATAAAATACAAAATAGACACTAAACAATAAAGACTAAATGTTAATCTTTTAAGGGACCTAACAAATAGGTGAAGCTATGTCCACAGGAAATGAATTCCATCCAGCACTCCTCTTGGACAACAGTGTTGGAAGATGTAACAAAGAAGCTTCCAGTGATTATAAACCCTTGCTCTAAAGAATTGTTTCTTAGGAAACTGATCAGGATGACCCATAGCCATAAAAATTTCTCTGCATTCATCAAAAGAAAATTCACATCTCTCTTCTGGATCATTTTCACCCAATCTTAGAGCATTCTGATAGAATCTTCAGACACTTCTATCATTCTATCTCTGGTCACAAAGCCTCTTACAACTTTTCTTCCATCCTCTACTTCAACCCGTGCAGTGTTCCAAAACTGTCTAATAAGTCTGTCATAGATTACAGTTTGGTAACACATTGCATAAACATATTTTGTTCTTAGAAGAAATCTGATCATTTCTTCATAAGAAAAAGCATCTTGAACTTCATCATCCAAAAATGCAACAATATTATGCTTAGGTACAAACTTCAATTCTGCCATCTGCAAAATTTAAACATAATGATGTTAGATACTGTGTATTTGAATCAAATGATTAATTGTGAGTTTAAAATTATGATGATTTAAGATATTATAAATGATGTGTTAAATTGAATTTGAATTTTTAAAAACAACTTGAATTTTTAATTTTAAGTGTAAACACTTAATTTTGATAAAAGATGAATTTTCAAGATTGATTTTGATTAACAGTTTAACACTTCTGTTTATGTTATCTTATATCACTTTATTAAAAACTCTTAACTTCCTGAGATGATGATTTTTATCAATTTTGATTTTATTTTGAATTTTGTTTTATTTTATTTTGAAAATTATGAAACTGTTCATCTTCTTCATCAAGTTCATCATCACCGAGAAAGTTCATCGGTGACCATGAATCAAAACTTCAATCAAATATCAGATTATCACAAGCTTAACCTAATATCATGATCGAAATCATCAGATGAACAAGAATCAATCATCAATTTTTCACATTTTTTCTTGATTTGAAGTAATCTGTGATTTTACAAGTGTTAGGGTTCATACGACCGTACAGGGATCGAACGACCATCAAAATGTTTCATTTAAAATGAAATCAGTTGAATATGATTCATTCACTTACATTCACAATCACAAGAATACTATCAACAATCTGAAATTTTCATTCAAAATGGATTCAATCGAAGAATAAGGGTTTGGTCGAAGAAGTTCGAGAGTTCGATAGTTCAGAGGGTTTTGTGAGGGTTTTTGAATTGAGAATGAAATGAACATCACAAGTGTTCTATTTATACTAAAAAAATTTTAGACTTATGAGTACTGTTGGTCGTTTTAGGATCATTCAGACTCATTAGGTCAATAATTTCACTAAGTATTGAGACATATGAGCACTATACAGCCTTGTGAGTCTAGTCGTATTAGCACTGTTAGACACATTAGTCTAGCCGTATGAGAACTGTTTCAGACTTATGAGAACTGTAGTAGCATAAGCACTGTTGGTCGCATAAGCACTGTTTCAGTAGCATAAGCACTGTTTCAGTAGCATAAGCACTTTTCAGTAGCATAAGCACTATTAGTATCATAATAAATCTGAAATGTCCACACATCAACTAATCAGACATATAACTGTTTGTGCATTTTTTCACTTGGAATTTTCAAATCTTCCACCTGCACACTGTTTAAACAAATTAGTAATATTTCATACTAATATTCAAAATATTGCATATTTTTATATTTTGACCTCTCAAAGTTTCAAATGTACACCTTTGACCCTCAAAGTTTCAAATTTCACTTTTGACCCTCAAAGTTTCAAATTTACACTTTTGACCCTCAAAGTTTCAAATTTACATTTTTAAACCTCAAATTTGAACTTTTTACAAGTTTGACCCTTCATCTTAGTTTCAAAATGAACAACCAAATATTTCAACATCTGTCTTGATTTAAACTTTTCAAAGAAGCTTTTCCTTGCTAAAATTATGAGATCATTTTATCATTTGATAAACACACACATACTTTGAAATTAAAGCATCATCCGTTCAATTCAACATGATCATTTTCATTTTGATCTTCTGAGAATATTCTTATGGTTTATTACTCCCCCTAAACTTTTAAGTTTCTCAAACTTAGAAGTTTACCAAGATAGCATAAGAATATCACACTTAACATATTATATTGCTTGCACACAAGAAAACATGCATAAAATCAAAATTAAAGCACAATAAAAAAATCTAATATTTACACTAGAATCTTTGATTGCAGTGAGATCATATTAGATAAGATCAGAACATTAAAATAAAAAATTGTGTGGATAGTCATAGACAATGATTAAATCCTGATCAAGTGTGTTCCAGGTCAGTGATATCACAGCAAAGGAGACACAAGATCTAAGGACAGCAAATGAGTGTTTTTGACATAAACTATCAGCTCACTTACTTTTTCAATTCTTGGATGAGTATGGTAGAGGTATATGACAAGATGTGACTCATACCAAGACAAAGAGGATCAACCATCATCAAGACATGCAAGAAAGCACATATTCTCAACTTATTACCTAACAAATATGCATAATCAGAGTTCATGTTACTTAATTTAACAGAGAATGATCATGGATAACCATTTGATCAACTCTAACCATCCTTTTGAATGGTTGTGCACATTGGCATCTTTTGTATCAAATGAGAATATCCAGGTCTGTAATGACTTACAACAGAGGATATCTCAGTACTTCAGGTCTATGATGACTCATAACAGAGAAGTAATGATGCTTGTAACAGATCTCATGATTAGTCACATTACCATCAGGTGTGAGTAGGTGTAGCTTACAAGCAGTCAATCTGATAAGCTAATACACTCAAATGTAATTAAATAATACACAACAAGCATAAGGATATGGGATAATCACAAGAATTTACTTGTTCAGTATACTAGCATGATAGTGTCTACACAACAAATCTGATCATGTCAGACTTTATTAGCGAGTGAAGTATGTAACTGATCTTACTAATGTACTATCATTCTCACAGAAGCAAATACAGATTTATTCCTAAATAATGAATGAAAAATGAAAAGCACTCTATTTTGGATTTTTGATTTATAATTTTCTATTTGATTTTTTGAGTTTTTTTTAATTTTGTATTTGGTTTTCTATAAAAGAAAGCACACACACACAAACAATCAGGCAAATAACGATGAAAAGTTTATCCTTATGAAATAGCATATTAGGACAAGTATTTGATCATGAAAAGATTCAAATTTGTAACCAGGTTTACACATTTTAATAAGGCCAATTGACTCCACTAAATACTCAAACCTTCCTGGTAGAAAAGCTTAGTAATAGGTCTGCCACTATTTTTCAGTTGCTATTTGAATCAAATGATTAAACCTTTTCAGAATTATCTCTTAGAAAATGATATACTTTCGATATGTTTTTTTTTGAGTGTTGAACTGGATTAGCTGTAATGAACATAGCAGCATGTTATCAATGTAAATAGGTGTTTTAGAAAATTGAACCCATAATCTAGCAGTTGGTTTTGCAAACAAAGATTGAGAACATCCTGCTGATGCAGCTATGTACTCAGCTTCTGCAGTTGAGACAGAAACATTTTTTGTTTCTTACATTGCCATGAAACTAATCTGGGTCCAAGAAACTGACAACCACCCGTTGTAGATTTTCTGTCTTGACAACATCCACCATAATCACTATCTGTATATCCATGTAACTCAAAATCACCCCGTAAGGATACCAAAGTCCTAAGGCTGGTTTACCTTGAGATACCTGAATTCTTTTGACAGCAATTAAGTGAGATTCTTTCGGGTCTGATTGATACCTTGCACAGACACAACCACATACATTATGTTGGTCTCTTGATGCATTAAGATACATCAAAGAACCAATCATAGATCTGTATAATGTTTGGTCTATTTGATTTTCCTTTAGGATCAGGTTCAATCTTGGTGTTTACGTTAGCTGGAGTTCTTATGGACTGACAATCATGCAGTTTGAATTCTTCAAAGTTTATCAACAAATTATCCTGATTGATAAAATACCCTGCAGATTGTTGAACTTGTAGTCCAAAAAGAAATTGATTTCTCCCCAGTAGACTCATTTGAAACCGAGATTTCATGATCTCTTCAAATTCTTTGCACAATGTTGGACTTGTAGAACCAAATATGATATCATCTACATACACTTGCACACATAAGAGATCATCATTATCCTTCTTATGAATAAAGTTGGATCGATTTTCCCTCTTGTATATCCATGTTGGATCAAGTGTTGAGATAATGTCTCATACCAATTCTAGGAGCTTGATGTAGGCCATATAAAGCTTTGCTAAGCTTATACACACAATGTGGAAATTCTGCATCCTCAAAGCCTGGAGGTTGCTTGACATACACATCATCATGATTGGACCATACAAGAATGCACCTTTGACGTCCATTTGATACACCTTGAATTTCATGAATGATGCATAAGCCAGGAAAACACGAATAGATTCGAGTCTTGCAAAGGAGCAAATACTTCATCATAATCAATTCCTTCATCCTGTGTGTATCCTTGTGCAACAAGTCTTGCTTTATTTCTGATTACAATGCCACGATCATCAGTTTTATTTCTGAACAACCATTTGGTGCCTATGGCATTTTCTCCTTCAGGTAATTCCACCAACTTCCACACTTCTTGTTTTCGAAATTGTAGAAGTTCCTCCGCATAGCTTCAATCCACCATTGTCCTGTAATGCCTCGGGACATTTTAAGGAAACAGTCTGAGAAAGGAAACATGAGTATAAACAAACATTTGCATGTTCAGATTTACTCCTAGTAGTTCTTTCATTCAGAGGACCAATAATCCTGATGTTGGATGGTTCCGTGGATACGAGATATCCGAATCTCATTTCCTGAACAGTACATCAAGATTTGTTTGGTTCAGATTGGAGAGCTGTTGCAATAAGGTAGAAGAATGTGGAGTGAAATTTGGTACTTGAGTCGTGAATTGAGAAAGTATCAAAGTTACTATGATCAATTGCATCTCCAGATATAGAATATGTGCCAGACTCAGGATGTCCAATTTCTGTACCATCATTAGGAATAGGTTGTGATGCTTCTTGAGCAGCTGAAACATAATGATCTGAAGCTGAAGAATCAGGAACATTGTCATGAAATGGATTGTTGAATCCTTGCAAATGAAAAAATGGATAATCTGGACGAGAATCATCTGAATCATCAGAATCTGAATCATCACTAAAAGATCCAAGATCTCCTCTTGAGTTCTTCTTACCTGAAAAATCATCAGATGATTAAACAAGTTAGACTGAAATGAGTTTGACAAAGATCCAAATCAAATAACCATGCAGGACCATTGAAACTGATGAAAAGAATTTTCCAAAATTTCACGTTGAATGTTTCATTAATAGTGTTTGTCCTAGAGTTATACACTCGATAGGCTTTTGAAACAGATGAATATCCAACGAAAAATCCATTATCAGCTTTTTTTCTTCAAATTTTCCTAAATGATCACTTGAGTTAAGAATCATAACTGGACAACCAAATGATTTTAAAAAATTTATGTTTGGTTTCCTATCAAACATCAACTCATATGGAGTTTTCTTTTTATCTTTAACAAGCAAGATTCTGTTCTGAACAAAACATGCTGTGGATATTGCTTCGTCCCAGAAAGTGATTGGAAGTTTAGCATCTGCTAACATAGAACGGGCAGCTTCAATCAGAGTTCGGTTTTTCCTTTCAGCAACTCCATTTTGTTGTGGAGTTCTGGGAGCTGAACTGATGACTATCCCTTTTTCTCTGCACAAAACAAATCAATGTTAGCATTTTTAAATTCAGTTCCATTATCACTTCTTATTATTTTTACTTTTTGATCAAGTTGATTTTCAACTTTGTTAATAATTCTTTTAGAAGATCTGCAGTTTCAGATTTAGCTTGAAGAAAGAAAACCCATGAAAATCTTGTATAATCATCTATGATGACTAAACATATGATTTTCGACCAATACTCCTAATATTAGTTGGTCCAAAAGGGTCCATATGTAACATCTGGAGTGGTTTGGTGTTGAGTTTATTAGTTTGGACTTATAAGACGCTCTATGTTGTTTTCCCTTCAGACATGCTGAGCAATGATCAGTTGTTAAAACTTCTTGGAAGGAAGTCCAATACAGATTTCCTGCTACAAGCTTGTTCATGTTTTGAAGTTTGAATGACCAAGACGTCTATGCCAAAGCTGGCTTTCATCATTTGAGGCTTTAGCAATCAGGCAAGTAGTTTTCAGTTGCAGGATCCACTTGAGACATATCCAATTTGTATACATCTCTGTCTCTAGCAGCTTTAACTATCACCCAATCATTGCTAATCTGAAAACCTGGTTTCAAGACATAACAGTGAGATTCATCAAAGAACAGAATAAGATTTGTCACAAATTTGGGATACACTTAGAAGATTAAAGTTCAACTGTGAGCAAAAGTTGACTTTATCAAAACTGATAATCCCTTGGACACTATTCCCTCTCCTATTATCTTTCCACCTGTATCTCCTCCAAAAGCAACATGAGTACCGTCCTTTAATTTAAGTCTTGCAACAAGGCTTGATTGCCTGTCATATGCCGGCTACCCCACTGTCAACATACCATGATTGATTGGTCTCCGCGGGCGTACCTGCAGTCACAAACATTTAGGTGAGTTAGTAACCCAAGCCGAGATGGTCTTGGGCTTGCCAAACTGTCAACAATTATAAATGTTTAAAATGAAGTTTGTTGACATCTGGTTTCTTTGAATTTAACTTGTTCAAATTCTTTTTGAGAAACCAACTGATTATCTCTTTGAGATTTTGATTTCAAAGCATTATTAAGAAATCTTGAACTCTTGTATGAATCATTTGAAAATGTTCCTTGGTTATTCTCACAGATCGAGGAATAAACTTTTCTTGATGGTATTGCTGTGATTTGACAAAATCTGAATTGTTTCTTCTCAAAGATCTCAACCCAAGGAAGATTGTTTTGTGAAATTTAATCCATATTTTGATTTCTTATAAATTGTGGATTTACAAAACCTGATTATTGAATTCCTTCCTTGTAGAGTTCTTCCTGAAGTAACAATCATTGGTATTGTGATTTCTTTCATCACACAAAGCACAGTATTTGTTAAAATAACATTCAGCTGTGGTGTGATTTGTCATATCACATATGTAGCAATACTAGTTAAGTAACATTCAGAAATGTCATGATTGTACATGTCACAGATATCACAATACTTTTCAGAATATTTAAACAACATTTTATTAACCCTTGATGTTGAAGCAACATTTGATTCTTGTTTGAATTTTGGGTTAGGCAATTTAATTTGTTGTTTAATTGGAGTAATTTTGTCTTTTGATCTTTGGATTTTTCTTTTGAACTTGAACAAAATTCTTGGACTCCTTTGATTCAAATCTTTATACACAGCACAGCGAAGTCTTATGATCTGGACTTGTTCTCAGATCAAGTTAGATTTGATCTTAGGTGTAGGTGTTATTTTTGTGTTGTGTTCAAGTCAAAAAGTTCCTGCAGACACAAACTTCACAGGTTTAATTTGAGTATTGTTCTGTGACTAATTAGTTGATTCGTTTTCTTTGCTTTTGCAGCTTTTCTTCGTCTTTGATTCTCAATCTTGATGAAGTTTTCTAGCTTTGAAGTTAGTTGAATCTTGAGAAGATTCCTTTTGACATTCTTTCACTTCAGTTAGTTCATTAGAACTAGAATCATCAGAATTATTGTTATCTGATTTAACCTCTTCATATTTTTCTTTCAGTTTGTTATTGACATCAGATTTTCATTCTTTAGTTCAGTTGTTCAATAACATTTCACTTTTGGTACGAACAGCTTCTTTTGTTTTTGTTGAGGTTCATAGATTAACTTTGATTGGTGACCATTTTTGATCTTGTTTAAGTCATTTCTTCATAAACTTCAACATTTTTCTTTTGAAGGTTCTTTTGATCTTGAAATTCCTTCAGTTTAGCTTTGTTTTCTGGTGAATGATCATGATATGAAATTATCAGGTAATGTTTTTGAGATAGATTCAGGCATAGGTTCATGTGTGAATCCTAGTCCTGTTTTGTCTTTTTCATTCCTTCCATTCACCAGTTGCTCAACATTTTCTTTGAGCTTTTAACTTTGGCTAAGTCTATTTGAGTTGCTGCATGTGCCAATTTTTCTTTTTCAAGTGTTTTGTTCATCTCTTCAAGTTGTTGTTTGACAATTCAAGTTCTTTAATGTTTTGTTCCATGATGCTTGAAGAGACATGATCTTTTCATCAGCAATTTTGTGATCTGATTTTAGCTTATTATGTTTTGATTCTTCTTGTTTGAGCTTGTCCAAATTTTAAATGAATATGTTCTGTATTGTTCAACTAGCTCAAAACATGCTTTGTGCACATTTTCTCTCTCACTTCTACTGGTATTTCAGGATATGAGAGTGTGAAGATTCAGTATCAGAAGAATTCCAACCTTGGCTGTTCTGATTGAGCCATAAGAGCAACTTCTTCAGTGGTACTTTTGGGTCTGATTTGTCGCTCCAATCATACTCTTCTTCTTGATCTGATTCATCATATTTTCTTAAATTCAACCAGTCTTCATCATGAACTTCGCAACTAGTGCAGATTAGCAGTGAGATCAGCAGTAAATTGCTCTGCATATGCCTCCGTCATAACCATCCTTGATGTTTACAACCGTGCCTTCTTAGTTTCCTCACTGTTCTTCTCTTCTTTGGGTTCTGGCATTGGTAGACTTTGGTATGGCTTCTGAAAATTCTTGTTTGCCTGTTGCTGATACTTTTGACCATTTGAGCTTCCTTGAGTATTTCCTCCTTGGTTTCATGGAGCTTACATTCTCTTGAAAAATGACCAAGCTGTGTACAGTTAAAGCATCTTGATTTTGATTTATCAAACCCACAGTTTTGTTTGCACTGGGTTTGTATTTCTGTTAGTGTAAGCAGGCTTTTGAGTTCTGTAAGCTATCATGACCATCTGCCAATTAAGATCCATTTCTTCTACATCATCTGGATCCATTTCAAACAATCCTGTAGAACTAGCTCCATTTGAGTCAGATGACTGCCTTGATAAGCTTGAAACTTGCCATGAAAGCAGTGAAAGCAGTTTTTGACTCTTTATCTTGTAAAGAATGTTGATCACATCTTTCACTTTACTTGGATTGGAGAGTTGAGGAGGATGGCATCTCAGTTGAAGGTTTTGGCATTTGAGCTTTAGGTAAGACTGTGGTTGTGGTTGAGTGGAGTAAGCATGTGTATTGGTGAAGATCCTGCTCCCACAAATAGATCACCTCATCTTCAGGAGTGGATTGGTCTTTAGCCAAAAATGCATTCTCAACAGTATTTGCTGGTGAAGCAACATACTTATACTGAGTTGTTGATGCATCTATCATTATTCTTGAGCTCTTATCAATTTCTACAGATTCAATTTTAGCAATGAGCAGATCAAGATCCATTGGAAACTCTCAGTATGTTTTAATAAAGTGACAGTTTGTTTCCAAGAAGATGGTAGTGCATTCAGAAGTCTATTGTTTAAGTCCTCAAGATCATTCTTGATTCCCAAAGTAGACATCTCTGTAGTTAATTGCACAAACCTGTTCATCATTTGGTTTATTGTTTCTCCTGAGATGTGCTCAAAAGTTCCAATTGCCTTTTCATTTCTGTTTCTGCTTTTTCAGATCTTGAATCTCTTTCCCTCCTTCACATATAATCTTCAAGCTTTATACATTGTATATCCAGTCTGATAGTTTTCAAGCCTTGAAAGAACTTCCAGTGGTAGTCCTTTACACATGAGAGAATACTTTGATGTCATTCTTTACTTTCTTTAAATCATCACCATGAAGATTATCTTCTGGATAAGGCTCTTGTGAATCTTTAGAATACACAAATCCTCTGTCTGGACCATCAGTAGTCACAGAATGTATGGACCCTTTTCAATTGATTTCACAGATCAGTGTCTATGAATTCAAATGATGTTTCAGCCTAAGAGACCAATTTTTAAAATCTGCTCTGTTTTAAGTTTTGGAACTCTATTCTCAGATCTTCTGATTTAGCCATTTTTATATTTTGTTGTTTTTCTAATCTTTTGATTAAGAATGAAAAGAAAAAATATTTTTGATTTTTGAAATTTTATGAAAATTTCTAAGTGTTAAGGCTGAAAAGTCTGAAACAGTAGTCAAACGTCCAACAGTGATGATACGACCAGTATGAAACGTCCAACAGTGGTAATAAGTCCAAGAGTGAAAAGTCCAACAGTGGTGATAAGTCCAACAGTGATGAGTCTAAGGGATTGCCTTAGAAAATTTCCAACACAATGCTGAAACTACCACAGTATTTATACGACCACAAGCTGAAACGACCAACAGTGGTTATATGTCTAACGGTGGTTATACGGCTAAGGTAAAACGACTGAAACAGTTGAGAAAAGTCCAACATTTCTCAAACGACCAATCACTTAGGCAAATTTCAGTGTTTTTCATCCCTAATACGGCACATTCATCAGATTCACATGAATGTATCGAATTCAGAAATCTCAAAATCCTTCATTGTTGATGAATTGACTGAAATTTCGCAATTAGTTCATGATTATACCGATAATCAATCCTATAACCTCAATTTCAGTGATTATCAACAACTTTCTATGAATTTCAGAGATTTTAGGTCGAACACTCAAGAGCACATATTCGAACTGTTTTTCACTAATTCACTCGATTTTTATGAGATAAACTGCAAATTTGTGATTCAAACACGTTTCTGATGATGATGAACACAGCTTCGATTCACAATATTTCACTTGAATTGTCAATTGTTACAGATTTCAGTGGATTTTTGAAGTTTCTATCTTCGACAGAACCTCAAAAACACTCAACCGAAAGCTCTGATACCATGATAGATCATTAGAGCAATCTGTATCAATTATATGAACAATTCAAAGCAAAATACAATCAATTGTAATCAATTCAAGCCAAATCACAAAATTCATATTCCATTGAGCAAAGACGATTACAAATGATAGAAAGCAGTTCTCATAAAACATATGCAAAAACTTACAATCTATACTACGTCTAAGCTATTTATACTAGAACCTAAGGAACTAATTACCAACTAGTCCCTACACTAGTATAAAATACAAAATAGACACTAAACAATAAAGACTAAATGTTAATCTTTTAAAGGGACCTAACAATTGTTGCATTGTTCATAACATCCCTAATCACTTATTCACTAACTTATGACTTGAATTGCCATCTTTATATATATCCTATGTATTGAAAACTATGGAATGCTCACAACATTTTTATGTTGACCTTTTATTTTTAACATGTTTCAGGAATATCCCAAGAATGTGTTCTACTCTTTGAAGCTTATCTCACTTAGGACTGGACTTGAGAAATAAACAATGATCTTGATACTTTCAATCTCGTATTCATGATGTATCTTTATTTGAGCCTTTTACTTGTATTGTTACAATTGAATCTTGATTATATATTTGGAATTAATAATAGCGTTATGTGGCTGTGAACAATCGTCACTCTCACACCTCGACGTTTCCGCCGGCAGGTTGGGGTGTGACAGATTGGTATCAGAGCCCATAACTATTGGATTTAGGTTATTAGAAATGGTGACCTAGACTATAGTTGCATGAACCTCATAGAAAGATCCTTATACTCTCGTGCTTACTTATTGTTTGCATGCTACTTAATGCTATGCCCTTTGTGCAACTTGATGCCTTAGCATAGGATTGCCTTATGTATGCTTAAAACTTAGTTACTTGTCTCCCTAAACTTATTTTTGACTCTTTGATTCTCCCCGACGAATGAAACTTTCTAACTTATTCTCGACGACGTGTGAAATCTACACACTTATTATCGTGGGTTTAGTTCCTTAGACTCTATGTCTAATCTATGAAAATCTCATCAAGGTTTTGATTTCATGAACCTAAGAAATTTATGTGACACATAGACACCTGTATTCTGGATTTCCTGGCAAAAGGCCTTCGGGCTAAGGCAAGCATATTGTATAAATCTCATGCAAGACCATTATGCTTACCTGGGGATTTCTGGGATGAGTGATAAACTATGGTCAACATACACAAGTCTCTAAGGCAGGTGGGTTAATTTACTTTGACTTGTCAACGATTCCAAATGGTAATGCGTTACAAAATGGAACCATTCTCTTTGTATCCTAAAATCTTTGATTCCTTGAACTGGTTTCTTCTCATTCTTATCATACATAATGTTCCTGTGATATTGAACTCATCTTACCTTTCAACTCCCCGTTTAAAACATCGTTACACGTTAGGTGTTTCATGTAGCTATTTCTATACCTTGATCAATGTGTACCTGATCTTGTTATACCCAAAGATATTGGAAATCTAAACCGAATGGTCTTCAAACTTTAAACCGTTACTTATGGTTTCTAAATCTCTTAAGATGTGTCCCATAACTAAGACATGCAATGCTGTAAGGTAAGATTTTTATATCTCGGGATACTCTGTCTAGGCAAGGTGTAAATAGTGATCTGATTCGACCATTGAATCTGTTTACTTGACTTGAAACCCTTGAGATGAGTGACCACTTATAAGAACGCATGTCTTCAATAAGATTATGCTGACCCCATATCTTGAGAAGTCCATGAATCCATTCGATTGAGAATCGAATGTTCACATCTCGTTGTGATGTCGAATCATTCTTGTCCTTGATTTTGTCTCCCTGATTTAATCATTCAAGATTTGAACCCCATCATAACAAATTCTGCTATCTCGAACTTTGATCTTAAGCTTGTAAGCAAGATTTTTCTTTTGTTACCTGATGTAAGTTAAAATTTTCCGAATTTTTAATTGATATTATTTTCCTTTCGTCGTTAAGTCGAACTTCGTACCGCTTGCGCCGTGGGAGATGCAAAGGTTTGCAAGTCAACCTATGACTAAGAACACTCGTATCTCCTAAATGGTTCTATCTCATCAAACAAGGGTGATTCCTTTACTTTGATGATTCTCTATTCGTTTCGATAAATGGTTTCCAATTGTGTTTTTATGAATTTCATCCTCTGGATTAGGGTGATTTCCTTATCTTGAGAATTGGCTTCATTATTCTCATTGGAACTTGCATTTCATAACGACATGATCTCACCAAAATAGAATTGAGACCCGTACTTTGGTGACAATTGTCAATTTCCGATTGTTTTTCTTGTTATTATAAATTCAATCATCAAGATAGGCGTGAATTCCATACCTTGATGATATCATTTTCATGGATTGTTTTTCTCAAATGAAACGACCTCATCAAAGTAGGAGTGAATTCTGGATTTTGATGAAGAAGTTCATCATTTTTATTTTTTTTTTTGTAAAACTTCACCATTAAGATAGGAGTAATTTCCTTTATCTTAATGGGAGTTACCTCGTCTTATTTCTATGGATCCTCAACAATGATTGGGATCGAACTTTTTGATTGGTAAGTTTAGTGATCATACCTTGAGAGTACACCATCAAGTTAGGGGTGAAAACCATACCTTGATGACTATTCTCATTTCTTATCTTCAACTTATCAGGTTGTAATCAAGTGACGAGACGCATGTAGTAACTTGAAGGGTGAAACAATGTTAGTGTTTCGGCCTATCAAGCCAAAGCATGATCTCTGAACTTGAAGGAGACCGATCACTCTAGGTTGATTTTGATTCCACGCTTGGAGCATGTAAATTCTAAATCGATTTCTTTTCCTTTATCTTCATGTTTTAATTTGATCTAGCTATATGGAACCATTTATTCTTACTTATCAACTTTCATTTTTGAGATATCATCAACACATTGATTGCGTGATGGTATCTTCCTAAACAATATTTCTGCTAAAGACATTATCAACTTATGCTCATGTCTTTTCTAGTCATACAAATGTTCTCAGCTGTGCTTATGGTTATTGAACTGCATATGTAAACTGTACTTAGAGATTGCTACCTTGCAAAACATGTTTACAAATACCTTTCTTATTGTTTGCGTCATACTTGACTCGTTTTTGAATCCTTAACCTTGGAAATCTTTAAAACTCTATTTGATTTCGATCAACGAGACTCGTTATTACTTACATTGTGACGTGAAGGTTCATAAACCTTCGTAACTTGTAGTCATGGGTTGGCATAAAGGAAAAGACGTAACTTGGTAATGTGTCCAAGTGTCTTACCTTCACAATATGACAAGACCTAACATTCTGATCCTATGGATCTCCTGTTAACTTTCTTTCAACTAAAATACTTCTTACCTTAGAGGTCATGATGACATTGTGTATTATATACCGATTTGCTAATTTCATATTGACTTATGTGGGATAATGGGTCGAGAAAATTACTTGTATCTGTTTCAAATATTCGTATACCGTGGTATGACGTTAAAACCTCGGGATCGTTATTTGGATGACCGATTCATAATCTGCTTTTAATAATGTTCCTAATAATCTTCGTGAATTCATCCAAAAATCTTCGCATATCGTATTATTCTTAGACCGATGGTTGGTCAAAGGAGAAATACATATTCCACAAGATATGTGTTAAGATCACTTCATATAGTGACGTTGGGATTCTTAAAATTCCGACGGTTAATCTTTTTATCATTGTTGATCTTTTTTAATTTCTAGACATCATTTTACTACGAACTTATATCTAGAAGTTGTGGCTTATAATTAAACACCCGGTAACTCGTCATCGTTTTTCAATTTTCATCTCAAAACGTCTCACGTTTCACTAAGGATTCAAATTGGCATACATTATGCCAAGAAGATTGAAGAGTCCCTAAAGTGAAACATCTCATCTGTAATCAACGCCTATCATTGTCCATTCGTACCTTATCTTTCATTTAACCCTCTTTCGTTTAAGTTTCATTCTTATTTCGGGACCAAAATCTTTTAAGTTGGGAGACTGTAACATCTCGTATTTTTGTTACTTAAAAGTTAACTTTGTTAAATTTAAAAAGGGCCTTTATGTCAAATTTGAAACTTTGAGGACTTATTATGTTTGATAATTAATTTGGTGATTAACAATTATTAAATAGTAGAATAATATTATTAATGTTTAAAACGTTTGATTGATACTATAAAACTTAACTTAAAGTGAAAATAATCTTAAAATAATTATTATTATTACTACAATAATAATAATGTTAATGATAATAATACTAATAATAATAATCTAAGTTTTATAACTTTAACTGTAATTAATAAGTATTTGCATGAAATAATAAAGCCTCAAATCCCTAGGGGCTAAACTATATTTATTAAAGAATAAAATTTAAACTTTGGTTTTAAACTAACACGAACCACAGGGACTATTTGTGTAAATTAATCAAAACCACCCAACCGCCCCCCCTCTCCGCGGCCCCTTTGTCCCGGCCACCATCTCCGGCGACCACCAACCACCCAAAACGCTCGTTCAAAATGAAATTAAACCACACTCTACCTTTCGCGTCCGTTTCGAATCAATTACACACATTATTTGGATTAAAACTCCCGTTAATCAAAGTTTTATCGAAACCGAAACACAACTTCTATAATAACCGTTCAACATGTAACAGCCATAGTCGGTACTTGATAATCATGGGAAAACTTTAGAATCGTTTCATTTGAACTTTCTGTAACACGAATTTCCATCAAAACTTGCCCGCGCATTACCATCGAACATCATCTTCATTGTGAACCGATAACTTAGTCGATCTCTGGCTTTTGAGCATTTTAAATCAATTGAGGGAGGGCTATTACTCAGCATCACCATCCGAAGCTTCTACAAGTTTAATTTGGTTATCAACCTCGTTTGCACATCGAACGAAATCGTGGTTGGCCGCGACCTGTTCGTCATCCATTCTTGTGCTACACACTTCGAATCCGTATTGAACATACCCATCTGCTCGGTTTTAGATGGGGATCAAAAGCCTCGTAATACTACATTAACAATAACGAATTGTGGTTCATTCGGATCAACCAAATCTAGGGTTTATATGATTGGGGATGGGTTGCTATTGGTGTTCAAAAGGTTTTAAAACCAATGTAAACAAGGCCGCGGCCCTGGTTTACTGGTTAACACTCACATTTTGAACTTGAGGTCCCCGGTTCGAACCCGGGCACCCTCAACATTTTTTTAGCCTTTGTAGCCTTTAAAAAATATATAAAAATTCTAAAAATTATAAAAATAGTTTTATAATTTTATTTATTTTAAATGTTAACTAATTATTTTCTGAAAATTTATTTCTAATAATATCTTAATATTTGATTTTATTTTATTAAAATAATATTATAACTAGTTAAATATCTTATAAAGTAGTCTGTAAATTTGTTTATCTTAACAAAACATTACAGTTGGATTATTTTCTTGTTTTAGCTTACCAATTATTATTGTTTTAAATAATAAATATAAATTTTTGATTCAAATGTTACTTTTAAAGACATAATTATCTCTAATGTTTATCTAACTTTTATGTTTAAATTGTTTCCTTTTAAATAATTAAATAAATATTAGACTTGAAACAATAATCTTATAATATTAATAGGCATTATTAATTAAAGTTTTATCATGATAATTGTAGAAATTATATATTTTATAATTTCACAAATTATTTACAAAAATTATTTTCTTATAAAATATACTAACTAAAGGTTTAGATTAATAAAGTTGTTATTAATCAAAATGTTATTCTTATATTTTAAATAGTAAAGACTATTTACTTATTAACCCTATCATTTTTATACTTAAGTCATTTCTAGAATACTTAAGTGTATAGTTCTTTTAATTGAATCAAAACATAAATAATTACTTTAAAACTTATTACTTATTAAAACCCCATAATTCCATCAAAACCCTAATCCTTAATTGAACATTAATCTTATTATTACTTAAAACTTGTAACATATATCAGTGCTTGTAATGGATACTTGGATTATCTTTTGGATCTTACTTTATATTTATATTCATCTTGTATGCCTATATCAATTGAGTATTTCCATACCCCTTTTTCTTATTTTCACACTTTGGGTGATACATGTTAACTTATATCATTGCCACTTGTAACTTATTTAAGACTTGTAACTTTATGGCAATTCATCATGTAAAGTTGTGCTTAGTTGACTTTTGTGGTTACCATGTTATGGCGTTATATGTACAATCATTAACTATTTCTAGCCCAGCGACGTCATCTATGGGCCAGACAAGCCTGCTTGGTTGATCCAAGTACACTTAGCTGATCGTATATACTTTTTAACGTTGAGACTTGTAAAACTTTGTCGAGGTTTGATTGTTGCGTTTGTTCATAACATCCCTAATCACTTTATTCCCTAACTTATGACTTGAATGCCATCTTTTATATATTCTATGTATTGAAAACTATGGAATGCTCACCAATATTTTTATTTTGACCTTTTATTTTTAACATGTTGCAGGAATAACCCAAGATGTGTTTCTACTCTTTGAAGCTTATCTCACTTAGGACTGGACTTAGAGAAATAAAACATGATCTTGATACTTTCAATCTTGTATTCATGATGTATCTTTATTTGAGCCTTTTACTTGTATTGTTACAATTGAATCTTGATTAATATATTTGGAATTAATAATAGCGTTATGTGGCTGTGACATCGTAACTCTCACACCTCGATGTTCCCTGCCGTCAAGGTTGGGGTGTGACAAGAACCATTTGACATCATGTCTGGAAATTGTAAGGATTCATCAGCTGGAAAATTTGAACAGATTTGAAGTCACAAAAGCAGACAAAGAATAAAAAGTGATTGACTCTAAGAGTGCAGCGAGGAGACATACTACAAGTGGTGTGATTTGCATAATCACAACACTGATGAATGCTACTTCATGCTATTGCTCCATATACAACACAAACAATCATATGACTTGTGATTGTTACTTTAACAGTATTGTGATATTTGTAACAAGATAATCATTCTACTCAAGAATGTTATTTCAACAAAAAGAACATAAACAAGAGCACAAAGAAGTAGCAACTGAGAAAACTGAATCAGACTCACAATCTTGTGATGGTCAGGAAGATTCAAAGATCAAGAAGTAGCAAACAAAGCAAAGATGCCAAAGTCAAAGAAGCAACCATCTGCTGATGAATAAGCAAAGAAGAAAAAGGAGAAGCAACATTCTCAACTATCAAAAGATGGTGAAACTAATGTGACCTTATTTGAACCATTTTAAAAGGGTACTCAAATTCACAATCAACATCCAAAGATGGTGAAACTTTCTATAATCAAGGATCATCATCAAGTTCAAAGCAGAAGAAACTCAAAGAGAAGGTGAAAGAAGAAGTGATAGTGGAACCACACAAAGTGCTTCAAGTCCTTCTTCATATAATCACCCACCCCAGACGATAATGAATCAATTGAGTCTAAAATCAAACATGAACATCTAGACTCATTCATGAGGGAGTAACAAGTTTAGACATAAGTGGCAAGCCTAGATCATTAGGCTTGGGTTCCACATTCTAATTGATTTCATTATATGTGCAGGAACATCCTTGGAGGACTGATAACAAGTGGTATGTTGACAGTGGGTGTCTAGACATATGACATGAAACTGTTCTCTACTCCATGATTTTAAACATAAAAATGCTTTTGTATATGACATTTGGTGGGAAAAAGTGAGGTAAATTTGTTGGTGAAGGAATGGTAATAACTGGTTACTTAAGTTTGAGAAAGAAAATTATTGTGAAATTTACAATACAATTTATGGAGTGTTTCTCAATTTGTGATGAAAATTATACCACTTTATTTGATAACACTTACTGTTACATTCTTAAGCCAGGTTTTTAAGTTCCAGTAGATTGGATTCTTATTAAAGCATCAAGAAAAGGAAACACATATGTTTTGATACGAACAACACCTCTATAACAAGCAAAGAAACGTGCCTGATTTCCAAGTCTTCAAAAGATGAATCTCAACTATGGCATAGAAGGATGGCTCATCCAAACATGATGAATATGAACAAGCTGGTGAAAAATGACTTAGTCATTGGTCTACCAAAGAAAGATTTTTATTGTTCTAATCATTGTTCTTCATGTTATAAGGAAAACAACATAGGGTGTCACATAAATCCAAAACAATCAACACAAACACAACACCACTCAAAATGCTTCACATGGATCTTTTTGGTCCAACCAATATAATGAGCATTGGCAAAAGGTAATATTGTTTGGTGATTGTTATGATTTCATTAAATTCGCATTGGTCTTTTCTTAAATAGAAAAGTGACCCATCAGAAACTTAATGGACTTTATCACTAGATTGAAAATCAACTTGATTTGAAAATCAAAATTTTAAGAAGTGATAATGGTCTGAATTTGTTAATCATGATTTAGATTCCTTTTGCAGGAACGAGGGCATAGTAAGACAATTCAATGATGAAGAACTCCATAACAAATGGATTTGTTGAAAGAAGAAACAGAACTCTCATTGAAGCAGCAAGAACAATGCTAGCTAATTCACATCTACCAATCCTTTTTGGGCTGAAGCGTGAACACAACATGCTATGTTTCAAAACAGAATATTAATTGTCAAAGAACATAACAAAACACCATATGAGCTTTCATTTAAAAAACTTTCATAGATATCTTAGAGCTTTTGGGGAGTCATGTCATTTTAACAAAAAGAGTAATTAGGAATTTTTTTGAAAAGCCTATGATGGTTTCTTTGTTGGTTTATTCATCAACATCTAAATCATATAGAGTTTACATTCCACATCAAAACATTATGAGGAAACACCTAATGTATCCTTTGATGAATCCTTATTTCCAATCTTTAAAAGGACCATCATGGCTGTTTGATATAGATGTATTAGCAAATTCATTTAACACTGGTTATAAAAATGTTGCAGTTTCTACGGATACATGCTATCCTTATGTATCTTCAAATATGAGTGAAGTGCCATTGACTTCTGATCCTCCAAGATCACAATCTGACACTTCAGTGTTGTTGTGATCCTGTCCATTCATCTCAAACAAGCAATGAAAGACTGATGGAAATGATATTTTAGCTTCCAAGACGTGAACAAAGCATCAACAGAAAATAATCTGCATCCATAAATGTTTCTAATGCATCCGGATGAATGTACAATGCATCAACAGATGGTCCTACCTCAGTAGATATTCATCTACTTCCGGAGATGATCCATTACAATCAACTGTTCAATCAACAAGACATCCTTCAAGGAAACTATATATCAGCAGATCCATAAACATATCCGTAGATGTGTCCTGTAACTTCTGCGGAAGTTATTCATACAAATGTTTAACCACAAACTCATGAAGATGGTTTTTATTCAGCTTCAGAAGATCAACATGATGAAGATTTGACAACTTTGATGATTCTCCATCTCAGCACAAATATGACCAACTTGGAATCATCCATTCAGTTGTGTCATTCCAACATCAAGAATTCATAAGAATCATCCAATAGACAACCTCATTGGTGATCTTAATGAAAGAACCATAAGAAGCCAGGGAGCTGCCAACATTTGTCTCTTCTCTTGTTTCTTTCACAGTGGTTTCCTCCTAACATCACTACTGCATTAAAAACAACAGTTGGATTGAAGCTATGCAAGAAGAACTTTAGCAATTCAGAAAACCAAAAGTTTTGAATCTTTTTGATCTTCCTAAAGGCCAATATCCAATTGGCACAAGGTGGATTTTTCAAGAACAAACTAGATGACAGAGGTATCATTGTCAGAAACAAGCAAGCCTAATAGCACAAGGCTATACTCAAGAATGGATGGTAGACTATGATGGAGTCTTTGCACCAGTTGCTAGGATAAAGCCATTAGAGTCTTCCTAGCCTATGATTCCTATAAGAAGTTCACAGTTTATCAAATGGATGTAAAATATGCCTTCTTATATTTTAAAATTGATGAAAGTCTATGTGCCCAACTACTAGGCTTTATGATCTTGATACCCATACAGGGTATACAAGCTTGATAATGCTTTGTAGGTTGTATGTCTTCATCGGGCACCAAGAAAGTGGTATAAACACTATCTACTTTCTTGCTCAGCATGGTTATAAAGGGGTTATCAAACCTTCCTCAAACATGAACATCTAGACCTCTTGGTTGTCCAAATCTATGTGGAAATAGATTATTTTTGATCAACAAACAAGAGATTGTGTGAAAGCTTTAAAAGTTGATGAATCTGATTTTAGATGAGTTCCATGAGATTCTTCCTTGGTTTACAAGTTCATCAGAAAGCAGATGGCATATCCTCATTTGACAGGATCTCAGCCTCTCGTTGATCAATTAGATTAGTTTGCAGCGGATTTAGCACATTAATTAGCAATTAAGCAAGAACATAAAAGATATTTCAATTTAAAAGCAAAACATAGAGAGAGAAGAGTTCTGCGAACAATAAATTTTCTATTGGTCGCACGTTTCGGCAATTAAAACAGTATGGTTTCCCATCCTTTTATAGGCGGCAAAAGGATGGTTTATGTCCTTTTTCTGACATCAACTGAATATAAAAACTAAAAATACAACTAACAAAACATAAAACTACTGAAGATGTCAACAACTGACATCTTCTTACAAAAGTTTCCTAGTACTGACAAAAGTAAACTACTGAAATCCTACAACGACTGAAGAACAAGCTCTTCAGTCGTTTATAACTACTGATACTATAACAACTGAAGAACTTGCTCTTCAGTTGTTGTACAACTACTGAAACAAAATAAACTACTGAAAGGAAAAACCATCATAACAACTGAAGAAGATCTTCAGCTGTTGTGACAAACTCTGAGTCTTCAGTACTTGGTCTTCATACTTGGCTTCAGATGATATAACAACTGATGACTTCAGTAGATATCATCAGTTGTTGTCTTCAGTCTTTGTCTTCAGACTTTGTTCTCAGTATAAGGTCTTCATTCTTCAGTTCTTCAGCTTTGATTCTTCAGTACTTGTCTTCAGTACTGAAGTCTTCAGTACTTGTAAGATCAGTACTTCAGACTTCAGTACTTGGTCTTCAGTACTTGAAAGTCTTCAGTACTTGTAAGATCAGTACTTCAGACTTCAGTACTTGGTCTTCAGTACTTTGGAGTCTTTCTTCAGCTGTTATTCTTCAGTTCTTTGATCTTCATACTTTCTTCTTCAGACTTTGTCAGAACAGCTGATGGTTGGAGCTAAGATGCTCTCGAGTCTGACATTCAGCAAGAGAACACAATAGCTGATGGGAGTCTTCACAGTTGTTGTGATGTCATGTGGGACTTAGAGGTTTTCCTTATCTTGGCTCATTGGTTCTTTTGGTCAACAACTCCCCCTGAACCAATGCAGCCAAACCTCTAATTATTGGTGTCCCAGTTATTGGTGGCATAAGATTGGTCTATTTCCTTCTAGATCTATTAAGAAGTTGACCCAGATAAGCACTGGCCTGAGAGGCAGTCTCAAGTGTTTGTTTGGCTAAGTATGGATGGGAGCTCTGTCTTAGGGAATTGGACACAGAGCTGTTGCCCCTCCATGAGATCTACCTCCCACGTACAAGCCGGTAGGATTCTCGGGTGTAGGCCTGAAGAAAGATCATTTGTTCTTCGTTGCAGATCTTCAGGCACACCTTCGAACAATCCCTCCCGACCGTACAGCTCTGAGATGTACTTGGCCTGTCTACCATTTTTGAGCTCAACTGTTGTGATTTGCCTGTATGTAAATTCATCAGGGTTTTTACCCTCCAACAGCAGTGAGCTCATCCTATGGAAATTCTCAAGCTTCTTATAGACCAACCCTTCCTAACCACCCTATTATCTAGCATTGAAAGGGTGGATTGGCCGGTCTATAAGCTTTCTCGAATTCCTCTACTATTTTCCAGGTTGTTATTACAATAGCCACAGATCTCTTCATCTACGATTCTCTTTAGTTGGCTCTTGTATCTCACAGGCATGTCCTTCTTGACTATCCTGTGAGACCCCTTGGGTTCAGCCAAGTTCTCACCCTCTCCTTTTCATATTGAAAGGTTTGTTTGAGGGTGAATAATCTCAGAGCTTCTCTCTGCATGTTCATTATAGAGGTCGAAGCAGCATAACATTTGTCAATGCTTTTCAGCATTTCTTCATCATGTCGCTTTTGCTGCTCCTCCTCTTCTAACTTTACCCTCACAGTGTCCTGCTGTGAGGTGGGAGTGATGGTTTATGGTTTGGCTTTGGGTAAGGTATAACTGCTGAAGTGGCAGGCTATCCTCCTCATCCTCCTCTTCTTCATCTTGCAGCTAGCACCCTTCTCTTCTTCTTCAAGGGTGGACATCTTGGCTGCGGGTTTTGGTGGTGAAGGGTTGGGTTAGTGGGTTGTGGTTGGGTTGTTGGTGTGGGAATGTTGGCAGGCACTTCTAGTACCTAGAGAAAGGCTGGTTTGGTCAGTTTTACTAGCAGTGTCCTGTTCCCAGCACCGGCTTCAGATAGGGCCTCAGCGACCAGTCCCTTAGTGAAATCACCAGCCGAACAGATCGTGGTGGTTATTGCCAAGAGTCTGTCCCTGGTCCATGCCTTGACATCAAGGACTGGTCTGCCGCGGTACTTCGAAGTGAACCTACTCATAGCCTCAAGTTTCTTTCTTTCTTCTTGGCTATGAGTAGTCCATCGGTACTCAATCTCTCTTCTCTCCATATTCCTGATCTCTTGATCTAGCAAGGCAGTGTCCTTGTCAAAGCCTTGCCTGAACAGCTGTTCAATGACAGAGTCCATTGAACGGCTATGCTCAGCATCAGCCTCCTTGACAAGGGCTGCTAGATCAGGATCAGCCACCTTCTTTCCCTCCTCTCCCTTTTTCTCATCAGTGACACTGAAATCCTTTTGGATTTCAGCCACTTCTATTTGCTCTACCTCCCTTCTTTCCTCTTCCCTTTCTCCCTCACCTTCCTAGTCTCCTCAACCAACTCCCTCTCTACCACCACCTCTTTCTCTGCCTCTTTTCTCCTCTCACCCCTCTTCCTCTTGACTTGCACTGATGTCTCCCCTTTTGGGTGCATTGGTTGGGGTTTGACTATCAGCAAGTGCCTTAGAAATGGCAACCTCCACCATGGGTTGTATATATGTGGGAAGCCTCTCATCAAGGGTTTGAATGACTAAGTCTTTAAGTATGGGTGTGACGAGAGGTAGGGATTTCTGGAGGATAGCATCCAGCTGCTCAGGGGGGTTCTGACCCTGAGTGCTAGTGCCAGAAGCAGGGGCTGGTGGCCGAGTTTGTGGGAGTGGCTCAGTGTTTGTGAGACCTTTGGGTGAAGGTGCCATCTGTGGGGTAGTGGTGGCAGATGGACTTCTATCCTGAGTCATTTGAGCAAGCAGCTCTTTGAGTCTGCTTATCTCATCCTCTAGGATAGTGTTTTGAGCTACTACATCGTAGAAGAAGCTCAGGTCATCATCAGCATGAGCTGAATCACCTGACCTCCTGACATTGTCAGGATGAACATGTCCTGAGTGTGGCTCAGTAATGACATGTGCCCCTTGTTCATGGTACTGGGAACTTCCAGCCTCCGGATTGGATCCATCATCGGCAGTTGCCTCTGGTGAGGTCTTACTGATGTTACCAGCTTCACGCTGCTCAGATGTTGATGCAGGGGAAGTGGCAGCCTCACCAGATTGTTCTATCTCCCTAGCCACACTGGGAGATTGAACTGATTCTCTGTGCTGTGGGCTCCCATCGGCACTTGTACCCACCCCCTCTTCGGTTGGAGTCTCCCCAGTTGTAATAGGTTTCTGGGGAGAGGGTGGAGTGCTCAGATGGGTCAGCACTTGGCGATAACCAATGTAGGGCTTTGTGGGGCGGTCTCATCAAGAGATGGGCTCGAAACAGTGTGCACATGGGGAGGACTGTGCTCTTCAATGGCAGTCTTCTCAAGTGAGAAAGACTCCAGTAATGTGGTTGCCCCAAAATTGGTTGCATCAGGCTCCTGTTGAGAGGAAGCCTGTGCGGTTGTGGTGGGTGGAGTCGTGGTACCTGCTGGGAGAATCGAACCAGCAGGCACATCCTGCCTTTGTGTGGCAGGGGCATCCTCAGGGGACTCATCTCCCTGAGTAGCCTTTTTGGGCTTCTTTTTGGCTTTTGGCTTGGTGGGGACTTTGGATTTGGAGGTGGAGGCTGTGGGTTCCTGCTGCGTGGGTTTTCGCAGCCGGCCAGCCTGTTTGAGTGTTTGGTCAGTGTTATGCCTGGAGTATACCTCAGCTAGAACAGCCATGGCAGGGACCCCAGTCCCAACTAGTCCCTCAGCCTGAAGCTGGTTCTCTATTATGGCCATAATGAACCGAGGATACAAGATCCATCGGTTAGAAATTGGTTTTGTGGCCATATCCTTTATTTCCAAAAATAGTAAATCAGTTAAGTTTAACGGTTGTTTTTCAAGGATAGAGAACAATACCTGTTGCCACCTTGTGGACATCTGGTCCCACGAAGAGGTCTTGGGAGCCAGACACACGTTCACCATGTGGAAGATCAATCGTTGAGGGTCAGGGAAGTGTTTCTTCAACAAGGTGGAGGCGGAGAGGATACCCTGGTAGTCATGGGATGTGAATGAGAGATCCAGGGTACCTTTGGGGTAGGAAGTTGGGTGAGTGGCATCCTCCAGCTCTAGGGTTTGACGTAGGGTAGCTGGGGTGATAACCACGGTGTGGTTGTTGACGGAGGACCGGAGAGAGACCTCGCCCTCCTGCTCTCCGGTTTGGACGGTTATGTTTGTCCAAAACTCCGTCAAGGAGTCGGTGTATATAGTGGGGTTCAAGAGAAAAGCCGTTTTGTACGGTGAGTCGTGCATAAAATCGACGGCTTGGTGAAATTTGGGCCATAATGGCGATTTGGTGAGATGGGCGACACAGTTGTGTCGAGGTTTCAGTTGCATGTTCGCCATTAATGGTGTATGGGAATTTCAGAGGTTTTGAAAGATTAGGTCAAGTGAGGAGTAATGCTCTGAAGGTGGGGTATTTATAGGGTAGGGCAAAGGCTTGAAAGAAAACTACTGAAGGTTTTGGTGTTAGTTATCAGTTGTTGTAACAACTGATGACGTGGTTTTAACCTTCAGTGGTTGTAACATTTGAGGACTTGGTATTAGTCTTCAGTAGTTAAAACTACTGAGACCTTGGTTTTGTCCTTCAGATGTTGTGAACGTCTGAAGAGTTACTGTCAGTCGTCAGTAGTTATGAACTACTGATGACCTAGTATTCTTCTTCAGAAGTTGGAACAACTGAAGACTTGGTGTTAGCCTGTAGTAGTTGTAAACTACTGAGATCAGTAGTTGTGAACTACTGAAGACATGGTATTGCTTCAGTTGTTGTAAACAACTGAGGACTTGGTGTTAGTCATCAGTAGTTGTGAAACTACTGAAAACATGGTTTTGTCCTTCAGTTGTTTGGGTATGAAACAGCAGCTGTTGGCATCAGCTGAAGAGAAATTACTCATCAGCTGTTTCCGTCAAATCAGTTGTTTCATGCTGACCTCCACATCTACTCATCAGCTCTTTGGCTGACTTTCAGATGTTCATCGACCCTTCAGCTCTTGTGTGTTTATGCCTTCAGCTCTTGTGATCAGATGTTCATAAGTGTTGATGACATTCTTCAGAGCTGGTGAACAATTTGTCTTCAGTACTAGTGTAAAATCACACATCAGTACTTGTGATCAAAATTTGTTCTTCAGTACTTATTTATTTGAAAATCATACATCAGTAGTTGTAATCCACCTCACTACGTCAGTTGTTTTCAATAAATAATGTACATCAGTACTTCTGAGTCATTTTAGTCTTCAGTAGTGAAAGAGCTGAAGACTAAATTACTCATCAGTACTTGTATTTGACCTTTACTCTTCAGTAGTTGTGAACTAAGCGTACCAACATAGGTCAAATCAATCAAGCTGCAGCATACCAAGCCTTAGTACCAAATTTTGGAATGTGGCACTATCTAAAGGCTTAGTAAAAATGTCTGTAAGCTCATCAGCACTAGGTACAAACTTAGGATCAATCAGACCTTTCTCATAGCAATCCCTGATGAAATGATGTCTGATCTCAATATGTTTGGTCCTTGAGTGCTGGACTGGATTCTTAACAATACAGAGAGCTGAAGCACTATCCATTAATAATGGAGTCTTAGTCTCAGTAATGCCATAATCCTGAAGTTGGTTCTGAAGCCAGAGTATCTGAGAGGTACAACTTGCAGCAGCAATATACTCAGCTTCAGTAGTAGATGTAGCAATTGATGTTTGTTTCTTACTCTGCCAAGAAACTAAACAATTGCCTAGGAATTGGCAACCACCAGAAGTGGATTTTCTGGTGACTTTACATCCTGCATAGTCACTATCAGAGAAAGCAACTAATTTGCAAGAATGCCCAGCTGAATACCAAAGACCTACTGATTGGGTACCTTGCAGATATCTAAAGATCCTTTTGACTGCAATCAAATGGGATTCTTTAGGTGCAGCCTGAAATCTAGCACAAGCACATGTTGCAAACATGATGTCTGGTCTAGAGGCTGTAAGGTACATCAAGGACCCAATCATACATCTGTAAAGGGTTTCATCAACCGCTTTACCTTTCTGATCTACATCTAGTTATGTGATGCTGCTCATGGGAGTAGAACAGGGCTCACAGGTTTGTAAATCAAACTTACTCAACAACTCTTTGGTATACTTGGACTGATGGATGAAGATTCCATCATCCTGTTGTTTGATTTGCAAACCCAGAAAGTACTGTAATTCACCCATAGCACTCATTTCAAATCGTAGCTTCATAAGCTTTGTAAATTCATCACACAACTTTGGATCAGAGGATGCAAAGATGATGTCATCAACATAAATCTGAACAAGGAGCTTATGTTGTCCCACAGTCTTGATGAATAAGGTTTTATCAATGGTGCCTCTAGTGAACTTATTCTCTAGAAGAAAGGTTGAGAGTGTCTTATACCAGGCTCTAGGTGCTTGCTTCAGCCCATAGAGAGCCTTATCAAGCTTGTACACCCAATCAGGATGTTTATTGTCCTCAAAGCCTGGTGGTTGACACACATAAACATCTTCTTTTATTTTTCCATATAGGAAGGCACTTTTGACATCCATATGATAAACCTTGAGACTGTGAAAGGCAGCATAAGCTAAGAACAGTCTGATTGCTTCTAGTCTGGCCACAGGTGCAAAGGTCTCATCATAATCGATGCCTTCCTCCTGTGCAAACCCTTGGACAACCAGTCTGGCCTTGTTCTTGACAATTTGGCCCTTCTCATCTGTTTTGTTCCTGAATACCCACTGGTGCCTATAGCACATTTATCTTTGGGTAATGGAACAAGCTCCCACACTTGCTGTTTCTTGAATTGAAGAAGCTCAAGCTGCATAGCTTCCACCCATCCATTGTCTCTTAAAGCAATATGATAGTTCTTTGGCTCTTGCTGACTGATGAAGAGAGCATAGAAGCAGAAGTTAGACAATTGATTCCTAGTTAAAACTCCAGCATGAATATCACCAATGATCTGTGATGTGGGGTGATTCTTGAGCTCTTGATAGACTATGATATCTGTGCAAGTGTTTGTAGACCCATCAGCAGCAACAGATGGTGATGGAGATTCCTGAAACCATGTAGAGGATGGCAGCTCAAACGAAGTAGAGCAAGCAGAAATCTCATCAGCATTTGTAGTGGATGGAGCTGCTGAGGCTACAGGAGCATCAGGTTCAGTGAACTTAGGAAGATTGTCACTAAACCTGAAGAGGTGAGTACTGACTTCATCATCATCAGTACCATCAGGTGGAGATCTGCTGACAGGCTCAACAGATGGAGATTGATAAGGAACATATTGCAGTATGTCCAGATCAAACAACTCCACAGGGTTTTGTGGAATCTTGTCCTTTGGAGATTCATTGAACTTAACATGCAGAGTTTCTTCAACCCCTTGGTTCTACAGTTGAAGACTCTGTATGCTTTGCAAGTTGATGAATAACCAACAAAGTACCCTGCATCCACCTTACTAGCAAACTTATGGAGTGGGTTGCTAGTGTTGAGAATAAAACAAGGACACCCAAAGGCTCTAAAGAATGAAATAAGAGGAGCCAAATGATGAAGAACTTCATATGGAGTCTTCATCAACCTCTTATTTACTAAAGCTCTATTTTGTACATAGCAGGCTGTATTGACAGCTTCAGCCCAAAAGGTCAGTGGCAACCCAGAGTCAGCCAACATTGACCTTGCTGCTTCAATGAGGGTCCTGTTCTTTCTCTCCACCACTCCATTCTGCTCAGGAGTCTAGGAATGCTAAACTGCCTTCTAATTCCCTTGGACAGGTAGAAGTCATCAAGTGTGTGGTTTCTAAATTCTGTTCCATTGTCACTCCTCACACACTTGACCTGTAGTGAATACTGCTTTTCTACTTGTAACACAAAGTTCATTATTGTCTTTGCTGCTTCATCCTTGGAGTGCAAGAAGAAAGTCCATACAAACCTGGAGTAATCATCCACAATTACCAGGCAGTATTTCTTCTTTGCCATGCTCATTACTCTGACAGGACCAAAGAGATCCATGTGCAGAAGTTGTAAGCAGGCAGTGGACTTTGGTTCTTCTATTGAAGGGAATGAAACTTTGTGTTGTTTTCCTTTCAAGCAAGCAGTGCAGTCATCTTCACACTTGAACTCCTTCAGAGGCAATCCTCTTACTAAACCATGGCTTATAAGCTGATTCATGTTCTTGAAATTTACATGACCCAGCCTTCTATGCCATAGTGTAGACTCTTGAGGAGATGCCTTGGAGAATAGGCAAGGATGGCCTTTTAGATCCATTTTTTGGAAAGATCTAAGGCATACACTCTTCCTGTCCTGTTGGCCTTCAGGAGAGTGTGTTATCCAATGCCTTGTCAATCAAACTCAGAACTTTGGATGACAGAATCCGACAGTTCTGGCTTGTGAAAAGGGCAACATGGCCTTTGTCACACATTTGACTGACACTCAAGAGGTTGTACTTGAGATTCTCCACATGGTTAACATCATCAAACCTTATTTCCCCATTGGAAACAAAGTCTTTTCCGACGATGTAACCCTTTGCATCATTGCCAAAAGAAACAAATCCCTTCTTTCCTTGAGAGTAGTCATTAAGAAGGGAGCTGCTTCCTGTCATGTGCATGGATCCTCCATTGTCTACATACCAGATGCTTCTATGGCATGTTGAAGAACCCTGCAAACACAGCCATGTGTTAGTTTGTCTTGGAGACCCAAACCTGCTTGGTTTGGGTCTGTTCTCAGCTACAGGTGCAGCACTAACAGTTGTGTTGTGTGTGACAGCTTGAGGTGAAGAAGATGGTACAGAAGAGGAACCCTTTGGCTTGGACTTCCTTTTCTGTGGTTTCAACACAGGAGCATCTAAGTGGTTGACTCTTCCCACTAGCTGCTGAACCATCATCACCAATTGTGTCTGATTCTGTGATAAGGCTTTCAGCTCTTCAGACACATTGGAGTTTGCTGATGATGAGTTCCTATGTTGTACCATATTTTTCTGAGCAACCTCAGCTGTTGCCTGAGTTATCCCTACCTTCTTTTTAGATTTAGCTTTGGGCTTAGGGATTTCAGGCTTGGATGTTGCTAATACAAACTTGGTTTCAAACTCATTCTTCATTTTGTTGATGCTCTCAGTAATTTTCTCCTTCTGTTTGAGTTTGGAACCCCTTTTGTACCAGCAATCATCAGTAAGATGATTGAACAAGCCACATATCTCACATGGCTTTTTCTTCATCTTATGCTGATCATCAGCTGAAGAGAATTTAACTGCTGAAGACTTGTTCTTCAGCTGTTTGTCATCAGTACTAGCAGTTTTCTTCTAGTGCCTGCTTTCCTGGTATCCTCTCTAGCTGTCTTCAAACCTTTCCTACTGTTAGTTTTCTTCTCTTTAGTGCTAACAGTATTTGAGGTTTGAACTTCAGATGTTGTCACTTGCTCTCCAGTACCTTCAGTACTTCTAGTGACAACTCCTGAGTTGATCAGCCTTTTCGTCATGTGACAGTCAGCATTTGAACCATCAGCTGTTGTAGCATCAGCTGATTGGTTTTGGCAGGAGTAAATGCTGACATCTATCTCTGATGATGCTGATTCAGAGGATAGTAAGTCACATGATGAGAAGGATTGGTTATTGCTCTCCCTATCAGATTCAACTTCTGCTCTTGAAATGAAGTCTGTGGGAGGAGCAGTGTGATTATAACCAATGCCAAACTTCACATTGGAAGCTGATTGCTTGCTAAGAAGCATTTCAAAACCCTTGCATGATAGCACCCATCGATCACACTCAACTTGGGTGGTTGCAAGAGTTTCCTTGAGGTCTTTGTACTTCTCTAGAAGTACATCTTCCCTAGCTTTAGCATCTTTGATTTGGCATTTAAGCTTGTAAATCTCATCATTTTTATCTTTTAGAACAACCTCAAAATCAGCTTTTCTTTTGGAAATAGTGTGCTCAAGCTCAAGATTTTTATCTATTAAAGCTACATTTGCTTCTCTAATTGAAGCAAATGCTGCTATGCATGACTCTAAACAAAGCTTGGCTTTTGCCTCAGTGGATACCTGAGATGAGGCATTAGATGATGACCCTTCAGCAGAATCAAGGGCCATCAGAGCAAGATTTCCAAAAGGTTGATCACCACCATGTTGACCAGCACCTTGGAGTAGTGGTTCCTGACCAGATAGCTCTTCTGGTAGACTACTCCAGTCAACAGCAGTTGGGGTGAAAAAGCTTTGTTGTTGAGGTTGTGTGTGGTGATGAGATTGAGAAGAATGAGGCTATGGAAGAGCATGAGGTGGTTGAGCCGGGGGTGCTTGAGTTTGACCAGGCTGAGGCATGTAGTAACAGGGGTAAGGATAAGGCATATGACCCTGTGGCACAAAATAAGCAGGTGGTGCCTGTGCCTGAGATGGATGGGTAGAACTGTAGGAAGGTTGCCCTTTGTGCTGTGAGCTATTGCTGGGAAAAGTCACAAAGGGTGCAGATGAGTTAGATCCAGATGATCTACACTCTCTTTCAAAGTGTCCAAGCCTTTGGCACTTGTGACACCTCAACTTGCTCTTGTCAAAACCAACTTTGGTTTTACCAGAGAGTCCTGGGAATTTCCTACCAGTTCTTTTATAGAACTTCTGAGAGCGGATATTTATCATTGCCATTTGGTTCAAAATATCCATCTCTTCCAGATCATCATCTGGAATGCCCTTCAAATCCTCCATCAGAAAACACAAGTTGTCACCACCACCTCCTGAACTACTAACACCAACAAAAGCTTGTTCTGAGTTTGTAGAGAAATCAATATGCTCATCATAAGAACTTTCTGATAAAGCATATTCTGACTCATGACTTATCAAGGCAGCATTACCTTGGATAAAGTCATCAGCAAGTTTGCCAGAAGATGACAACTTCCTCTTTTGCTCTACCTCTCTCTCAAAGTGAGCAATTTCCCATGAAGTTGGGTGAGAGATAGAGTGTCCAGGTCAGCACTGGAGCGTAGGACAATGGTATATGTGTCCCATCTCTCCGGCAATGACCTGAGGAACCTGTTGTTCATCTGGCTTTTGGAGTACTCTTGTTTAACCATCTTCAGCTCAGAGATCAAACAAGAGAACCGCTCAAACTGCTGGGTCAGAGTCTCACCCTTTCTATATGAGAAAGTCTCATATTGTTGGGCGAGGATTTCCCTATTGTTTGCTAAGACCGAATCAGTTCCTCCAAATTGTTCCTTTAGAGCAACCCATAGGTCATGAGCAGACTCATGATGCAAGAGCCCTGAATATATCTCGTTTGGAATGGCCATGGCTAAAATTCCATGGGCTCTAGCATCAATTTCGAACAGCTTTAGATCTCCGTCCGAATATTATTCAGGTTTCTTCGCAACCTGTTCATTAGATTCCGGGACGCTTACCATAGGCTTGTATGCCCATGCACCACTGACTTCCAACAACCAGCACTATTGACAGCCAAGTGGTGTAGCATACGTCTTTGCCATATGTTATACTCGTTCCTAACCAGCATCGGAGGCTTGGTTGCGGAACCAGTATTGTGAGGATCATTGGTTGGTGTTGTCATCTCAGGTTTTGGTCAAAAACAAGTTTAAACACGACAAACGTAACTCAAAACCACCAAAAGACCTCAAGATTTTGGCCGGAAACAGCAGAAACTCACTCTCTATGGCTAATTCTTGCAAATTGCTAATTCGATCAAACTGAGAGATCAAAAGAGCAGTTTCAAATGATCAATAGTGAAATCGATCAATGATTAACCTGCTCTGATACCATTTGACAGGATCTCAGCCTCTCGGTTGATCAATTAGATTATGTTTGCAGCGGATTTAGCACATTAATTAGCAATTAAAGCAAGAACATAAAAGATATTTCAATTTAAAAGCATAAACATAGAGAGAGAAGAGTTCTGCGAAACAATAAATGTTCTATTGGTCGCACGTTTTGGCAATTAAAACAGTATGGTTTCCCATCCTTTTATAGGCGGCAAAAGGATGGGTTGATGTCTTTTTTCTGACATCAACTGAATATTAAAAATACAACTGACAAAACATAAAACTACTGAAGATGTCAACAACTGACATCTTCTTACAAAAGTTTCCTAAGTACTGACAAAAGTAAACTACTAAAATCCTACAACGACTGAAGAACAAGCTCTTCAGTCGTTTATAACTACTGATACTATAACAACTGAAGAACATGCTCTTCAGTTGTTGTACAACTACTGAAACAAAATAAACTACTGAAAAGGAAAAACCATCACAACAACTGAAGAAGATATCTTCAGCTGTTGTGACAAACTCTGAGTCTTCAGTACTTGGTCTTCAGACTTGGCTTCAGATGATATAACAACTGATGACTTCAGTAGATATCATCAGTTGTTGTCTTCAGTCTTTGTCTTCAGACTTTGTGCTTCAGTAGAAGGTCTTCAGTTCTTCAGTTCTTCAGCTTTTGATTCTTCAGTACTTGTCTTCAGTACTTGAAGTCTTCAGTACTTGTAAGATCAGTACTTCAGACTTCAGTACTTGGTCTTCAGTACTTGAAGTCTTCAGTACTTGTAAGATCAGTACTTCAGACTTCAGTACTTGTAAGGTCAGTACTTCAGACTTCAGTACTTGGTCTTCAGTACTTTGGAGTCTTCTTCAGCTGTTATTCTTCAGTTCTTTGATCTTCATACTTTGTTCTTCAGACTTTGTCAGAACAGCTGATGGTTGGAGCTAAGATGCTCTCGAGTCTGACATTCAAGCAAGAGAACACAATAGCTGATGGGAGTCTTCAGCAGTTGTTGTGATGTCATGTGGGACTTAGAGGTTTTCCTGATCTTGGCTCATTGGTTCTTTTGGTCCAACATTCATCAATCAAGAGAACTATATGCGTCAAAACTTGAAGAAGTACAACCTTGCTGATACTTCTTCATGCAAAATACTAGCTTCAATAATAGATAAGATTGTACCTGATCCTAAAGGAAAGTCTATTGATCAAAGATTATATAGATCAATGATAGGATCTTTAATGTACTTAACTGCTAGTAGACCTGATATAATATTTGTTGTGAGTCTTTATGCTAGGTACCAATCAAACCTAAAGAGTCACATATGAATGGAGACAAGAGGATTTTCAGATTCCTTAAAGGGAAGCCAGCTCTTGGACTTTGGTATCCTAAAAAAGGAGACTTTAACCTCTACTTTATTCTCACAGTGACTTTAGAGGATGCAACAACAACAGAAAATCCACAACTGGTGGATGTCAATTCTTAGGACCAAGACTTGTTTATTGGCAGTGAAAAAAGCAAACAAATGTGTCAGTATCCACGACTGAGGTTGAGTACATAGCTGCTTCAGCTGGTTGCTCTCAAGTATTATGGTTGCAAAACCAATTACTTCATTATGGTTACAATTTTCTTCGAACACCAATTCACATAGTGTAAGGCCCCGTTCCCGGAGACCTCACAGTTGGACATTCATCACACAAAATATTTAAAACATACACATTTTGTAAAATATTGTAGCTGAATTAAGTTAACAAAAGCTAGTCATTTCATTGATAATTATTGTTGTTAAGCGATACAACATTGTTCGTAAGTTACAAAAGCATATTTTAATAGCACTACAAAACAATAATATCATTAAGCATGAATGGATGGCATTCTTGTCCTGCCAAGTAACTTCCCCAAATGCCATCCTCAGCAATGATTACCTGCCAACTGAAAATGCATAAAAGTCAGCGTTGTTGAGTGAGTTCTACTTTTAAAAACGTTAAAATACCTTGTATACATTATATATGAAAATATCCTTTTTGATGAAAATATCTTACTTCCGTACCTGATCACACATCATACATACATCCAGATAATATTCATTGTTTGGCTCATTCATTTGTGCTTTCATTATTATCTTTCATCATCGTACGCATTTGTTCGTTTTGTTGGATTCTTTATGCCCAAGACACATAGAACATTGATGTGGTTAGTACGTTATGATCCAAGTCGGGTCATACCCAATAATAAGCTTAGCAAACACCAATAATATTTAATTGATGATATGATCATGCAATTAAATAATTACACCAATTTAGAAAATGGGTTTTCTAAATAAATTGTATATGAGATGGAACAACTTATAAGGATATTTTGTTCACGGGTATTATTTGTAATGTTATTTAAGTTGGTTAAATAACATCAAATAATAATAGTGTGTATGAGTTATATAATTAAAAGGTTAATTACATAACTTGTTAATTAATTAGTTACAATTAAAATTAAAGATTAAAATGGGGGGAAACCCCCATTTTGAACCCATCTTTCGGCCGCCCCTTTGTGGGAAAATGGTTCATTTTTGTTGTCTTGAAAATAGACACAGATAACTAGTTAGACACTCCACACTCTCTCTCTCTCTCTCTCTCTTACATGCAAAGGACCAAATTCTCTCTAATCTTTGAAGATAGTCACGGCTGAAAAGGGTTTTCAGCAGCTCCTTTTGGTCGATTTGGGTGTTCAAATCCTAGCAACAAAGGTGTTTGCTTGATGCTTGTGGGTATGCAAGCTTGAGGACACCTTCCTTGGTGTTTTTGGCCGTTCAAGAACCTCATTCCCATCCTCTTTCTCACGGTTTTGGCAGCTCTTGAAAGGTAGTTTCATGAGTTTGTATTTGGTTGCTATTTTATGCTTGATAGCTAGTTCTTTCACATATATTTGATCCTTTGTTCTTGGGTTTGTTGATGATAAATAATATGCTTTTATAAAACATATTATTAAGCTTTGTTTCTGCTGCATTTTCATGTTTAAGAGGTTAAACAACTTTGATAAGGTGTCTAACAAACCCAACAATGGCATCTAGAGCCGGATATGTGGAAAACTAGCTTCTAAAGTCCTTGTAAAATTGGTTTTATGGGACTTAAACAAGCTAATAGGGGCTGTTTTATGATAATATAATGAATCCGCAATCTTTCAAGGTTATATCATACATGCTTGTGATTAAATCTTGAAAGATAGATGTCAAATGGTTGATTATTTTGTTTGGATAAAAACCCTAAATTCTAGGTTTATGTTGGCCGAAAATTTGGGGTTAAATGGGGATTTATTTTGGTTCTTGAATGTTGAATATGTTGTTTAATATTGGTGCATAACCTAGCCTTGACCTTGTGTTGCTTTTGTTTTGGATGATGTTTGGTTTTGGTTGATTTCACTCATAATATGTTGTATTATTCATTCTTTTATGCTTGTATATGGTTGTAATTTATTTATTCATTCAATGGTGATGTAATTTAGGTGTATTTTCTTTTATTACAAAATTTGTATTAGGATATAAATTTGTAAAAGAAGATGCATAAGTTGGAAGCACAAAAGGAAGGCACAAAGAGAAGGACTTGAAGCATTTGGATGCAACTTCAAGTGGGGGTCTTTGGAGATCCTATCTTATGTGTTGTAATTAACCCTTAAGAAAGACCAAATGACCACACTTGTAATGGCAAACAAGTGTGGTCACCTAAGTGGCTATGGTTATGCACATGTGGATGTTTGAATATGTTTGTTTGATTATCCATTTTATGTTGATTGTTTGATATGTGGATATGCTTAACAATCTAAATATATAATCATAACAAGCTAAATATTCATGGTTCTTAATCATTAATATGTTAATAAAAGGTTATTAAAAAGATTAATGATTTCAAAATAAAAGAGGTTTTATTAAAAAGGACCGTAGGATACCATGTATTTGAAAGCATGTGAATACAAGGTACATAGAGTTTTCAAAAACTAGAATTAACGAAAACTAAAATCCCTTTGGAAACAAGTTTAACGCCATCCTTTTACACGACACTCGAATCACTTGAGAACTATTTGTGGGATAAAGGCCACCTAACCACTTTTAGGGAACTTGTGTGTTTGACGTGAGCTTAACATATTTGTGGGATAAAGGTCACCTAACACTTGTATGTGTAAACTCACACATGTGTAAATAAGACGACTTGAATTGGAAGCCATGTGCATAGGGTCACCGAAGCATGGTGTACAATGGTGTTGATGGGATTAAACATGCCAACTAAACATAAGATGTTTAACCGTTCCCATAAGGCTAGAAGTTGCAAAAGGTTGTAATTATCATGTGTTGACTACCTTGTTAATTTAAATAATGGGATAAAGGTCACCTAACCATCATTTAAATGTAACGTTGGATTCTAGGTTTTAATTATTAATCGTCTATGAGACATAAAACGGTATTAATGATTAAAATTTAATATTTCAGAAATACTAATATGAACTTTGTTAATTATTGTAGAAATGGCCGCAAACAATAATGCTACCACCTCGACCGTCCATACCCTATCACTAAGAACTATCTTAGAGAGGGATCGTCTTAACCATAATAAATTTATGGACTGGTTTTGAAACTTTAGAATTGTTCTCAAGAAAGAGAAAAAGGACTATGTCCTTGACGATCCCATTCCTGACCAACCCGACCCTGCGGATGTCGAGGCCTATAACGATTGGCTTCAGTACACTGAGGATTCCATACAGGTTTCCTGCCTCATGTTGAGAACTATGATTCCCGAACTCCAAAAGGATTTGGAGCATCATGGGGCATATGACATGATTACCCAGTTAAAGGAAATGTTCCTTCAACAAACTATGGTAGAGCGCTTTGAAATGGTTTGAGCGCTTCATGCGTGTCGCGTGGAAGAAACCCAATCTGTATCATCTTATGTACTTAAGATGAAAAGCCACATTGATCGCCTCGAGAGGCTTAACTGTCCCATCTTAAAGGAGTTGGCCACAGATTTGATCCTTAATGGCCTAACTAAAAAGTTTGAGACGTTCATAATGAATTACAATATGAACGAGTGGGACAAGAGCATTGGTGAGCTTCACGCAATGCTCAAAACAGCCGAGGCAGGGATGGGTAGAAAGGTTCTACCTGTTCTCTCGATCAATGAGGGAGGCTATAAGAAAAGGCCATTCCCTGATCCCAAGGCAAATATTTCCAAAGGAAAGGGGTACATCAAAGGCAAGGGGAAGGGAAAGGCTAAAGCGGAACCTCCAAAGCCTAAGCTTAAGAAGCCTAATGTAACGGAGAACGATCCATGTTTTGAGTGTGGTTAGATAGGACATTGGAAAAAGAATTGTCCAACATATATCAAAGAGTTGAGAAACAAGAGGGATGCTGGGCAAACCTCAGGTACAACTTTCATGATTCATATTGGTTTAAATGTTATTTTTTCAATCACATGGGTATTGGATTCCAGATGTGGAACTCATATTTGCAATTTGTTGCAGGGGTTCAAAAGAAATAAGCACTTCAAGAAGGGAGACACAAGTCTCTACATGAGCAACAGAGCAAAAGTTGATGTCGAAGCCCAAGGAGACTATATTTTGAAACTTTCAAATGGTTTGGAAGTTGTTCTTAAGAATATTTTGTATGCTCCTAGTTTGACTAGGAACATAGTTTCTGTTTCCCTTTTAAAACAATGTAGTTATGAATTAAAGTTTGTAAACAATGGTATTTATGTTTGTATGGATGATGTATTTTATTTTAAGGCTATGCCTTTTAATGGTGTCTATGAATTGGTTCATGATGATTCATCCTTTAATAACTCATTATACCAAACAAGCACCAAGAAACTTAAAATGGGTTTAAGTGATTCTTATCTTTGGCATTTTTGTCTTGGTCATATAAACAAGAATCGGATTCAAACACTTCAAAAGAATGGTCTTTTGGAAACAAATGAAAATGGTTCATTTGATAAGTGTGAATCTTGTTTACAAGGTAAGATGACCAAGTCGCCCTTTAGTGGTACTAACAAGAGGGCAAAAGACTTATTGGCAATCATACATTCAGATGTATGTGGTCCTTTTAAGACGATGAAAAGAAATGCTGAAAGATACTTCATTACCTTTACCGACGATTACAGTCGCTATGGTTATGTGTACTTGATGACACATAAATATGAAGCTTTTGAAATGTTCAAAATCTTCAAGAATGAAGTAGAAAATCAACTCAACAAATTTATCAAAGTTCTTCGTTCAGATAGAGGAGGTGAATACCTCAGTGAGGCTTTTCAGGATCATCTAAGAAGTTGTGAGATCATCTAACAACTTACTCCACCCGGAACACCACAACATAATGGTGTGTCTGAAAGGAGAAACTAAACCTTATTGGATATGGTTCGATCTATTATTGCTATAAGCTCAATACCTCTATCATTTTAGGGTTTCGCATTGCTCTCCGCGGCTCGTATTTTAAATGTGGCCCCGACCAAGAAAGTGGATTCAACACCTTTTGAAATATGGCATGGAAGAGTTCTATCGCTATCATAATTAAAAGTATGGGGTTGTGAAGCTTATGTTAAGCTTAACACCCAAAACAAGTTGGAAAGTCGTTCCACTAAGTGTATATTTATTGGATATCCCAAAGACTGTATAGGATACTACTTCTTTGATCCAACAGAGCAAAAGGTATTTATTGCTCGAAAGGCAGAGTTCTTGGAAGCTAAGTTACTTATGGAAGGAATGATGTATAGAACAGTGGAGTTTGATGAGGATCAAGATCCACAAGCCGATACATGTTTGGTTGACACTACAATCAACAAGAGGTTGTTGATAATGATCAAGAGTTTGATCAATACACACAAAACGTTAGTAGATCTGGTAGATTTAGCATTCCATCTAAAAAATATGGATTTTTCATGAATGGGTGCTACGTGGTGGACTCTGATGAGCCAACTACATACCATGATGCAATGACCAATTCGGATCGTGACAAATGGCTGGAATCCATGAATGCAGAGATGCAATCCATATATGACAACCAAGTTTGGGAATTGGTTGACCCTCCACTTAACTCCAAAGTGGTTGGATGCAAGTGGGTTTTCAAGAAGAAAATGGATATGCATGGAAACTTGGATACTTATAAAGCAAGACTTGTAGGAAAAGGTTTCACTCAAACTCAAGGGGTTGATCATGATGAAACCTTCTCGCCTATGGCAATGCTAAAGTCAATTAGGATATTATTTTCCATAGCTGCATATTATGACTATGAGATTTGGCAAATGGATGTCAAAACCACTTTTCTTAATGGACATCTCGGAGAGACTGTCCATATGGTTCAGCCTGATGGTTTTGTCGATCCATGACATCCTAATAAAGTATGCAAGTTAAAGAGATCAATCTATGGATTGAAACAAGCATCGAGAAGTTGGAATCAACGTTTTGATGAAGAGATCAAGAAATTTGGTTTCATCAAGAACGCTGACGAGGCTTGTGCATATAAGAAGGCTAGTGGGAGCATAATAACATTCTTAGTGTTGTATGTTGATGACATACTACTATTTGGAAATGATATTCCAACCTTGGAAGGTGTTAAAACCTGACTTGGAAGTTGTTTTTTTCATAAAAGATATCGGTGAAGCCGCCTATATTTTGGGAATAAAGATCTATAGGGATAGATCTAGGCGGTTGATAGGTTTAAACCAAAGTGCATATATTGATAAAATCTTGAAAAGGTTCAAGATGAAAAACTCTAAGAAAGGTATGGTACCTATTCAAAGAGGGACAATATTTTGTACATCTCAATGTCCAAGCTCAAAGGATGAGCAAGATCGAATGAAGGACATTCCATATGCGTCTGCTATAGGATCCCTCATGTATGCGATGATATGCACGAGACCGGACGTGTCATGCGCGTTAAGCATGACAAGCAGATATCAGCAGAATCCAGGTAATAGCCATTGGATGGCTGTTAAAAGTATATTGAAATACCTTGGGAGAACTAAGGATATCTTTCTGATATACGAATCTGATGAAGAGGAACTCGTTGTAAAGGGCTACACGGATGCGAGTTTCCAAACTGATCAAGATGATTCTCGATCACAATTGGGATATGTCTTTATTATGAATGGAGGAGCAGCGTCCTGGAAGAGTTCAAAGCAAAACGTGGTAGCATTGTCCTCTATAGAATCTGAATACATAGCCGCATCATTAGCAGCTCAGGAAGCTACATGGATAAAGAAATTTATTGCTGATCTAGGGGTGGTCTCTACCATTCAATACCCCCTAGAAATCTTTTGTGATAATGAGGGTGCGATTGCTCAAATCAAGGAACCCCGTGCGTATCAAAAGACTAGACACATTGAGCGGAGATTCAACTACATAAGGGACAGTACATAAGGCTATGTTCAGGTGTGACACAAGGTGATTGTAAGAAACGTATGTAGTCAAGATGGAATTTGTTCCTCTTATTCGTTGAGAGCAAGATGTCTAAGGCCTGATTAAGTTAAATCAACAAGCAATGATCATTCTGTGTCCTTGGATTTAACATGACATCTGTAACAAAAGGATAAATGATTGATTCACCTAAATCATTTCAAGTTGGATACTTGAAGGGGATGATGTTATTGAATGGCTTTTAGTCATGCGTATTAAGGGTAGTAAACCATTGTTAGGTGGTATTACTGCTTGCATCAATCTTCTATGAATCTTGTGCAAGTGGGAGATTGTTGGATTCTTTATGCCCAATACACATAGAACATTGATGTGGTTAGTACGTTATGATCCAAGTCGGGTCATACCCAATAACAAGCTTAGCAAACACCAATTAATATTTAATTGATGATATGATCATGCAATTAAATAATTACACCAATTTAGAAAATGGGTTTTCTAAATAAATTGTATATGAGATGGAACAACTTATAATGATATTTTGTTCATGGGTATTATTTGTAATGTTATTTAAGTTGGTTAAATAACATCAAATAATAATAGTGTGTATGAGTTATATAATTCAAAGGTTAATTACATAACTTATTAGTTAACTAGTTACAATTAAAATGAAAGATTAAAATGGGGGAAAACCCTATTTTGAACCCATCTTTCGGCTGCCCCTTTGTGGGAAAATGGTTCATTTTGTTGTCTTGGAAAATAGACACCATTAACTAGTTAGACACTCCACACACTCTCTCTCTCTCTCTCCCCCCCTTACATGCAAAAGGACCAAATCCTCTCTAATCTTTGAAGATAGTCACGGCTGAAAAGAGTTTTCAGCAGCTCCTTTTGGTCGATTTTGGCGTTCAAATCCTAGCAACAAAAGTGTTTGCTTGATGCTTGTGGGTATGCAAGCTTGAGGACACCTTCCTTGGTGTTTTTGGCCGTTCAAGAACCTCATTCCCTTCCTCTTTCTCACGGTTTTGGCAGCTCTTGAAAGGTAGTTTCATGAGTTTGTATTTGGTTGTTATTTTATGCTTGATAGCTAGTTGTTTCACATATATTTGATCCTTTGTTCTTGGGTTTGTTGATGATAAATAATATGCTTTAAATTTCAGTTTATAAAACATATTATTAAGCTTTGTTTACGCTGCGTTTTCATGTTTAAGAGGTTAAACAACTTTGATAAGGTGTCTTACAAACCCAACACGTTTCGTACTTTTCATTATCTTTTACTTTCATCCGGACCAATGTGCAATACCCTGAACATTGTGCACGAAGCTGATACTGGGCCGATGTCTATAAATAGACCACTAACATTGTGCATGAAGCGTGACTGTTGGGTCTGAAAGATAGTCTAATATTATAAACACAATTAAAGTCAATAAAGTCAACGTCAACGGTCAAAGTCAACGGAAAAGTCAAACATCGCGTTCGGGACGAAGATTAGAGACAAGACGTTGAAGATATATTTGTCTAGGATGTTTATTGTTAATAAATATATTTTGTGTGAACAAAATATGTTTTATCTTGTTTTTAGACATTTTGGGTTTTAATTGTAATTTCTAATTGTCATAGTTTAGGGTCCTAAGTGTCATTAGTAAATTGTCATTTACTATAAATAGTAAAGTATGACAATTAGGGCAAGGAGCTTGAATGAGCTATGTGATTAGGGTTTCCACTTTCAGATTATTTGGTAATCACATTTTGAATCAAACAAGAGGTTTTCGAGTTGTTCTTGGTGTTCATCCAAGTTCTTCATATTTTATGGTGTTTGATTTAAAATCTTCATCAAATTCATGATTCAAGTGTTGCTTGGGATCAACAATATGGTATCAGAGCCATTTGAATCAGTTTTTGTGAAGAATAGTTGCTGATTTTGAAGTTTATTATCAGATTCGTAGAGAGAGAAAATGGGGTTTTAGAGAGAGAACTAGATCTGAGTTTTTGTGTTCATCCATATCATTGTTTTGATCAGATCTACAACATTTCACAATAGATTTACAACATTTGATATCATATTTTACATCTACAAAACAATTTCTACAAGAAATTAAAAAGAAATTTGAAATTTAAAAAGTGTTTCTCTCACACAAAGTTGTGTGTGTGTTCTTGGTGTTCTTCAGATCTTCAAACATTCAACATGAGAAACTACTGACGAAATTAGCACAATCTGAACGAAAGTTCAAATTTCTCCAGCGAATCTAAGGTGATTTCCGACCAAATCATCAGTTCCGGACGAAACTACTGTTTCTCCGGCGAAAGTACGCATTTTCCGGCGAAACTAAGTCCCAAACCAGCGAATCTATAAGCTGCGAAATTAAAAAAAATTAAAAAAAAACCCACAACCACCATCGACTACCACCAAACCATATCATCATCAAAACAAACAACAACCACAACCATGACTGTCAACCACCACCGTCGATCTGCTCAATCCATCAGCTGAGTTAGAGAAGAGGAAGCACAAGCTGAAGCCACACCATCGACCAACCTCAACCTCGGTTGATCGAACACCCAAATCTCCTCTGCCAGCCGACTACCACCATCACAACCGACAACCATCTTCATCGCCTCCTCCGTCGACCACCCGTACCCGAAGCCACCACCACTCGCAGCCACCCAAACCACCTGCGACAACGACCCCACACATCATCCCTGTCAGCCATCGACTACCATCAACCATCACCACCGAATCCAGCACACCCCTCGGCTATCACCATCTTTGGTCGATCCCTTCAACAACATTCGAACACCATCATCGAACCTCCAATCGATAACAACTTCAGTTATTTGTGTGTTTGGGACAGAGGGTTCGAGAGATCGAGAAGGAGAGAAGTGAGAGCATCGAAGGATTGGGGTTTTTTTTTGAAGTAGAATCATCACCAGCATCCTCATCATCATCGTGCTTTGGTTTGTGAGTCGATTGGGGGTCTGATTCATTGTTAGGTGTTGCAGATGATTGTTGTTGTTGTTGTATGTGTGTTGGAAAGAAAAGAGAGAGTGAGGGAGTTTGTGGGAGTTTGAGGAGTTTGAAGGAGTTTGAGGAGTTTGAGTGTTTTAGGGTTTGGAAAGGTTAAATGGATTGTACTTTGAGTTTACCTCTCTTTCAGGTTGATGGCTCACGGGTTTAACAGTTGTTTCCCCCTATTTTGTTGTGCATAATCAATCATATAGCAACATCAGGTTTCGGGTTATTTTGTATGTAATTCGGGTCAATGAGGTTATATTGATTTAAAAAAAACACAGAAAATTGACAAATTGGGATTAATTGCTTTCATCCCGATAAAGAAATTTTCAACTTTTTTAAAAGATTTATAAAAAAAACAAGCTGACCTGGTAGCTTGACCCCAGTTGCTAAGATTACATAGCGTGACATTTACAAATATATTATTCCCGGGGGAGAATTATTTTACAATTTTTGGGAAAAATATTTTTGGGGCGTTTTGAGGCGTTTTGGGGCGTTTAATTGTTCACAATTAAACAAAATTTTGAAGAAAAATGGCTTTTGCAGAACTGTTTAAATCCTTCAAATTTGATAATCTCACAAATGCACAATGTCGGTTTGATAATTTTGCAGCTTTAAAGAATGAAAAGATGTCTGATTTTGTTGATCGTTTTCTGTTAGTGGCAAGAAATTTGAAGAAGTTTGATGACCAGTTGGGAAATCATGAACAAGTTCTGAGATTCCTTGATTCCCTCCCACCACAATGGAGTTCACACGGCAAGTCGATTAAACGAGATAGAAATTTTCAGGATTACAAACTGATGGAGGTGGTCAACAAACTGAAACAAATTGAGTTGGATATTAAACATTGTGAGTACTATGAAGCGACATATCCAACTCCAACGATCACTTCAAACTTCAAAGAGAAACCAAAAGAGAGATCAGTTTCTAGCATCAATTCTGACGATTTACCGAAACCTAGAATTGAAGAGGTTCAAGAGGAGCTTAAGCAGACATCAATAGGTAAAGGTGGAGCTGAGTTGAATGATGGAGTTTTTGTTGCTGAGAAGGAAGAGGAATGGAAGCGAAATATCAGAGTTTGCAACTGCGAGAAGGCTCTTGCTGCTGAAAGAGTCATCCAGGATCTTCCATACGAGACAGTTCAGGATATGTGTTCTTCTGCCTGTAAAATCCGTTTATTTGGTGTGTATAAAGCTAATAGGTTACTTTTAGATAACCAAAAGGAATTAACCACCATAAATGCGGAACTTAAAAAGAATGAAGCCAAGTATTTCATAAAATTAAATGAAGCTTTAAAAGAAAATGATCATTTAAAACGAACTCTTCTTGAAAGAAACGTTGAAATCAATCTTTTAAATGAAAGAGTCACTTTGGCTGAATTTGAAACAAGCAAGCTTAAAACAAAGCTTGATAGATGGACCACATCTGGAATGAAACAGGAAGAGCTACTGTGTAAACAGAGGGGAGCTAGGATTAAAACGGGAGTGGGTTGTGGTGAAAATCCATATGTTTATCCTCCTCCTAGCACCCATTGTTACTCTCCTATGCCTCAGCCTCACCCATCTAATGATTTGATTGAAGCTGTAGATACTAACAATTTACATGCAGGTTTAATCTATGTTAATCATAAAGAGGTTAGAGATGAATATGATTCTCCTGCAGGTTTGGGACTCATCAAGCAAGGATCTGATGTGCAAAATGATAATTCTACATCTGATGCTCCAAAACCAGTATCAGTTGCTTCTCCATTCTTCTTTAACAAATTCAAAACAGGTAACATTCCTTCGTTTGTTCCTGTCAGGTTTGTCAAAGAAGGAACAGTTGTTGCATCGTCAGGCAATAAGAATCCTATAACTGAAGCCGACACAAAAGGAGGTGTCAATCAAGATCCGTTGGAGAAAGATCTGTGTATACGAGACTGGATAAGTTCAGATGATGAATCAAACACAGAGGAGCGTGTCGGTTCATCACAGATCATGATATCTCCTGAAATTGTCAAGTCTCAAATGCTTCCAAAAGTTGAATCAAGACCTATCCGAATTTCATCCCCACCTGCTAAACAAATCAACAGTTCCTCCAAAACTCAGCAGAAGCACTCACCATCTTCATCTTCTATCCATCAAGCTTGTCATAAATCTACCTTAAAGTGTGCCAAGTCACCAGTCATACAAAAGGGTTCTTGGGAGAATACTCCAATTTCATCTCCTGAAACATCACACTTCAAATCACAGACCAGTTTAAAATCCACATCGACAAAGCCTCAAAAGGTTCACTCTCCTGATATCCAAAAGACGAAGATTCAAGGTTGTCAACAAGCTGCAACAACCTCAAAGGAGGATCCACCCTCTCCTGATGTCCACGGGACTACAAACAACCAAAAGCCTTTCAAGGCTTGTTTTAGATGTGGAAATGAAGGTCATGTGCTAAAGAAGTGCCCTCAGGTTCAGAGGAATGTTCCAGAAGGTAAAGGCAACACGGGTTGCTTCTCTGCATCAAGAGGTAAACAACACACATCTTTGAATGGTTGGATGAAAAGCCCTCCATCCAAACCTTTTCATGTGAAGCCGGTTTCACATGATACAAAGATGAAAATGACCAAAGCTTCAAAACCAAATTCTTTTCCTTCTAGTCTTAAACAGAAAATGATTTCCAAATTTAATTCATTCAAATCCAAGTTAATTGAACCGAAACAAATTTGGCAAATTAAAAAGAAGGATACAGCAATCCCCGATTGTTTAAAAGGTTGTGTGTAGAAGCTTGTTACCTATCTTGATGAAAAAGGAACTTCCAGGACTACGATGGCCTGGGTTCCTCTTTCTAACTAATCTATTTATGAGTGCAGGAACAATTCAGGAGGACTGTTAGTAATCCAGTTTACTGACAGAGATTGTTCCTAATTCAAATTTGAGGCGGAACAAACAGGTTAAGGTCATGGTATTATATCCACAATCTGTATTTTTATCTGCATTCTCACAGTTCTTACTTCACAGTCACTGCATATTTCTTGATAATTCATTTCTTCTCTTGATAATCAGTGTAGTTTGGAAGACCTTCTTTTGTAAATTTCTATTTTGTACAGTTTAAAAATATAAAAAAACATAAAAAATATTAACAAAAATTAAAAAAATATAATAGGTTTGCTAAAATAAAAATTTAGGGGGAGAGTACATCAAAAGTAAATAAAAAGGAAAAGAGAACTGGGAACTTGATTCGAGATGATTGAGAAATGATTGTATATCTTCTTGAAATGTTTGTTTTTGCATGACTTGCATTTTCAATTGAGAAATGATAGTAACTGATGATGTTATCTGATTCACATCTTATTTTTAATTGCAAATAATAGAAAAACAAATAGATTCTTTAATGATATGCTTGGTAGACTCAGCCTGATGAATAAAGTAGACAGCAACATAATGATTTAAATTAAAATATATGCTTAAGGATGTCTGGATTTACGCAATCATTTTGGCCAGCACGAAAACTGAGTCCCGACAAAAATTGGATTGAGAATTGATCTTTCACCCACCATGATGCAAATCATATAAGCTATATCTCTATCTCTTTGCCATGTTTGGTGTATTTACGTGTCTTGTGTTTGTGCTAATCTCCTCTGCTGTACGGAAGTACTGACCTGGAGTGATGATCTCCTTTGCTGTACGATAGTACTGACCTGGAGCTCTCATTGGCACATGATTAAATGGTCAGCTCCTTTGTTATACGTGAGTATAGACCTGGAGCTCTTACCATTTTGATCTAAGTAGTGTCAAATCATCTAAAGATGAATTCATTACAGAATACAATATTCTGTTGATAATCACTTGCACACTAATGCACAAGCCTTGTTCCATAAAGATCATAATAAAATTCAAGAAATCCTGAGGTTGGGTGAGGGTTTTTGCCAAGTGATTGTGGGGTCCTAGCATTCTAAAGTGCTTAATCGAACCTTAACGAATCATCTGATGCTTGTTGAAAAAGATAGGGCATGGGTTTAAGTGGACAAACATATCAGCAATCGTTATTGATCTGTTTGAGAATTTCAAAATCATTCAAAGACTGTGATTAGATTCAGTTATCAGTATGATCTCATTGCTTGTCGATGATTAATTTCATCTTTATGCTAAAGTATATCTTGAGGATGTGATCTCATGATCGATTCAGTTCTCGGTTATAAATATATATATATATATATCTATATATATATATAGATATATAATAATAATAATAATATAATATTCAAATATATATATATACATAAAATAAAATTAAAAAAAAACTATAATATATTTCATTCAAAATTCCTTTAGGTCTTCCATATTATGCTATTGAAATCATCTCATATTTTCATGCATTTCACAGAAATTGCGCACAAACGAACACGGGTTCGCTTGTTTTTCACAAAGATAAACACGGGTTTATTTTGTTAAAATGAAATGATCTAATTAGAAATGTCGAGATTGTGTTTGAGAATGTGTTTCAGATTTTGCTACAAGTGATGGCCGATCATCAGTTGAGCAGTGTACCAGACCAGAGAACCTGTTCCTCAAATTTACAGAAGATACCGAGCTAGGAATCCTCCTCCTACATCTTCTGAAGCACTCAGAGATTCAAGAAAGCGGTCTTCGTTATAACTGAGAGGATGCACACGACAAGGGGGAACATGGAAAAAGGGGGAACTTTGCATCAGTCTAGGGGGTATATTGTTGGACCTCAACATTGAGACTGAAGCTTACCAAATTGAAGATCAAGTTCAGTTGACTTATCGGTGCTGATCACGATGAAAGACGTTGATAATAGTAGACTAAGGGGGAATATTGTTGGGTCTGAAAGATAGTCTAATATTATCAACACAGTTAAAGTCAACAAAGTCAACATCAACGGTCAAAGTCAACGGAAAAGTCAAACGTCGCGTTCGGGACGAAGATTAGAGACAAGACGTTGAAGATATATTTGTCTAGGATGTTTATTGTTAATAAATATATTTGTGTGAACAAAATATATTTTATCTTGTTTTTAGACATTTTGGGTTTTAATTGTAATTTCTAATTGTCATAGTTTAGGGTCCTAAGTGTCATTAGTAATTTGTCATTTACTATAAATAGTAAAGTATGACAATTAGGGCAAGGAGCTTCAATGAGCTATGTGATTAGGGTTTCCACTTTCAGATTATTTGGTAATCACATTTTGAATCAAATAAGGGGTTTTTGAGTTGTTCTTGGTGTTCATCCAAGTTCTTCATATTTTATGGTGTTTGATCTAAAATCTTCATCAAATTCATGATTCAAGTGTTGCTTGGGATCAACAGTGACCCAGTACCTAGGGCATGCTACAAGGTCCCTTCAATCTCCATGATTGACCCTGTGTGCATCCTTCGGGTTAGCTAAACCGCATACAGTTGAGCTAAAGACAACATGGTCGTGCACCTCCGTTCATTTTTCTTGCAAGTCGTTCATTCGTTCATTGCGTTCCACTTTTCATTTTTTTGTTATCTTTCACTTCGTTATGTGATACTTTACGTTCATTCATACATACATCATATCATGTAAAATCATAATATACTACATAACGTATAATGTAACATAATATTTATACATTTTGAAAACCGTTAAACGAAGAAAGATTACACATCATACATACATACACACACATCATAACCCTCAACACATCATCATGCATTCATGAACCATCACATTATAAAAAAGCCTATCTCACCCATCTACCTCTTGAAATCTCTTAGCAAATCCTAAGTCCAAAATGAGGCACATGGTACATTTCAGGCGCATGAGCTTAAAATTCTAAGTGTAAAATAGTCTAGGCGCATTAGCACGATGTAGGCGCATGAGCGCTGCTTAGGCGCATTTCCATTATGCTGGCGCATGACCCTTGCTTAGGTCCATCAACACTTAGGCGCATGAGCCACTCCAGCGCATGGGCACTATTTGGGCAATTGACCTACAGTTAGGCGTCTAGGCATAAATTTTGGGTGCATGAGGTATTGTTTGGGCGCATGAGTTGGTACTTAGTATATTTTGGAAAATATTCTAGGTACATGGGAACTATTTGGCCGCGTGAACTACACTTATGTTTTCAAAGTCAAATTTCAGGCGCATGGACCCTGTTTGGGTGCATGGCCAACCATGTAACAGTGTCTACATTATTTTCTATTTTAATCTACATTCTAACATGCTCATAACTTACATCTATAATTTTAGACATCTAAAACAAGCATACAACCACAAAACTCAGAAATTCATACACAAATACATACGGTTAACATACATAATGGTTGTAAAATATTTTTACATGTATTTTCTGTGACATCCGGTGATTTTCCGTTACCAAACTCCGTTAGTTCCGTTAAGTTTTACATACACGCGTCGTAAGCACACACTAGTTGTCGTTTGACGTTGGTGACCTAAAAATAATTAATAATGTTAAATCAATAATAATCTAGTGGATTAAATGATTATTGTGTTATGCTTATGTGTTTACGCGATTTAAAGACTATTTGGGAATTTTATCGCGTAACGCGGAAACGCGTGTGTTATTTCGTATGTCTTGTGTTTTTACAAAATAAAATATCTAAGGGTTACCATTAGTTTATATGTGTATATTCTTAAGTTAAAAACACATTACAAAGAGTTAAAACTTAATTTTTATAAAAAAACACAAAATGCAAGTTTTAGAGGGGTATTCTTGTAAATTAGTTAAAATAAAACGCCCCAAACCCCACCCAAACACCCATCGACCGACCTGCAGCCTCTCACCCTCTCTTCCTGCTAATTTCAGCCAAATACAAGAGTTAGAACCTGATTTTGATCAATTGCAAGCCTTACAACACATTAGAACCTTCAATTGCAAGCTATTACACGTTTAAAAGGTTGGCTTTTGATGTTTTTGTGGATTTTTCATTAGGGCCGAAAGCCTACTGCAAAATTAGTATTCATGGAGCTGAAATCTTGATGTTTTGATGTTGTTAACATGTTAGTTAGGTTGTATGTATGTTGTTTAAAGTTGATTATGCAAGAAAACTACACTTTTGATTGATTGATTATGAACCTTGAGGAATAGGAACCCTAATTCAAAAATTTTGGGGCTTTTGTGGAATTGATTGTTGTTTGATGTTGCTGGGATGTTAATTAGTTAGTATGAACGTTAGAAAACATGAATTATGCAAGAAATTGGTGAATTGAGAACCTTGTTCATACCTTACTATTAATAGTAACTTTTGTGCATGAACTTGATAATTCAAGGATGAATTGGTGTTATTAGGGTGTTAATGATGTTGTATGAACATTGGGATTATGATATGAATGCTAGATTGTTGCTATGAAAGCTAGAAAAATTTAGGTTGGATGTTGTTGTTCATGTCTTGCCAAAAGTAGAAACTTTTAGATATGGATGAATGAATCATGCTAGTTTGATGTTGTTGATCATAGTTAGACGTTGTTATGAGTTTGAAATAGTATATTGTTGATGAATTAGGTGTACATTGGTTGTTTATTAGATTTTGAGATGAACTTTCCCAAAAGGGAAACTTTATTGTGCATGAACATTGGATATTGGGAATTGGACTTATTCATGGCTTTAGGATCATATTAGAATGCTTGTTGTGGATGTTTGATGTGGTAGAACCTGTTAATTTGGTGGTATGGATGTTTACTTGGTTATTGGGTGATTTATGCACTTTGATGATCATGTATGGTTTGGTATGTTGATTAGTAACTAGGACATCATGTTTGGAACTGGAAATGGATCATATTGATGTATGTTGTATGTATTGGACATATTGGATGTGTTGTGGTTGGTATGGATGGTTATTTGGTAGATTATCTGTTTTGACCCGTATATGCTAATTCATGGTTATAGGTCATATAAGTAGGTTATGCATGATCCGACCTTTTATATGATACACTAGTTGTATTATGAACACACTGAGTATGCTAGATGCTAAGAACTTACATGACTTGTATGATATATGCTCATGTCTGTTTAAATGGTTTACAACACATAATGTCACCAACGGGTCAAACGGGTCAACTGGGTCAAACATATCTATTCTTCTAAAACCTTGAGTCCTTGGATATAGTGCACTTAGGGTTTCTCATATTCACTGTTTACACAAACTCATGTACTTACATGATCTAGGTAACCTTTGAGGGTTGTCTGTCCACTTTGTCTTTCAAGTAAACTCTAGTACTCAATACGCGTATCAGGTGAGTTCATGCCCCACTGTTTTACTTAATCCCTTTTGGGGGAGATAGCATACTGGTAACTTTACAAACGCTTTTTATATTTAAGATGTGTATGATATTAATATAGTGTTGTTTACCATGATAAAGTCCTCACACTTTCGAATTGTTAATGTTGAATAGCGGGGAAATTTGGGTAGTACTACTGGGTCTGGCGAGCCCCACCTGTGTGACTCGAGGTCAACCGGGTGCAATTTGTCCTATGTACATTTGTCATGATATGGTAAAGTCGTGACAGGAGGCAAACATATCACAGTCAGCTTCAATTGCGAAATCACTATGTATTAATATCTATTTGTTAATGGACTAGCTATCTATTACAATACACATGCTTATATATATCACGATTGTTAAACTGTTATGTTTAAACGCAAACTCTTGAACTCACCAACCATTGTGTTGACTTTTAGTATGCTATTCTCAGGTCGTTAATCCGGATTGCTAGTAGGAGCACTGCACGAGTCAAGCATGCATCCTAACACTTAAACAATGATACATTTGTTTATCTTACATTTTGGGGTTTAAACAGTTGGTTGGTGCATGTTTTGCCATTTTATACATTTTTATATTTTGGGTTTGTTTTATTACTATACGCTTCCGCATGAGTTTTAAAGTTTGAACTTTGGTTTGTTATGTTAAACGTAGCATATAGAGTCGTTCTGAGTAACTATTGACTGTGATCCTGGTTTGTTCACATGCCTCGCGGTAAAACTCTGCACGTGGATTTTGAGGGTGTGACAGATTGGTATAAGAGCCATTGGTTATAGAGAACTAGGTTGCATACACACTAGACTATAACCGCACACAGTTAGTTAGTTACATGTTCTTGATTTTTCTACTGTATACTCATTGGCATACACAAATCACACTCTCTACAGCATGGCATCTTCATCGAGAGCACCTGGTAAACGACCAACATCACCCACCCGATCCGAGTCCCCACCTCCGGGACCAGTACCCGACGATGGACTTGACTGGCCTCGTTTGGACTACCCACGAGGTGAGTTCGACTGGGATCAACCGTTTGTGCCACCTGAACGCGACCCTCCACGAGACTGGAGTTTCTACCCTGAGTTCGTAGATCACCTGATGTATAGGGAACGTGTACCTACCTCGAGGCCTAGAACTAGGACTAACACCGAGAAACCATTACCTTCACTTCCATGGACGGTACAGTCCAACGAGCAGGTGATTACTGCATTGGTGGCAGCACTGGACACGGAACAACACCGGGTCCGGCGACTCACTAGCGATGTTTGTACACTACAGCACAAGGTGTACATGCTACGACACCAGCTGGATGCACTCAAGGAGCATCATGGTAAGACCTTGAAGGGGTGTTACCAAATGCAGGATGGTTACCAGACGCTGAGTGGACGCATGATCACTCGAGAGCAACTCGACGAAACAGCCGACAACAGGATTGCTGCATTAGAAGCTCAGTTGGCGGCGCTTCAGATCGCTATAGCTCCTGCTCCTGTGGAGGCCCCCGAGGAGGAGGAGGAACCAGAGGAGGAGCCTGAAGAAGAACCAGTGGAGATGCAAGATGACAGTGACGGTTCAGGCATAGTTGATTGATTCTATTTTATTTCCTTTAAACGACTTGGACTATATAGCGTTTCTTTCTTTTGAAACCTATGTGGGAAGAGTTGTTTCCCCACCTGAACAACAAACTCAAATTTTGACATTGATAAATAATTGTGAATCATTTGAAAATTTATTTACCTTTGGTTATTATTTTTGTTATAAATGTTGTGGTGATGATGATTCATTACTTTCTTATTGTTTACTATACTTCAATGAGTAACATCAAACAGTGGTTTTTGTTCGATTGATTCATTACTCATTATTGTATTTATGAATGTAAAGTGAATAATGGACGCCCGAGGACGTGGACGTGGTCGAGGACGCTGGCGCGGGCGTGGACGTGGCGCCGGTGACCAAGGCGCCGGTGACCAAGGCGCCGGTACTATTAATATGACTCCTGCGGAATTAGCTGCTTTAATAAATGCACAAGTCCAGGCAGCAGTAGCTGCTGTCCAAGTAGGACAGGCCGCAGTAGGACCGCCAGCGTGTACCTACAAGTCCTTTATGGACTGCAAGCCTCACACCTACAGCGGAACCGAGGGAGCTGTAGGGTTGGTAAGGTGGTTTGAGAAGACGGAGTCCATGTTCTCAAAGTGTAACTGTCCACCTGCTGACCAGGTGAAATACGCTACCGGGACGTTGGATGGTGCTGCATTGTCTTGGTGGAATGCTCAAGTGCAGATGCTAGGGCAAGCCATGGCAAATGAACTCCTGTGGAATGAGTTTAAAGATATGATGACTGAGGATTACTGTCCTCGAAGCGATGTCCAAAAGCTAGAAATGGAATTTTGGCAGCTGAAAATGCAAGGTTCAGAGATCGAGGCTTATACCACAAGAACTCATGAGCTGGCCACCCTATGTCTAGGAATGGTAAACGAGATGCACAAGCGAGTGGAACACTACATCCGGGGATTGGTGCCAGAGATTAGGAGTATGGTTACTTCCTCCAACCCAGCTACTATCCAGCAAGCTATTCGCCTAGCCCACAAACTGACTGATGAAGCTGTGGAGCAAGGACGGTTACCAAAACGGGGCGCTGTGGTGAGCTTGCCCGACAACAAGAGGAAGTGGGATGCCTCAAACAACAACAACACCACCAATAAATCATCATCGTCCGGTGGTCAACATCCAACTCAGCAACAACCACCACAACAACAACAAAGGAGGTTCGACAACAATCGTAATTTCAACCAGTCAGCCTCGAACAATCAAGGATCGAGCGGTTACGGTGGTAAACAGCCAAGGTGTACGCCGTGCAACTATCATCATGTGGGAAGATGTGACAATTTCCAATGTCAATGGTGTGGCAAAATAGGACACTTAGCCAAGGATTTCCGTGGTGATTTGGTTAGGAAGCCATAGCAACCTCATGAGACTCCAAAGGGTTGCTTTGAGTGTGGGAAAGAAGGGCACTACAGGCGAAACTGCCCGCAGCTAAGGAAAAATGGTAATGGCAATGGCCAAAACAACAACAATCAAGGCAACAATAACAATAATGATGGAAACGGTAGTAACAATAATGGAGCCAAAGGGAGAGCCTTCGTCATTTGCTCAGGTGAGGCTCTAAATGACCTACAACTATTACTGGTAGGTTTTCTGTCAATGGATGTTTTGCTACAGTACTGTTTGATACTGGAGCCGATAGGAGTTTCATATCCTTGAAGTTCTGTAGTCTTTTAAGTGATATTCCTTCTGCCTTAGAATCCAAATATACCGTAGAATTGGCCGACGGTAAACAAATCCATGTAACACACATCCTTAGAGATTGTAAGATAGAACTCGCTGGTCATACTTTCGCTATAGATCTTATGCCTGTTACACTAGGAAGTTTCGACGTTGTGGTAGGCATGGATTGGCTCTCTAATAAGCAAGCGGAAGTCATATGTCACGAGAAAATCATACGAATCCCTGTTAGTGACGAAATCCTTACAGTCCGAGGCGATAGGAGTGGTGCAATGATGGGCATTATCTCTTACATGAAAGCAAAAAAGTTATTGCAAAAAGGCCGTTTGGCTATTCTGGCACTCGTCACCGATAAGCAACCAGAGGAAAGAAAAATAGAGAACATTCCCGTGGTACGAGACTTTCCAGAGGTGTTTCCAGAGGATCTTCCTGGACTACCACCTCATCGTCAAGTGGAATTCCAAATCGAACCGACTCCCGGTGCAGCCCCGATTGCTAGAGAACCTTATCTATTAGCACCGAACGAACTACAGGAGTTATCATCACAACTCCAGGAGCTTTTAGATAAGGGCTTTATTTGACTTATCACATCACCTTGGGGAGCCCCTGTTCTCTTTGTTAAGAAGAAAGATGGGACATTCCAAATGTCCATCGATTATAGGGAGTTAAACAAAGTCACAGTCAAGAACCGATACCCTTTACCTCGTATTGACGACTTATTTGATCAGCTTCAGGGATCCAGCTAATATTCGAAGATCGACTTGAGGTCCGGTTATCATCAACTCAGAGTCCGTGAGGAGGACATCTTCAAAACTGGATTCCGTACTCGTTATGGTCATTACGAGTTCTTGGTCATGCCTTTTAGGTTGACTAATGCACCTGCGATGTTCATGGACCTCATGAACCGCGTGTGCAAACCCTATCTCGATCAGTTTGTTATTGTGTTTATCGATGACATACTGATATACTCTAAGACCAAGGAGGACCATGAGGAGCATCTACGATTAATCTTGGAACTGTTGAAGAATGAGCAACTGTACGCCAAATTCTCTAAGTGTGACTTTTGGATACGCGAGGTGCAATTTCTAGGTCACATTGTTAATGAGAAGGGAATACATGTTGATCCTGCCAAGATCGTGGCGATAAATAATTGGGCTATACCCAAAACACCGAGCGAGATAAGGAAATTTCTGGGATTAGCAGGGTATTACCGACGATTCATAGAAGGATTCTCTAAGATTGCACCACCTCTCACAGCTTTGACCCACAAAGGAACGACATACAAATGGGGTGAAAGTCAAGAGGCGGCTTTTCAGCTGTTAAAACAGAAACTCTGTAGTGCACTGATATTGGCACTGCCAGAGAGAACAGATGATTTTGGGGTGTATTGTGACGCATCCATTCAAGGATTGGGTTGTGTCATGATGCAACGCGACAAAGTGATAGCTTACGCCTCGAGACAACTAAAAGTTCACGAGAGGAATTATACCACCCATGACCTGGAATTGGGTGTAGTAGTTTTTGCCTTGAAGATTTGGAGACATTACTTGTACGGTACCAAATGCACTATCAACACCGATCACAAGAGTCTTCAGCATCTTTGAGCAAAAGGAGTTAAATATGAGGCAACGACATTGGGTGGAACTTCTGAATGATTATGATTGCGCTATCAAGTATCATCCTGGAAAGGCGAACGTAGTTGCCGATGCCCTAAGTCGAAAGGAAACAGCTAAACCCAGGCGGGTGCGAGCCTTACAACTTACAATTAGTACCCATCTACCCGAACAAGTTAAGGAAGCACAGATAGAAGCCTTGAAAGAGGAACATATTGGTTCTGAGTCATTATAGGGAATGGATAAACAATTGATAGTGAAAGAGGATGGAATTCAGTACTTCATGAATAGACTTTGGGTGCCTGTTTATGGAAATCTGAGGGATTTAGTTATGAGTGAGGCACACAAGTCTAAATACTCTATACATCCTGGATCTGACAAGATGTATCACGACTTAAAGGAGCATTATTGGTGGCCTAATATGAAGGCGTATGTAGCCACGTATGTGAGCAAGTGTTTGACATGTTCAAAGATAAAGGTGGAATACCAAAAACCATCTGGACTATTACAACAACCCGAGATACCAATGTGGAAATGGGAACAAATTTCTATGGATTTTATCACAAAATTACCCCGGACTAATACTGGTTGTGACACAATCTGGGTTATTGTGGACTGGTTGACGAAGTCCGCTCACTTCCTTGCAATTAAGGAAACGGACAAGATGGAGAAACTAACCCGATTGTATCTTAAGGAAATCCTTTCGAGACACGATGTACCGATCTCGATAATCTCCGATCGCGATACTCGCTTCACGTCATACTTCTGGCAATCACTGCAGAAATCTCTGGGCACACGATTGGATATGAGTACTTCTTATCATCCACAGACTGACGGTCAGAGTGAGCGTACCATACAGACTTTGGAGGATATGCTACGTGCTTGTGTGATTGATTTAGGGAACAACTGGGAAGTTCACCTACCATTGGTGGAATTTTCCTATAATAACAGTTATCACACTAGCATACAGGCAGCACCTTTTGAGGCTTTGTATGGAAGAAAGTATCGATCACCAGTTTGCTGGGCTGAAATTGGTGATAGTCAACTAATGGGTCCCGAGCTAATACATGAAACCACTGAGAAGATTGTGCAGATACGGAATCGTATGGCTGCAGCACGAGATAGACAGAAAAGTGATGCTGACAAGAGACGGAAACCACTGGAGTTTCAAATTGGTGACGAAGTCTTATTGAAAGTCTCACCGTGGAAAGGCGTAGTTCGGTTGGCAAGCGAGGAAAGCTGAATCCAAGGTATGTTGGACCATTTGAGATATTGGAAAGAATAGGTCCAGTGGCCTATCGGCTAGCCTTACCTGATTCACTGAGTGGAGTCCATGATGTGTTTCACGTTTCAAATCTGAAGAAGTGTTTGTCTGATGAAACACTAATTGTACCACTAGAAGATGTTCAAGGGGATGAACAATTACGCTTTATCGAAGAACCGGTCGAAGTGATGGATCGTGAGGTAAAAACACTTAAGCAAGGCAAAATACCCATAGTCAAAGTTCGTTGGAACTAGCGACGTGGACCGGAATTCACGTGGGAACGTGAAGATCAAATGAAGCTTAAGTACCCTCAACTGTTCGAGACGATGCCTGCAGACGAAGGTATTGATTTAAATTTCGAGACAAAATTTCTTTCAACATGGGGATGATGTGACAACTCATCCAAAACTCACTCGATTTTGATTTCTGCATGCCAATGCAGTAGACCAGTGATGGAACACTCTCACCATATAACGCAATTTTCGGGACGAAAATTCTTTCAACATGGGGATAATGTGACATCCGGTGATTTTCCGTTACCAAACTCCACTAGTTCCGTTAAGTTTTACATACACGCATTGTAAGCACACACTAGTTGTCGTTTGACGTTGGTGACCTAAAATAATTAATAATGTTAAATCAATAATAATCTAGTGGATTAAATGATTATTGTGTTATGCTTATGTGTTTACGCGATTTAAAGACTATTTGGGAATTTTATCGCGTAACGCGGAAACGCGTGTGTTATTTCGTATGTCTTGTATTTTTACAAAATAAAATATCTAAGGGTTACCATTAGTTACATGTGTATATCACATTACAAAGAGTTAAAAACCACAAATAATTTCAACCAAATACAAGAGTTAGAACTGATTTTGATCGATTGCAAGCCTTACAACACATTAGAACCTTCAATTGCAAGCTATTACACGTTTAAAAGGTTGGCTTTTGATGTTTTTGTGGATTTTTCATTAGGGCCGAAACCCTGCTGCAAAATTAGTATTCATGGGGCTGAAATCTTGATGTTTTGATGTTGTTAACATGTTAGTTAGGTTGTATGTATGTTGTTTAAAGTTGATTATGCAAGAAAACTACACTTTTGATTGATTGATTATGAACCTTGAGGAATAGGAACCCTAATTCAAAAATTTTGGGGCTTTTGTGGAATTGATTGTTGTTTGATGTTGCTGGGATGTTAATTAGTTAGTATGAACGTTATAAAACATGAATTATGCAAGAAATTGGTTAATTGAGAACTTTGTTCATACCTTACTATTAATAGTAACTTTTGTGCATGAACTTGATAATTCAAGGATGAATTGGTGTTATTAGGGTGTTAATGATGTTGTATGAACATTGGGATTATGATATGAATGCTAGATTGTTGCTATGAAAGCTAGAAATCTTAGGTTGGATGTTGTTGTTCATGTCTTGCCAAAAGTAGAAACATTTTAGATATGGATGAATGAATCATGCTAGTTTGATGTTGTTGATCATAGTTAGATGTTGTTCCAAGTTTGAAATAGTATATTGTTGATGAATTAGGTGTACATTGGGTGTTTATTAGATTTTGGGATGAACTTTCCCAAAAGGGAAACTTTATTGTGCATGAACATTGGATATTGGAAATTGGACTTATTCATGGCTTTAGGATCATATTAGAATGCTTGTTGTGGATGTTTAATGTGGTAGAACCTGTTAATTTGGTGGTATGGAATGTTTACTTGGCTATTGGGTGATTTATGCACTTTGATGATCATGTATGGTTTGGTATGTTGATTAGTAACTAGGACATCATGTTTGGAACTGGAAATGGATCATATTGATGTATGTTGTATGTATTGGACATATTGGATGTGTTGTGGTTAGTATGGATGGTTATTCGGTAGATTATCTGTTTTGACCCGTATATGCTAATTCATGGTTATAGGTCATATAAGTAGGTTATGCATGATCCGACCTTTTATATGATACACTAGTTGTATTATGAACACACTGAGTATGCTAGATGCTAAGAACATACATGACTTGTATGATATATGCTCATGTCTGTTTAAATGGTTTACAACACATAATGTCAGCAACGGGTCAAACGGGTCAACTGGGTCAAACATATCTATTCTTCTGAAACCTTGAGTCTTTGGTTATAGTGCACTTAGGGTTTCTCATATTCACTGTTTACACAAACTCATATACTTACATGATCTAGGTAACCTTTGAGGGTTGACTGTCCACTTTGTCTTTCAAGTAAACTCTAGTACTCAATACGCGTATCAGGTGAGTTCATGCCCCACTGTGTTACTTAATCTCTTTTGGGGGAGATAGCATACTGGTAACTTTACAAACGCTTTTTATATTTAAGATGTGTATGATATTAATATAGTGTTGTTTACCATGATAAAGTCCTTAAACTTTCGAATTGTTAATATTGAATAGCGGGGAAACTTGGGTAGTACTACTGGGTCTGATGAGCCCCACCTGTGTGACTCAAGGCCAACCGGGTGCAATTTGTCCTATGTACATTTGTCACGATATGGTAAAGTCATGACAGGAGGCAAACATATCATAGTCAGCTTCAATTGCGAAATCACTATGTATTAATTTGTTAATGGACTAGCTATCTATTACAATACACATGCTTATATATGTCACGATTGTTAAACTGTTATGTTTAAACGCAAACTCTTGAACTCACCAACCATTGTGTTGACTTTTAGTATGCTATTCTCAGGTCGTTAATCCGGATTGCCAGTAGGAGCACTGCACGAGTCAAGCATGCATCCTAACACTTAAACAATGATACATTTGTTTATCTTTACATTTTGGGTTTTAAACAGTTGGTTGGCGCATGTTTTGCCATTTTATACATTTTTATATTTTGGGTTTGTTTTATTACTATACGCTTCCGCATGATTTTTAAAGTTTGAACTTTGGTTTGTTATGTTAAACGTAGCATATAGAGTCGTTCTGAGTAACTATTGACTGTGATCCTGGTTTGTTCACAAGCCTCGCGGTAAAACTCCGCACGTGGATTTTGAGGGTGAAACATTTTCAGCCCCCAAAACTTTTAAAACAAGTAAAAACCTGGGTCTAGAACTCACCTTTGACTGCTTCCAAGCACAACTTCCTCAAATTCAAGCACTCTTGATGTTCTAACACCTAGACACCAAGAACATATACACCCGAACACACATAAACAAGTAAGAACGTATAAAACTCGGTCCCGAAGCTGAAAACTCAGCTGAAACTGAACAAAACGTATGAAAAAGTCACTTTTCAGCAAATTCTTCTTCTTCTCTCTAGAACCGATAGAACTCTGCTTTCTCTTCTCTCTAAATATGTAGACAGCAATTGGTGAAAAAGGTTGTGGGCGGCCATGCCACCTTTTCAATCATAATAATATTAAAGTTTGCCTATTGGGCAACTTTAACCCCTTGACTTGGATTATTTCACTTTTCTTTCTTTATTCTTTTCTTTTATTTCCTTTTTTCTTGATACTTTTATTTTCTGTCCTTGTTACTTTTCTTTTCTTTTAATTTGACAAAATTTTTGGGTGTTACAACTCTACCCCCCTTAAAGAGGTTTTGGCGAAACCTTTCACTCTTTGAACAGTTGTGGGTAATGTTGTCTCATCTCTTCCACAGTTTTCCAAGTAGACTCGAAACCCTTTTAGTGTTTCCGCTACTCACGCACAAGTGGAACCACCTTATTTCTCAATCTCTTCTCCTTCTGATCAATGATCGTCACTCGCTGCTCTACGTAATTGAGCCGTTCATCCACTTCAATGTCCTCCAGTGGTACAATCATATCCTCATCAGCTAAGCACTTTCTGAGATAAGATACATGGAATGTTGGATGAATCCCACTTAACTCATCGGGTAGCTCTAAGCTATGGCCACCTCTCCTACTCGAGCAATGATTCGGAAAGGTCCTATGTATCTCGGACTCAGCTTTCCTGAACCGGATAATCCCTTTCCAAGGTGAGACCTTCAACATAACTCTATCACCCACGTTGAACTCGATCGGTCTACGCCTTTTTTTGGCATCAACTTCTGTCTATCCTTTTCCGCCTTCATAAAGGAATTGATCTTTTCTAACCTTTTCATCGTAGCCTCGATCACTCGATACTTCCCAACTCCTTCTGTCTAATATCTCCCCAACATACGGGCGTCCTACACCTTCTACCGTTTAGCATCTCATATGGTGGCATGCCAATGTTGGCATGATAACTGTTGTTTTATAAGAATTCTGCTAATGGTAAGTGATAATCCCAACTTCCTCAAAAGTCGATCATGCATGCTTGGAGCATATCCTCGATCGTCTGAATCATTCTCTCAGACTGACCATCTGTCTGAGGATGGTAAGTCATGCTAACGTGTAGCCACATCCCCATCGCATCTTGGAATCTTCTCCAAAACATCGATGTGAACCGGGTGTCACGATCCGACACGATAGACACCGACATACCATGACGAGCTACAATCTCCTTGATAAACAGATCGATAAGAAGTGAGCACTCTTTGTCAAACGATCAACTATCACCCATATGGTATCGTACCCCCTTACTGTACGAGGTAGCTTCGTAATGAAGTCCATGGTGATGTGCTCCCACTTCCACTCGGGCATATCCAATGGTTGGATATTCCCGCATGGCTTCTGTTGTTCTGCCTTCACTTGCATACAAGCAAGGCACTTACTCACATACTCCACTACATCGCGCTTCATTCTCAGCCACCAATAATCATTCTTCATATCCTGGTACATCTTTATGGCACCGGGATGAATCGAGTATTGAGTCTTATGAGCCTCATCCATAATCCGCCCCCGTAGGTCTCCGTAATGAGGTATCCGCATCCGTCCAGTTCGGGTTCTAACACTAAGAGTGTTCTCACCCAATTCTATGACTAGACCCTTCATACCTTCGAAATTACTCCGATCTTCCTTTAGCGCCTCGCCCTAAAACTCTTCGACCTATTTCACCACGTCTGCGGTCATAACCAACTGATAGGCCTCCACCCGAATCAACTCGGGTCTCTCCTTTCGGCAAAGGGCATCAGCCACAACATTGGCTTTACCAGGATGGTAGTAGATCTCATAATCATAATCCTTGATAAGTTCTAACCATCTCCTCTGCCTCATGTTCAAATCCTTTTGCTCGAAAAAGTACTTCAAACTTTTATGGTCAGTGAAGATGGTGCACTTTGTCCCGTATAGGTAGTGCCTCCAAATATTCAATGCGAAAACCACAGCTGCTAGCTCTAAATCTTGAGTGGGATAATTGACCTAGTGGGTTTTCAATTGTCAGGACGCGTAGGCAATTACCCATCCATGTTGCATCAACACGCAACCCAGTCCCGAGTAAGAAGCATCCGAATATGCCACTAAGTCTTCACTCCCTTCGAGTAATGTTAAGATAGGAGCTTGAGTTAATCTTGCCTTTAACTCCTCAAAAGCATTCTCCTGTTCCCGACCCAACACAAACTTCACGTCCTTATGAGCTAATTTAGTTAAGGGTGAGGCTATCTTGGAAAAGTCTTGAATAAATCTTTTGTAGTAGCCCGCCAAACCGGAAGAAACTACGAATTTCGGATGGCGTCTTTGGAGACTTCCATTGCATCACCGCCTCAACCTTTACCGAGTCCACCATAATTCCTCCAGAACTCACCACGTGACCTAAAAATTGAACTTCACGCAACCAAAAATCACACTTAGAGAATTTAGCATACATCTTCTCCCTTCTAAGTGTCTCCATCACTTCGCGTACGTGGTCGACATGTTCCTCTTCACTCTTTGAATAAATCAGGATATCATCAATAAACATGATCATTGATTTATCTAACATTGTCTGACACACTCTGTTCATTAAATCCATAAAGGCAGCTGGCGCGTTAATTAAACCGAAAGACATAACGAGAAACTCGTAGTGTCATAACGCGTGCGAAAAGCTGTCTTAGGAATATCTTGCTCCTTCACCTTCAACTGATGGTAGCCAGATCAGAGATCTATCCTTGAGAACCAATTGGCACCTTGGAGCTAATCAAACCAATCATCAATTCTTGGTAACGGGTACTGATTCTTCACCGTCAACTTGTTTAACTCCCGGTAGTCTATACACATCCTCATACTACCGTCTTTCTTCTTGACAAACAAAACCGGAGCACCCCAAGGAGAGATGCTCAGTCAGATGAACCCTGTATCCATCAATTCCTGCAGTTGAACCACTAGTTCATTCATCTCGGTCGGAGCTAATCGATACATTTCCTTGGCAATGGGTTGAGCACCGGGTACTAAATCTATTTGAAACTCAATCTCGCGATCCGGTGGCACACCTGGTAAGTCTTCTGGGAACACGTCCGGAAAGTCACACATAACTGGTACATCAGAAATTGTAGTACTGACGCGTCCACATCTTTTACATAAACCAGGTAGTCATTACATCCACGTTTCATGCATTTCTCTACCACCTCCATCGAAATCACCTTTGGAACCGTAGTGACGCGATCACCGTAGACCGTCACCGAACTTCCATCGGGCGTAATTAGTCAAATCATCTTCTTGAAACACACGATATTTGCCTCATAGGCCGCCAACCAATCCATACTTAATACTACATCAAATCCACCTAGGGGTATCACAAATAGTTTAGCAAAAAACCTATGGCCTTCTAGTTCTTTCTATCATATCAGAAATTCTAGTAGACTTACTAATAGCAGTTTCTACATCAAATGACTCATAAATACTTCTACTACTAACAAGCAAATTAGCACAAAAATTAGCAGAAATGAAACTCCTACCAGCACCCAAATCAAATAATACAGAGGCACAAATCTGGTTTACTATAAACATACCTAACACGATATCAGGGTCCACTCTGGCCTCCTCCTGGGTCATCGCCTTTGTCCTCCATCCTCCTTCCTCTTCTTCACCTCATAACTCTCGGCCCTCGGCTTCTTGCACTCCCGACTCATGTGACCTGCTTCACCACAGTTGTAGCACCTCGCCATCCTACAATCCTTAGCAATGTGACTAGGCTTCCCACACTTGAAGCAAGCATTTAATCTCAACCTACACTCACCAGTATGCTCCTTCCCACACTTACCACACCTCTTTATTCCTGAGCTTGATGACACTACCCTATGGTTATCCACCTTCATCCTCTTGTTTTTTGGGATGAAACCACCACGCCCAAACCGTTTCCCGCTCCAGTTCCTGTCACCACCACCCATCTTCTTCGCCTCAGCCACCACCACCTCTCTCTCATCGTATTGATTGAAAGACTTATGGTTTTGAATCTGTTTTGGTCTGGAAGTGTAAGAAAATTAACCTTTTTAACCTCACATGGTTGATTTCAAACCTTTTTGAATGAAATGTAATTGATTGTTTTAGTGAGTTCTTTTTTGCTTTTAACCTCCTTTTAAACTTATCAACATATTGTTTTGAGAAGATGTCAAAACTAAATTTTGACTTAGCTTTGCGTATGATCAAAAGAATATGGCTAATCATAAATGCTATGTCTAACATTTGATCCATTTTGTAAGCCCAAACCCATTTGAGTCAATTATAAAATGAAAGTTATTATAGTAATTTTATTTCTTTTGGTGTTCCAAATGCAATAGGTATGTCATTTATTCAATTCATAATAATTTAATTATTTATAAAATAAAGTTTATAAATTTGTAAAATTTTATTATCAACTATGAGATGTTAATTATTTAATTAAAATAAATAACTAAATTGAAAAAAATTTTACAAGATTTATAAAATTATGAAGTATTTATAAATTAATAGTTTTTAATTAATAAAACTAAAGTTATATAAAGTTTGGGTTTGATGTGCAATTTTTAAAACTTAAATTAGAAATTTTAAACATAAATGATAACATTGATAAACTCAAGGACCAAAGTATCATTTCCATTTTAAGACCCAAGTACCCCTCACTGTTTAACCGGTGACAACTCCGGCCACTTCTTCGGCCCTCTCCGGAGATACCAACAGGCCAAAATTCTATCAAATTAAACTTTGGCTTTGAAAACCTTGATTTAATTGATTCAAAAATGATTTTCCTCTTTAATTTAGAATTAATGTATCTAGATGTTGAGTCATTTTGCTTCACATACACAATTTCATCAAAACTATCAGTGTTCTAATCGAAACGTTGATCATTGTTTCTATTAAAAAATGATGAACGTTTTTATTTTGAATTTTGATCTTAGTTTGAATCCCAATATTAGGACTCAAATCCTTTTTAAAAAATTTCATTTTTCTTGTGATTGACTCTAATAGATCTTGGATGCCATGAAATCATAGAAGTTGTCATTACGTTGTAACATTTTAACGTGATTTTTTAATGAGGGAATTTTACAATTGGCATAATTTGATGAATTGGTGATGTTAATTTATGTTGGGGAACCCTCAATCCATTTTATTAAAGAAACAATCCACAATTATATGATTTTGCATGTCACAAATTGTAGAGTACTTCTTAAAGTAACAGTCTGCATTCGAATGATTGTACATGTCACAGATTGAACAATACTTGTTTAAATAACATTCAATTGTGTTGTGATTAAATATGTCATACAAATTACAATACTTTACTTGCTTCTTGCTTGTATATGTTGAGGCTTTAGTTGATTGAAAGATGTTTGGTTTTAAACTTGTTTTGGTGTTTGAAGTGTAAGCAGAATCAACCTTTTTGACTTCACTTGATTGTTTTTCTAACCTTTTTAAATGACATGTAACTGGTTGTTTTTGCATGTTCTTTTTTACTTTTAACCTCTTTTTCAAATTTATCAACATCTTGTTTCGAGAAAATGTCAAAACCAACTTTTGGATTAGCTTTGTGTGATGAGTCGTTAGTTGCTTTGCATTTTAAAGTTGTTTTAGCTAAGGCTATTCCTTTCATGTAACATCCGGAAAATTTTCTAAGCACGTCAAACGATAATAATGGGCTCAGATAAGACCATTTGATAAAATGAGATGATTGTGGGTGTTAGACCGAGTTAACCCTTCGGGTCACGAGTTTAACGAGTTTTAGGGTCACGGGAACGCCTGATATATATATATAGATGGATCAGCTGAGCAACTCTCATTTGCACCCAACACTCAATTTCTAGAGAGAGAAAGTGTAGAGAGGGAAAGTGTCAGATCGAGGCTCGGTTGGTCAAGGGATCGAAGGTTGGTGTTCGTGGACTCCAAAACAACAAGAATCAAGGTAAGAAACGTAGTGTACTTGCTTCTTTTTGTGAAAAACCCGGATTCTAGTTTTTGGGGTTTTGAAAGTGGCAAAAATACCCAAAAACTCACGTTTTTATGAAAGAAAATATGTAAAAAGCCTAGATATAGCTTCCTGGATGATAACCCAAGGTTGGGTGTAAAAGATCGAAGTTTTGGGTTAAAAATGGGTTGGTTCGTAATTTTCAGCTCGTTCAGCGAACCTAAGTATTTATCCAGCGAACCTATGTATTCGTCCAGAGAATCTAGCAGAGAACCTAGCAGAGAATCTATAAGCGAATCTATAGATTCTCTGGTAGATTCGCTGACATTGTCATCCAACGAAAGTTGGCCGAAACTGGCAGCAAAGATGCCAGAGAATCTAGCAGCGAATCTAGCAGAGAATCTATCAGCGAATCTAGCAGCGAATCTAGCAGCGAAATTAGGCAGAAATTAACTCCTTTGAGTGTTAACTTATCTGTAGGTGGTGTAGTGCAACCATCTCTTTTAAAGCTTGATTGAGAAGCTACTCATCAAGGACAGGTGAGTTCTAGGACCCCTCATTTACATGTTTTCAAATGATTTTGGGGCTGGACACATATAAAACCTGATTTTGTAAAGTGTATGTTTGACCCATTTGGGTGTAATCATTTGTAGTATGTTTAAAGTACGAATATGGACTTGTATGTGTTTGTATGATGTCCTAGTATGATTTCCCAAGGTTAGGAGGAATAACTAGGGCTATTAGACCCGAAGAGATGCGTAGTGGAATTTGGCTTTCGGGAAAAATGCGGGAATAAGTCCTCACATGGAAGTTTCTGTAAGTGCCTGTAGATGACTGTTGATGTAGGCCATGTGTGTATGATGATATATGACTGATATGTGTGTGTTCCTTATGATGATGTATGTATATCTTTCCATGACTTTACGTATTATGACGACGAATGAACAAAGTATTATGTAACGTAAAGTGAAAGATAAAAGAAAGAGGAACATGACGATGAATGCATGAATTAATGAATGAATGAATGAGTAATATGATGATGAATACATGCATTAACTAACGAACGAAAGAAGTCTTGCAAGCATTGGATAAGGTGAACGGGTCCTTCTTGGTGATTGACCATATGTATGGTGCCCCTACCGCTTACCTCTAGTACCGTGGCATACGCTTTGCTGTTCATTTAATGACTTCGGCCCGGTAGCTAAGACTGATCGAGGTATAGCATATGGTAGTGGTACAAAAGATATCCAATGTGCAAGAAAAGATGAACGGATCCTTGTCATTCGACCACAGTAATCATGGCTATGTGCCATGAAGTGGGTAAAGCCTGACAGGATCCATATGAGAACTGAATGATAAAGATGTAACGAATGAATGAGGCAGATAATCATAAATATTATCTGTATATGTGTATGATGAATGTTCATGAATGAAACGTATAACGAATAACGTAAACGGGATCCTTGTCATTCGACCACAGTAATCATGGTTGCGTGCCATGAAGTGGGTAAAGCCTGACAGGATCTAGATAAGAACTGAAAGATAATGATGTATAACGAATGAATGAAAGAGATAATAAAGATATTATCTATGTGTACGTATGATGTATGATCACGTATAAGGAAAAGAATGGTTTTTATGAAAACGAAGTATGTTTACTATAAAACTAGAACTCACTCAGCAACGCTGACTTTTTATGTGTTTCCAGTTGGCAGGTAGTGTTGCTGGGGATGGCACGAGGCGGCTACTCAGCTCTTTCGGATGGCATTCTCCTTTTGATAATGCTGCCACGCCTTATGTGGCATGCATGTGTTCCTTGAGGATCCCGATAAAAGGGATTACTTAAAGAATCCTCTTTGAATGAAATTTTAATGTTTCCATACTAGAGGTCACTGTTTAAGACCCTTTTGTAATTAGAAATGATGAAATCTTTATAAATGCTTTTGTGATGTAATGCAACATTAGATGTTTTGTAATTGATGTGCGTTGTATTAAATGGCAAAAGCATTTATAGTAAAAGAAGTTTGTTTCAGAAATTCCGCTGCAATTGTTTACTTAAGATGCTTATAGATATATATATCAAATGTACGTTTATGTGCGATGAACGACCAACTGTGAGTGCCCGGGAACGGGGCCTTACAAGTTGGTATCAGAGCCAAAGTTTAAGTGAAACGGGTAAATTTTTAAAATAAACCTTAACTTAAACTGGGAATGGGACGGAAAGGGAAGGAATGCCAGTCTGAGTAGCTGCGTGCCATCGGTATTTTCGTAATGTTAACCAGAATTATGTGCGCATCTTATGTGTTTATGTGTTACTGTTATTTAGATACTATGTAGTCAGGGCAGGTAATGCTCGGGGTACGAAGAGTAAAGTGAGTGGCTAATCACAACTAGCCACTATAATTAGGGACTTACTATACTTGACATAAATTGAGCTATTCCTTTGAATGACCGTGTTGGTGTTTTAATCTTTCAGTGTGAGATAGAGAATGGCTGGTGGTAGATCTTCTAAGGCCTCACGGGGTGGAGGTGGTGGCGGACGTGGTACTGAACCGCGAGCCACAAGAGGAAGACCTAGGGTAGAGAAGGTGGTTCATGAGGAAACTGAGACCCCTCATCAGGAGGGAGTAGACGAAAGCGTCAATTTGAGAGCCTCGGTAAAAGAGGAGTGGGTGAAGAGGTACATCAGGTCATGCAGACGATCCTACCATCTGTGGTGACCAAAGTGATTAAGGCTGTCAGGGAGGGTGAAAGAAAGAGAGGAATAGGTCCTCGGGAAGACAGGAGCAACAAGAGCCGAAAATAGTTCTATCTGATAATGAGAGGAAGAGGAGAGGAGCCAGTACGGGAGACAACACGGGGTTGTAATTACGGGGCATTCATGAGGTGCAAGCCCCCTACTTTTGACGGTTCTGGCACTGCTGCTGATGCTCACCAATGGTGAGAGAAATGGAGGCTGTCCTCGATATCAGTGATTGCCAGGAGGACAAGAAGGTGAAGTTTGCTACCCACTCTTTTACGGGTTCGGCCTTATGCTGGTGGGACAACATAGTCCAGGCCGAAGGTAGCAGGGCCATCGGAAGAATGAAGTGGTCCGAGCTGAAAAGGATGGTGATCGAGGAGTTCAGTCCTCGTCGGGAAATGGACAAGTTGAGAGAGAGTTCCTACAGTTGGAGGCGGGAACGATGACCCACCAACAGTACACCTCCAAATTCAATGAGATAGCAAGAATGGTGTCGGATCAGGTGACGCCGGTGTCTCGAAAGATCAACTATATTCAGGGGCTGCCAGCTGACATCCGCAGGCATTTGATTACTGCTCGACCGAGTACCTATAGGTCGGCAGTGGATTTGGCAGGAAGGCTATATGATGAGCGGACTGTGGTGGTGGTGAAGGCTGAGGCAGTAAGAAGGGAGGTGGTGAGAGAAACTGGCAGGGAAGAGGTTTGGCCGAGGTGATACCTCAACGAGTAACAAGAAGGCAAGGGTGGATGACCGCCGTGTGGTCATGTCTGGAGCTGGGATGAGGAAGTGTGGCCAATGTGGAAGAAAGCACTCGGGGGATGCAAGTGGGGATCAAATATCTGCTTTAAATGTGGGAAGACAGGGCATATGACCAAGGTTGTCGGGCAGGCAAATGTTTTAACTATGGGGAAAGTGGTCATATGAGCAGGGACTGCAAGAAGCCGAGGGCTGAGGCTCGGGGGTGAAGAAGATGGGAGGAGAAGAACCGAGGGCAAAGGCCAGGGCATTCACGATGACGCAAGAGGAGGCTAGGACGGACCCTGACGTTGTGTCCGGTTACGTTCCTGATAAACCAAACTTTAGCCTCTGTATTATTTGATTCGGGTGCCAATAGGAGTTTTTATTTCTACTACCTTCTGTGCTAAACTGTCTGTTAGAAGTAAATGCCTCGATGGGTCCTTTGACGTAGAAACTGCTATTGGTAAATTCACTAGGGTTACGGATGTGATAGAGGATTGTGCCGTAGAATGGAAGGTCATAGGTTTGCTGCCAAGTTACATGTGATGCCCCTAGGAGGATTTGATGTAGTATTAGGGATGGATTGGTTAGCAGCCTACGAAGCGAATATTGTGTGCCGAAAGAAGATGATTAGACTGACGGCGGCTGACGGGAGTCCAGTGACAATATACGGCGATTGGGTTACGATAATTCCGAAAGTGATCTAGATGGCGGTGGCTGGAAAGTGTATGAGGCGCGGATGTAGTGCCTACTTATGTTATGTAAAGGATGCGGAGGAGCCAATGCCACAACTATCCGATGTACCGGTAGTGTGTGAATTTCCAGACGTGTTCCCGGAAGACCTATCGAGATTGCCACCTGACCGAGAGATCGAGTTTCAGATCGACCTTATACCGGTGCTCAGCCTGTTGCCAAAGCACCGTATCGATTGGCCCCGACGGAAATGAAAGAGTTGATGGAGCAGTTGCAAGAGCTGTTGGATAAGGGCATTAGACCGAGTATCTCACCTTGGGTGCTCTGGTTCTGTTCGTAAAGAAGAAAAATTGTAGTATGAGGATGTGCACCGACTACCGCGAGCTGAACAAGTTGACGGTGAAGAACAGATACCCCTTGCCGAGGATCGACGACTTGTTTGATCAATTTGAGGGTGCCAGTTGCTTTTCAGGATAGATCTTCGATCGGGCTACCATCAACTGAAGGTAAAAGAGCAGGATGTCCCTAAAACAGCTTTTCGTACGCGCTACGGTCATTACGAGTTCCTTGTCATGTCTTTTGGTTTGACCACGCGCCAGCTGCTTTTATGGATTTAATGAACCGAGTGTGTCGGCCGATGTTGGATAAGTCAGTGATTGTATTTATTGACGATATCCTGATTTATTCGAGGTGCGAAACGGAGCATGCCGGTCACATTCGAGAAGTACTAGAGACGTTGAGAACGGAGAAATTGTACGCCAAGTTCTCCAAGTGCGCATTTTGGTTGCGTGAAGTTCAGTTCTTGGGTCACGTGGTTAATCAGGAAGGAATTATGGTCGATCCGGCAAAGGTGGAAGCAGTAATGCAATGGAAGTCTCCAAGGACGCCATCCGAGATCCGTATTTCTTGGGTCTGGCGGGCTATTACAGAAGATTCATCCAAGACTTCTCCAAGATTGCTTCTCCACTGACCAAGTTGACTCGGAAGGATGTGAAGTTTGTATGGGTTCAAGCCCAAGATAAGGCGCTGGAAGAATTAAAGACGAGGTTGACCCAAGATCCTGTTCTGTCGTTGCCCGAAGGAAGTGAGGATCTGGTGGTTTATTCCGATCTTCCTATTCGGATTGGAGTGCGTGTTAATGCAGAGGGGAAAAGTCATAGCCTATGCATCCCGACAGCTGAAAGTTCATGAGGTTAACTACCCCCCCACTCATGACTTTGAGCTAGCAGTTGTGGTCTTCGTATTAAAGATTTGGAGGCACTATCTCTACGGAACGAAGTGCACTATCTTTACCGACCACAAAGCTTGAAGTACTTATTCGAGCAAAAAGATTTAAATATGAGACAGCAACGTGGTTGGAACTGATAAAGACTATGATTGTGAGATCAGCAACGATGGTTGGAACTGATAAAAGACTATGATTGTGAGATCCACTACCATCCGGGCAAAGCCAACATGGTGGCTGATGCCCTTAGCCGAAAGGAGAGGCCCGAACCAATACGGGTGAAGGCCTACCAGCTGATCATGACCTCTGACGTGATGAAGCAAGTGAAAGAGTTCCAAGAGGAGGCATTGAAAGAAGATCATCTTAACTCTGAAAGAATGAGAGGTCTGGTTGCGGAGTTGGGTGAAAACACGATGGGTGTTAGAACCCGGTTTGGGCTTATGTGGATTCCTCGTCTTGGGGATCTGCGAATGAGGATTATGGACGAAGCTCACAAGACTCGGTACTCTATTCATCCGGTGCTACTAAGATGTACCAAGACATGAAGAAAGATTATTGGTGGCCGGGTATGAAACGTGATGTGGTGGAGTATGTGAGTAAATGCCTTACTTGTTTGCAAGTGAAGGCCGAGCACCAGAAGCCGTATGGAAAGATTCAACCTCTGGATACCGGAATGGAAGTGGGAGCACATCACCATGGATTTCATTACAAAGCTGCCACGTACCGCGTAAGGGTACGATACTATATGGGATGATTGTGATCGTCTGACGAAGAGCGCTCACTTCTTACCGATCCGCGAGACGTATTCATCTGAAAGATTGGCGGATCTATTCATCAAAGAAATCGTAGCTTGTCATGGCATGCCAGTGTCCATCATGTCGGATTGTGACACCGTTTTACATCGAAATTCTGGAAGAGATTCCATGATGCGATGGGGACGAGATACATATCAGCACGGCTTACCACCCTCAGACGGACGGTCAGTCTGAGAGGACGATCCAGACACTCGAAGACATGCTTCGGGTGTGCGTGATCGATTTTGGAGGAAGCTGGGATGATCACTTACCGTTAGCAGAATTCTTGTACAATAACAGTTATCATGCCAGCATTGACATGCCACCTTACGAGATGCTGTACGGTAGGAAATGTAGGACGCCCGTATGTTAGGGAGACATTGGGCAGAAGGAACTGGGGAGGTGTTCGAAGTGGTTGAACCAACGAGAGAAGTTAGAAAAGATCAAAGCCTTCATGAAGGCGGCGAAAGATAGGCAAAAGTCGTATGCTGTAAAAGGCGAAGGCGATAGAGTTCAAGGTTGGTGGCCGAGTCATGTTGAAGGTCTCGCCCTGGAAAGGCATTATCCGATTCAGGAAACGAGGCAAGCTAAGCCCGAGATATATGGACCTTTCCGAATCATCGCACGAGTAGGAGAGGTAGCCTAACGACTTGAACTACCAGATGAGTAAGTGGAATTCATCCCACATTCCATGTATCTCATCTGAGAAAATGCTTAGCTGATGAAGACATGATTGTTCTAGTCGAAGATATTGAAGTAGACGAACGGCTCAATTATGTAGAGCAACCAGTGGCAATCATTGACTGTAAGGAAAAGAAGTTAACAAATAAAGTGGTTCCTCTTGTACGTGTTACAGTGGAGCACCAGAAAGGGATCGGAGTCTACGTGGGAGACTGAGGAAGAAATGAGACAACATTACCCACGGTCTGTCGAGGAATAACAGGTTTCGGGGATGAAACCTTTATAAGGGGGGTGGACTTGTAACATCCGGAAAATTTCTAAGCACGTCAAACGATAATAATGGGTCAGATAAGACCATTTGATAAAATGAGATGATGTGGGTGTTAGACCGAGTTAACCCTTCGGGTCACGAGTTTAACGAGTTTTAGGGCAGGGACACGATGATATATATATAATGGATCAGCTGAGCAACTCCATTTGCACCCAACACTCAATTTCTAGAGAGAGAAGTGTAGAGAGAGAAAGTGTCGGATCGAGGCTCGATGGTCAAGGGATCGAAGGTGGTTTTCGTGGACTCCAAAACAACAAGAATCAAGGTAAGAAACGTAGTGTAAATGCTTCTTTTTGTGAAAAACCCGGATTCAAGTTTTGGGGTTTTGAAAGTGGCAAAAAATCACCAAAAACTCACGTTTTTATGAAAGAAAACATGTAAAAAGCTTAGATATAGCTTCTGGATGATAACCCAAGGTTTGGGTGTAAAAGATCGAATTTTGGGTTAAAAATGGGTTGGTTCGTAATTTTCAGATCGTTCAGCGAACCTAAGTATTTATCCAGCGAACCTATGTATTCGTCCAGAGAATCTAGCAGAGAACCTAGCAGAGAATCTATAAGCGAATCTATATATCTCTGGTAGATTCGTTGACATTGTCATCCAACGAAAGTTGGGCGAAACTGGCAGCAAAGATGCCAAAGAATCTAGCAGCGAATCTAGCAGAGAATCTTCAGCGAATCTAGCAGCGAAATTAGGCAGAAATTAACTCCT
>JABSNV010000797.1:95000-182238 GCA_024085815.1 Flaveria linearis | reverse complement strand
ATGATTTATTATTGGATAGGTCTAATGCTTGACCTCTGATACGTACAAGGATTAAGCTTGTCTTGGGATCTGTCTCCTCGAAGTTTAATGTTCTTGATCCCTTTCGGTGTACCTGGATGCAGACATCAGAACCTGCTCCTCTGGAATCTCCCTCTCCTTCTTCAGTATGTAACATTTGCGATTGTCAAAATTAACTTTGAAGGCCTGTCACATATCTGAGACACTGAAAGCAGATTGTTTTCCAGTTTTTGAACAAATTTACTTTGTCAAATCTTTCCTTTCATTACCTACTTCGCCTTGAGCAGTAATGTATCCTCCTTTGTGTACCAGCAAAGGAAACATGTCCCCCTTTATTGTTTGACATTTAAAGGAGAGACTTTGTTCCTTTCATGTGCCCTGGAAGCTCTGCTATCCACAATCCATGTATTCGTAGAAGCACTATAGCGGACAACCTGCACATAATTGAAAACAATTAGTTAAGGAGGGGGACCCAGCCTTCACTGGCTTGGGTTTCCCAGAGGCATCACACATGATGAACTCAACCCACTGTCCTTTGTCAGTTGGTGGGACATCAACCTTCAACTTGTCATTTCTATCAGAACATCAGATGATTTTGCCTTCCACATACCGTCTTTATGAAAATTGTTTGTTGGTAGACACTAGATTGATTTACTGTTTGTATCTTTTGGTTTAGGTTCCAAAACCGGTTTCACCTCAGGCATCACAGACTTGCCAGTGATGTATGAGTCTGTATGCCCAAGACACTTAGAATATTGATGTGGTTAGTACACATCATGATCCAAGTCGGGTTATACCCAATAACAAGCTTAGCAAACACCAATTAATATAATTGATGATATGATCATGCAATTAAATATTTACACCATTTAGAAAAACAAATGGGTTTTCTAAACGAGTTGCTATGAGTGGGAACAACTTATTAGGATATTTTGTTCAATAATATTATTTTAATGTTATAAATAAGTTAAACAACACCAAATAATAATGAGAACTTATAAGTTATAAATTAATTGCTTAATGGTATACTTATATATATTGTACATATAATTAAGGTGGTTAATTATTATTTAGTTGCAAGACATTTTAATAAGTATTCTTTGGTTTTAAAGGAGAAAAAAAACTTCTTTTTTTTGTCCATTTGGCCGGCCCTTTCTAGTCTCCCATTGGACCCCTCTTGCCTTGTAAACCACATACATTAACTTGTCTTGAAGACCAAATTCTCAGCCATTCATATCACATGCAAGAAACTTGAAAACTCTCTCTTCTTTCTCCCTCTAAAAGTTTCGGAACTTTCAGGCAGAAAACAGGAGTTTTGAGATCGATTTGGTGTTTAATCCTAGCATACAAGGTTTTTGTGATAGTGCTTGGGGTATACAAAGCTTGAGGAGTCCTCCATTGGAGTCTTGGCCATTCAAGCATCTAAAGCACTCTTTTTTGGTCGACTTTTGCTGCTAGGAGAAGGTTAATATCACAGCTATTCAAGCTATGATTTTAGGTACATTTTATCATGTTCATAGCTTGTCTATTCACATATTTAAGATCCTATGTTTTTGGGTTTTGTTTTCATCTTAAAACCACATTTAGAACACAAAATTTTCAGATTATAAACTGTTATAATCCTTTACATCGCTGCGTTTCTGAAAGTTTAAAAGGTTAAACATGGTTTAGTGTGTCTAACAAACCCAACAATGGCATCAAGAGCCGGTTATGTGGATGACTTGCTTGTTTTATCTTTTGAAATTGGTTTTAAAAGAGTTATTAGACATGTTATAGGCTGTTTTTGGGCTGGAATATTATGTCCTTGTGAAACCCCACTTTCAAGTTACATTACACATGCTTGTGATTAACCTTGAAAGATATGTATGTTGATATGTTGATTGTTTGACAATATTTAAACCAAATTCAGTTTATGTTGGCTGAAATTTGAAGGTTTAAGTGGGGTTTCATTATATTTGATGATTTGATCATTGGTGATTTAGTGCATAACCTAGCCATTGACCTTGTGATTGGGTTGGATGATTTGTGATGGTTGTATTCATTCATTCAATTGGGTTGTATTATTTGTTATTTGTGCTTTGTTACAATGTAATTTATTTATAATTGGGTGTTGTAATAAATAGATTAGGTGTATTTTCATTTACTAGATATGTTGTACTAGGACTTTATATCTTGTAATATGAAGACATACCATTGGAAGCACAAAGGAGAAGACACAAGAAACATGGAGCATTGGATGCGGTTTCTAGTGGGAGGTTCTTGGAACTTTTATGATGAGTTTGACCCTTAGAAAGACCAAATGACAACACTTTGTGATGGCAAACAAGTGTTGTCAACATAAGGGCTATGGTTATGCACATATATTGTTAATGTTTATGCTTGTTTTAAATTTTGTGTTTGTTGAATGTTTGATGTTTTGACCTGAATAACAAACTCATTAACATCTTAACAAGCTGAATATAAAATGGTTCTTAGTCATTAAGTGTTAATAAATGGTTATTAAAATGATTTAATGATTTTAAAGATAAAATAGGTTTAATCAAAGAACCTAAGGTACCTTGTATTTGAAAGCATGCAAATACAAGTACATAGAGTTTTTCTAAACTAGAATTATGAACCTCTAAACATTTAACAAACAATTTTAAAAACACCGTCCTTTTACACAACACTTAAGTCATTTGGAAACTCTTAATGGGATAAAGGTCACCTAACCATTTTGAAGGAACTTGACTTAAGGTGGGAATACCACATTGGTGGGATAAAGGTCATCTAACCACTATGTTGGTAAACTCACAGTGTGTGCAAGTAGGGTAACTTGATTTGCAAACCATGTTAATGGATCACCTAAAATATGGTTTCCAAATGGTGTTGATGGGATTAACATGCCGACTTTTGCATATGATGTTTAAAGTCGATCCCATACCTCTAGAAGTTGCAAATGGTTGCAATCGTCAATCGTTGACTACCTTATTAATTTAAATAGTGGGATAAAGGTCACCTAACCACAATTAAATGTAATGTTGGGTTATAGATTTAATATAAAATTGACCTTAAGGCATTAAATATTAAAATTACAATATCGAAAATACTAAAATTGATCTTTGTTAAATTTTGTAGATGGCCAACAATAATGAAAATCACGATAACTCATCCGCGTCAAACCAATCACTACGAGCGATCCTCCAAAAGGAACGTCTAAATCATAACAACTTTATTGATTGGTATCGAAACTTGAGAACTGTTCTCAAGCAAGAGAGAAGATCATATGTTTTAGACGACCTATCCCCGATCAACCTAGCGAGGATGAGAGGAGGCCTTTAACGATTGGCTGAAATACACTAAGGACTCTGTCCAAGTGTCTCGTCTCATGCTAGCGAGCATGACTCCGGATCTCCAAAAGGAGTATGAACATCACGGAGCTTACGACATGATAACCCAGTGAAGGAAAACGTTCCAACAGCAAGCAAGGGTTGAGCGGTTCGAAAACGGTTCGCACTCCATGCATGTCGTATGGACGACAACCATCTGTTTCATCTTATGTACTTAAGATGAAAGTCATATTGACCGCCTCGAGAGGCTAATTGTCCCGTCTCGAAAGAGTGGCCACGGATTTGATCCTAAATGGCCTAACCAGAAGTTCGAGACATTCGTTTGAACTACAACATGAATGCATGGGACAAAAGCATTGGTGAGCTTCACTCAATGCTCAAAACGGCCGAGGCGGCCATGGTAAAAGGGTTTTACCTTTCTCACCATCAATGAAGGTGGGAACAACAAGAGGCCTCATCCCGCACCCAAGGCAAAGGTTGCCAAGGGTAAGGGACCCATTGGGGAAAAGGGAAAGGGTGGTAAGGGTACCACCAAACCCCAAGTGAAGAAGCAAATGGTTGCTACTAATGACCCATGCTTCAAGTGTGGGAGATAGGACATTGGTAAGGAATTGTCCTGTCCATCTCCAAGAGTTGAAAGCAAAGAGGGATGCCGGCAGACCTCAGGTACAATATACATGATTCATATTGATCTTAATGTTACATCTCTAACACATGGGTATTGGATACCGATGTGGAACTCACATTTGCAATTTGTTGCAGGGGTTCACAAGAAGTAGGGACTTCAAACAAGGGGATGTTAGCCTCTTCATGGGCAATGGAACTAAAGTCTTAGTTGAAGCTCGTGGGGACTACATCCTAAGACTTCCAAGTGGTTTGGAAGTTATTTTGAAAAAGTTTTGTATGCTCCTAGTTTGACTAGGACATTATTTCTGTATCCCAATTAAGACATTATTTATGTATTATCCTTTATTGAAAATGATATTCATGTTTCTTTAAATGGTATGTTCTATTTTAAAGCTATTCCCATTAATGGTATTTATGAATTGGTTCATGAAAATAATTTAAATAGTTTATTGTACCAAACTAACACCAAGAAACTCAAGTTGGACTTGAGTGATACCTATCTTTGGCATTGTCGTCTTGGTCATATAAACAAAAACGTTTACAAACACTTCAAAAGAATGGTCTTTTAAAAACAAATGAATGTGATTCATTTGATGTTTGTGAATCTTGTTTACAAGGTAAGATGACTAAGGCACCCTTTAGTGGAACTACCGAAAGTGCGAAAGATTATTAGGAATCATACATTCGGATGTATGTGGTCCTTTTAAGCCAATGACTAGGAATGGTGAAAGATACTTCATTACCTTTACCGACGACTATAGTCGCTATGGATATGTGTACTTATTAAGGCACAAAGATGAAGCTTTTGAAATGTTCAAAATCTTCAAGAATAAAGTAGAAAATCAACTCAATAAGTCAATTAAAATTCTCCGTACCGATAGAGGAGGTGAATACCTTAGTGAGCTTTTCAAGATCATCTTAGGAGTTGTGGATTGTCTCACAACTCACTCCACCTGGAACACCACAACATAATGGTGTGTCTGAGTGGAGGAATCGAACCTTATTGGATATGGTCCGATCTATGATGGCTAGAAGCACATTACCTCTATCATTTTGGGGTTTCGCTTTGCTCTCCGTGCCCGTATTCTAAATATGGCCCCAACCAAAAAGGGGAACGGACACCTTTTGAGATATGGCATGGAAGAGTTCCATCCCTATCATACTTAAGGGTTTGGGGATGGAGGCTTATGTTAAGACTCCCACCCCAAACAAATTGGAAGTCCGTTCCATCAAGTGTATCTTTGTTGGATATCCTAGAGATTCTATGGGATATTATTTCTATGATCCACTGGAACAAAAGGTGTTTGTTGCCAGAAAGGGTGAGTTCTTAGAAGCAAAGTTCCTTATGGAAGGAGCTGGCAGTAGAACAGTGGATCTTGAAGAGGATCAAGAACCACAACTCGATGCACGTTTGGTTGAAACTAGCACTCAACATGAGGATGTTGAGGAAGATCAAGGGGTTGATCAATACACACAAGACTTCGCAGAAGTGGTAGAACTAGTAACCCACCTGAAAGATATGGATTTTCATGGATGGATGCTATGTGGTAGATTCTGATGAACCAACCACATACCATGATGCATTGTCCAATACGGATTGTGACAAATGGCTTGAAGCCATGAACGTTGAGATGCAATCCATGTATGACAATCAAGTATGGGACTTGGTTGTACCACCTCTTAACTCCAAAGTAGTTGGGAAGTAAGTGGGTTTTCAAGAGAAGACTGATATGCATGGAAACTTGGATACTTATAAAGCTAGACTTGTAGCAAAGGGTTTCACTCAAACTCAGGGGTTGATTATGATGAAACCTTCTCACCTGTTGCGATGCTAAAGTCTATAAGTATATTGTTTGCCATAGCTCCTCATTATGATTATGAGATTTGGCAAATGGATGTCAAAACTGCTTTCCTAAATGGATATCTTGAGGAAATGTCTATATGGTTCAGCCTGAAGGTTTTGTCGATCCAAAACATCCTAATAAAGTATGCAAGTTAAAGAAATCAATCTATGGATTGAAAACAACATCGAGAAGCTGGAATCACCGTTTTGATGAGAAGTAAAGAAATTGGCTTCATCAAAAACGCTGATGAGGCTTGTGTGTATAAGAAGGCTAGTGGGAGCAAAATAACTTTCCTAGTTGTAACACCCGCAATTATTAGACAACGGGAAATAATAAGGAGAAAAGAAAAGAAAGAGTAAGTAGAAGGGGGTTTTTTGTGTAAGTACAAGAAAAGAAAAAATATCTGATATACATAGGGATGGCTGCCCACATCCTTGCATTTTTTCTCACAACCCCCAAATTCAGCGAGAGTTTTAGAGAGAGAAAGAGAGCAGACTACGAGTTTGAAGGAAGAACAAGAAGAAGAGGAAGACGAGTTCGAGGTACTGGGTTCCACGGCTACTGATTTCGAAGGAGTCATACCCAGCAGCACAATGTGAGTTCTAAGACCCCTTTCTTTTACGTATTTTGAACGATTTTTGGGGCTGGAACACATATTAAACTGTTTTCGAGCGTGATCGCTCAATCATGTATATGTATGAGTATTGAGGTGTGGTAGGGTCCGTTTGGACTGCTATGCCGAGTGTATGTAAGATTCTAGGGAAGGTAGATAATCTCAGCATGTTGATCTTATGAGTACTGCCGAATGTATGTTTTAGAAGTCCTTCTTAGGATATGCATGATGTCTAGTCGATTCTAAGCAGCTGATACAATAATCAGTGCTAATGTATGTTGAGATGTATGGATTGTAGAAATGGCGCAGGGTAAGTTGCAGGTGCCTTTACTCAACCGCATTAACTAACGGGTGGCTAAGAAAAATGCGGCCAAGGCATTACTCAGCCGCATTAACCAATGCGGCAGACTAAGGAAAAATGCGGCCAAGGCATTACTCAACCGCATTAACCAATGCGGGAGACTAACTCGGGAAATGCGGTGAGTTTCACCTCATCCGCATTGACTAATGCGGATGAGGTAAATTAATGCGGTAAGGTATTACTCATCCGCATTGACTAATGCGGATGAACAGACTAATGCGGATGAATCAGAATGTGAAATGCGGATCAGACTTAGTAAGATCTGATTAATTGAGGGAAATGAGTAACATAGGCATGATAGTGATGATGTTTGCATGGTTGCACCTGCATAGATGAATGATGCCTAGTAGGATGATGAATGAATGTTAGTATGTTCCTTATGATGTATGTATGTTAGTATGATGTTGCCATGATAAATGGTGAATACTGATGATATGTAAGTATGTATGTTCCTTATATATTATGTTTTATCTTTAATAACTTTACGTGGATGAATGAACGAGAGAAATGAAAGTATTATGAACGTAAATTGAAGATAATGAAAGAAGGAACATGATGAATGAATGCATGCATTAATGAAAGAGAGTAAGAAAGGCTTGCAAGCAAAATGAAGGAGGTGCACCCCCTGGCAGGTGTTAGCTCAACGGTGTACGGGTTAGCTACCCCGAAGGATGTACATCGGTCAATCATTGAGATTGATAATGAGGTGAGCAACTTCGCGTTGCAAGAGACTCGGTTAGCAGGCAATCATAAGATTGTCACTGAGGTGAGCAGTCGCGCGCTGCAACAGACTCGGCTAACGTATGTTAGAACGATAATGGTGAGCACTTCGTGTTGCAAGAGACTCGGTTAGCAGGCAATCATAAGATTGCCACTGAGGTGAGCAGTCACGCGCTGCAAGAGACTCGGCTAACGTATGATAGAAGTAAAGTGAAAAGATAAGTGGTGCGTGTACCTACCTACCCCAGGTGACTGGATCAGCATTTGTGCACAACGTTCGTGGCTAACCACCACAGGTCCAGCACCAGTATATGTATGATGAACGGGGGTATGGTACATGTCACCGAATGTAATGAACGTTCGAACGAAAGTAAATAACGAACAAATGAATAAAATGCAGGTTTCGAACGTATGAAGTGAAAGTATGAATGAAAGTAAAGATATACGAAAGTAGTGTAGTATGTAAAGTATGTATGTAAGAAAGTATACGAGAATGATGAAGTGTACACGAACGAAAGTAAGTAATGAATGATGAGAGATAATAATATTATCTACGTGTACGTTATGATGTGTGAACACATGTATGAAAGAGCAGTTAATGAGAATGAAAGTATGTTTTATTATAAAACTAGAACTCACTCAGCAACGCTGACTTTTATGTGTTTTCCAGTTCGCAGGTAGTGTTGCTGAGGATGGAACGAGGCGGCTACTCAGCTCTTTTGGGATGGCATTCTCCATTAATAATGATGCAACGTCATGTGTGTGGGTCCATAATGCGCGCAACACATTATGTTGCATGCAAGTGCAAGATTCCTTGATAATCCTGATAAACATGATTATTTAAGAAATCTTGCTTATGAAGGAAAATATATTTTAACATAATATCTTCTATATGAAGAAGAATATGTTTTCCTTCTTTTATGTTCTTTCGTAGAGGTCGCTGTATGACCCTATGATTGCTGAGGATTCGAATAAACGAGACTATCCTCGTTTTCTTATGCATCAGCAGCAATCATAGTATAGTTAAGCAATGTAAAGAAAAGCTTGTATTTTGTAATCAAGACAATGATGTAAAAGCTTTTATGATGAAATGAGAATGTATGTTTTATTAATTCCGCTGCGTATTTTATGATCATGTATTAAATGTACGTTATATTGCGATGAAGAACCAGCCGTAAGGTGCCCGGTGAGCGGGCCTTACAAGTTGGTATCAGAGCAAAAGTTTAAGTAAAATGGGTAAATTTTCATAATAAACCTAAGCTTAAACTGAGAATGGGACAGGGAGAATGAGAATCCATCTGAGTAGTCGCGTGCCATCAGGTATTTTCTTAAAGATTAACTGGTATTATGTGCGCTTGTTATGTGAATGATGTGTACTGTTAGACTGAGATACTAATGTAGTCAGGATAGGTGATGCTCGGGGTGCGAAGAGTAGAGTAAGTGGCTAATCACAACTGGCCACTGTAATTAGGGACTTACTGTACTTAACATAAACTGAGCTTTCCTTGAATGACCGTGTTGGTGTTTTAATCTTTCAGTGTGATAGAAGATGGTCGGTGATAGATCATCTGATGCTTCCCGTGATGGTGAACGTGGTGATGAGCCGCGTATCACGCGAGGAAGACTTAGAAAGAGAAAGTAGTTCGTGAGGAGAACGAGGTTCCTCACCAGGAAGAGACGGACGAAAGCGCCAAGTTGAGAGCCTCGGTAAAAGAGGCAGTGATTGAGGAATGTACACCAAGTTATGCAGACGATATTACCGACTGTAATGACCGAAGCGATAAAGGCAGTACGTGAGGAGGATAGACGAGGGAGGAATCGGTCCTCGGGTAGGCAGCAACAGCAGGGGTAGAACAGTATTGTCTGGTGATGAAGAGGAAGAAGAGGAAGAACAGGTACGGGAGACAGCCCGGGCTGTGATTATGGGAATTCATGAGGTGCAAGCCTCCACTTTTTGATGGCTCCGGTACTGCTGCTGATGCTCACCAATGGGTGAGGGAGATGGAGGCGGTCCTTGATATCAGTGACTGCCAGGAGGATAAGAAGGTAAAGTTTGCTACCCACTCGTTTACGGGGACGGCATTGTGCTGGTGGGACAATATTGTCCAGGCCGAGGGTAGCAGGGCCATTGGGAAATTGAAGTGGTCCGAGTTGAAGAGGATGGTGATCGAGGAGTTTAGTCCTCGTCGAGAGATGGACAGAGTTGAGAGAGAGTTCCTGCAGTTGGAAGCAGGAACAATGACCCACCAACAATACACGACCAAGTTCAACGACATGGCACGGTTGGTGCCAGAGCAAGTGACGCCGGTGTCTCGCAAGATTAACCGGTATATCCAGGGGTTGCCAGCCGAAATTCGTTGGCATTTGATTTCCGCCAGACCAAGTACTTTCAGGTCGGCGGTGGATTTAGCTGGGAGGTTGTACGATGAACGGGCTGCGATGGTGAAATCTGAGGGCAGCAAGAAGGGAAGTGATGAGAGGAAGTGGCAGGGAAAGAGGTTCGGTCGGGGTGTGATACTTCGACGAGTAGTAAGAAGGCACGGGTTGAGGAACGCCGTGTGTGTCGTGACAGGTGCAGGGTCGAGAAAGTGTGAAAAGTGTGGGCGAGAGCACGGTGGTGAATGCAGATGGGGGCTGAATGTATGTTTTAAGTGTGGAAAGCCCGGTCATATGGATAAGGAGTGTAGGGCGATGAAGTGCTTTAACTGCGGGGAAAGTGGTCATATGAACAAAGATTGCAAGAAGCCGAGGCCTGGGAGTTCCGGCGGGAAGAAGGCAGTGGGTGAAGGGTCGAAGGCAAGCGCCAGAGCATTCACGATGACACAGGAAGAGGCTAGAACGGACCCTGATGTAGTGTCCGGTACGTTTCTGGTGAACCAAACTCTAGCCTCAGTATTATTTGATTCAGGTGCCAGTAGGAGTTTTATTTCTGTGCTTTTAGTGCCAAATTGCCCGTTAGTAGTAGACGTGTGGATGTACCGTTTGATGTAGAGACTGCTATAGGTAAAAACCACCAGGATTTCTGAGGTAATTGAGGGTTGCGATGTAGAACTGGAGGGTCACAAATTCCCAGTTAAGCCCTTTGCGATGACGTTAGGCGGTTTCGATTTGGTGCTTGGAATGGACTGGTTGGCAGATTTCGAGGCGAACATTGTGTGTCGCAAGAAGATGATCAGTTTGACAGCGCCCGACGGTAGTCCAGTGACAGTTTATGGGGATCGGGTTACTACGATTCCGAAGATGATCTCAATGGCAGGGGCGGGGAAATGTATGAGGCATGGATGTAACGCCTATTTATGTTATGTGAGAGATGTAGAGAAGCCAGCACCACAACTGTCTGATGTTCCGGTTGTGTGCGAGTTCCCAGACGTATTCCCGGAAGACTTATCGGGATTGCCACCTGACAGAGAGATTGAGTTCCAGATTGATTTAGTACCAGGCGCCCAACCTGTTGCCAAAGCACCATACCGATTGGCCCCGACAGAGATGAAAGAGTTGATGGGGCAGTTACAAGAGCTGTTGGATAAGGGGTTTATTCGACCCAGTATCTCACCTTGGGGTGCTCCGGTCCTGTTTGTAAAGAAAAAGGACGGTAGTATGAGGATGTGCATCGACTACCGTGAGTTGAATAAGCTGACAGTGAAGAACAGATACCCCTTGCCAAGGATCGATGACTTGTTTGACCAACTTCAAGGTGCTAGTTGGTTTTCTCGTATAGATCTTCGATCAGGTTACCATCAACTGAAGGTGAAGGAGCAGGATATCCCTAAAACAGCTCTTCGTACGCGTTATGGTCATTATGAGTTCCTCGTTATGTCGTTTGGTTTGACCAACGCGCCGGCTGCTTTTATGGACCTGATGAATAGGGTGTGCCGGCCGATGTTGGATAAATCAGTGATTGTATTCATTGATGATATCCTGATTTATTCAAAAGAGTGAGACAGAGCATGCCGGTCACATTCGTGAAGTTCTGGACGCTGAGAAGGGAGAAGTTGTATGCAAAGTTCTCCAAGTGCGCATTCTGGTTGCGTGAAGTTCAGTTCTTGGGTCACGTGGTAAATCCGGATGGGATTCTAGTTGATCCGGCGAAAGTGGAAGCAGTAATGCATGGAAGTCTCCGAAGACGCCGTCCGAGATCCGTAGTTTCTTGGGTTTTGGCGGGCTACTACCGAAGGTTCATCCAAGACTTTTCCAAGATTGCTTCTCCGCTGACCAAGTTGACCGAAAGGATGTGAAGTTTGTATGGGGTCAAGCTCAAGAAAGGCATTCGAAGAACTGAAGACAAGATTGACCCAAGCTCCAGTATTGGCACTACCCGACGGGAGTGAGGATTTAGTGGTTTATTCTGATGCCTCCTACTCGGGGTTGGGATGTGTATTAATGCAGAGGGGAAAGGTGATAGCCTATGCATCCCGACAGCTGAAAGTTCATGAGGTTAATTATCCTACTCATGACCTGGAGTTAGCAGCTGTGGTTTTCGCATTGAAGATTTGGCGGCACTATTTATACGGGACGAAGTGCACCATCTTCACAGACCACAAAAGTTTGAAGTACTTTTCGAGCAGAAAGATCTGAATAAGGCAGAGACGGTGGTTGGAACTGATAAAAGACTACGATTGTGAAATCCATTACCACCCGGGCAAAGCTAACGTGGTGGCTGATGCCCTTAGCCGAAAGGAGAGGCCCGAGCCGATTCGGGTGAAGGCGTACCACTTAATCATGACCTCAGACATGATGAAACAAGTCAGAGAGTTCCAGGATGAAGCATTGAAAGATGAACATCTTAACTCTGAACGAATGAGAGGACTGGTAGCGGAGCTAGTAGAAAAACAACGGGCGTTAAAACCGGTTTGGGCGTATGTGGATTCCTCGTCTTGGGGATCTACGAATGAAGATTTTGGATGAAGCTCATAAGTCTCGATACTCCATTCATCCCGGTGCTACCAAAATGTACCAAGATATGAAGAAAGATTACTGGTGGCCGGGTATGAAACGCGACGTGGTGGGAGTATGTGAGTAAATGCCTCACGTGTTTGCAAGTGAAGGCGGAGCACCAGAAGCCGTATGGAAAGATTCAACCTTTGGACATCCCGGAGTGGAAGTGGGAACACATCACCATGGATTTCATCACAAAGCTGCCACGTACCCCGAAGGGTATGATACGATCTGGGTGATTGTGGATCGATTGACGAAGAGTGCTCACTTCTTACCGATGCGGGAGACATATTCGTCCGAGAAGTTGGCTGATCTTTTCATCAAAGAGATCGTGACTCGTCATGGTGTGCCGGTGTCGATTGTGTCTGATCGCGACACCCGGTTTACATCTAAATTCTGGAAGAAATTCCACGATGCCATGGGGACGAGATTACATATTAGCACGGCTTATCATCCTCAAACTGATGGTCAGTCTGAAAGGACCATTCAGACCTTGGAGGACATGCTCCGAGCATGTGTTATTGATTTCGGAGGAAGTTGGGATGACCATCTACCGTTAGCTGAGTTCTCGTACAACAACAGTTATCATGCCGGTATTGGCATGCCACCCTACGAGATGTTATACGGTAGGAGATGCAGGACCCCCGTCTGTTGGGGTGAAATTGGTCAAAAAGAATTGGGAAGCGTCGAAGTGGTAGAGGCTACGACTGAAAAGCTCGAAAGAATTAAAGCGTATATGAAGGCGGCCAAAGATCGACGGAAGTCGTATGCTGACAAACGACGCAGACCAATTGAATTCCAAGTGGGAGACCGGTTTATGTTAAGGTCTCACCTTGGAAAGGGATCATTCGATTCCGGAAGCGAGGTAAGTTGAGTCCGCGATATATAGGCCCTTTCCGAATTGTTGCTCGAGTAGGGGAGGTGGCCTATAGGTTAGATTTGCCAGATGAACTAAGTGGAATCCACCCGACTTTCCACGTGTCTCATCTGAGGAAGTGTCTAGCGGATGAGGACATGGTCGTTCCACTGGATGATATAGAAGTAGACGAAAAGCTCAATTATGTAGAGCAACCAGTGGCGATCATAGATCGAAAAGAAAAGAGGCTGAGAAATAAAGTGGTTCCCCTTGTGCGTGTACAGTGGCGGCACAGGAAGGGATCCGAGTCGACGTGGCAAACTGAAGAAGAAATGAGGCAACATTACCCACGGCTATTTGAGGGATGACAGTTTCGGGGACGAAACCCAAAATAAGGGGGGTGACTTGTAACACCCGCAATTTTATTAGACAACGGGAAATAATAAGGAGAAAAGAAAGAAAGAGTAAGTAGAAGGGGGTTTTGTGTAAAAGTACAAAGAAAAGAAAAATATCTGATATACATAGGGATGGCTGCCCACTCCTTGCATTTTTCTCACAACCCCCAAATTCAGCGAGAGTTTTAGAGAGAGAAAGAGAGCAGACTACGAGTTTGAAGGAAGAACAGAAGAAGAGGAAGACGAGTTCGAGGTACTACTGGGTTCCACGGCTACTGATTTCGAAGGAGTCATACCCAGCAGCACAATGTGATTTCTAAGACCCCTTTCTTTTACGTATTTTGAACGATTTTTGGGGCTGGAACACATATTAAAACTGTTTTCGAGCGTGATCGCTCAATCAGTGTATGTATGTATGAGTATTGAGGTGTGTACGGTCCGTTTGGACTGCTATGCCGAGTGTATGTAAGATTTCTAGGGAAGGTAGATAACTCAGCATGTTGATCTTATGAGTACTGCCGAATGTATGTTTTAGAAGTCCTTCTTAGGATATGCATGATGTCTAGTCGATTCTAAGCAGCTGATACAATAAATCAGTGCTAATGTATGTTGAGATGATGTATGGATTGTAGAAATGGCGCAGGGTAAGTTGCAGGTGCCTTTACTCAACCGCATTAACTAATGCGGGTTGCTAAGAAAAATGCGGCCAAGGCATTACTCAGCCGCATTACCAATGCGGCAGACTAAGGAAAAATGCGGCCAAGGCATTACTCAACCGCATTAACCAATGCGGGAGACTAACTCGGGAAATGCGGTGAGTCATTCCTCATCCGCATTGACTAATGCGGATGAGGTAATTAATGCGGTAAGGTATTACTCATCCGCTTGACTAATGCGGATGAACAGACTAATGCGGATGAATCAGAATGTGAAATGCGGATCAGACTTAGTAAGATCTGATTAAATTGAGGGAAATGAGTAACATAGGCATGATAGTGATGATGATTTGTTGCATGGTTGCACCTGCATAGATGAATGATGCCTAGTAGGATGATGAATATGTTATATGTATGTTCCTTATGATGTATGTATGTTAGTATGATGTTGCCATGATAAATGGTGAATACTGATGATATGTAAGTATTATGTTCCTTATATATATATGTTTTATCTTTATAACTTTACGTGGATGAATGAACGAGAGAATGAAGTATTATGAACGTAAAGTGAAAGATAATGAAAGAAGGAACATGATGAATGAATGCATGCATTAATGAAAGAGAGTAAGAAAGGCTTGCAAGCAAAATGAAGGAGGTGCACACCCCTGGCAGGTGTTAGCTCAACGGTGTACGGGTTAGCTACCCGAAGGATGTACATCGGGTCAATCATTGAGATTGATAATGAGTGAGCAACTTCGCGTTGCAAGAGACTCGGTTAGCAGGCAATCATAAGATTGTCACTGAGGTGAGCAGTCGCGCGCTGCAACAGACTCGGCTAACGTATGTTAGAACGATAATGAGGTGAGCAACTTCGTGTTGCAGAGACTCGGTTAGCAGGCAATCATAAGATTGCCACTGAGGTGAGCAGTCACGCGCTGCAAGAGACTCGGCTAACGTATGATAGAAGTAAAGTAAGTGAAAAGATGTGGGGTGTACCTACCCCAGGTGACTGGATCAGCATTTGTGCACAACGTTCGTGGCTAACCACCACAGGTCCAGCACAGTAATATGTATGATGAACGGGGTATGGTACATGTCACCAAATGTAATGAACGTTCGAACGAAAGTAAATAACGAACAATGAATAAAATGCAGGTTCGAACGTATGAAGTGAAAGTATGAATGAAAGTAAAGATATACGAAAGTATGTGTAGTATGTAAAGTATGTATGTAAGAAAGTATACGAGAATGATGAAGTGTACACGACGAAAGTAAGTAATGAATGATGAGATAATAATAATATTATCTACGTGTACGTATGATGTGTGAACACATGTATGAAAGACAGTTAATGAGAATGAAAGTATGTTTTATTATAAAACTAGAACTCACTCAGCAACGCTGACTTTATGTGTTTTCCAGTTCGCAGGTAGTGTTGCTGAGGATGGCACGAGGCGGCTACTCGGCTCTTTTGGGATGGCATTCTCCATTTAATAATGATGCAACGTCATGTGTTGTGGGTCCATAATGCGTGCAACACATTATGTTGCATGCAAGTGCAAGATTCCTTGATAATCCTGATAAACATGATTATTTAAGAAATCTTGCTTATGAAGAAAATATATTTTTGAACATATATCTTCTATATGAAGAAGAATATGTTTTCCTTCTTTTATGTTCTTTCGGTAGAGGTCGCTGTATGACCCTATGATTGCTGAGGATTCGAATAAACGAGACTATCCTCGTTTTCTTATGCATCAGCAGCAATCATAGTATAGTTAAGCAATGTAAAGAAAAGCTTGTATTTTGTAATCAAGACAATGATGTAAAAGCTTTTATGATGAAAGAGAATGTATGTTTTATTAATCCGCTGCGTATTTTATGATCATGTATTAAATGTACGTTATATATGCGATGAAGAACCAGCCGTAAGGTGCCCGGTGAGCGGGGCCTTACACTAGTATTGTATGTTGAGACTTACTACTATTTGGAAATGACATTCCAACCTTGGAAGGTGTAAAAACCTGGCTTGGAAGTTGTTTTCCATTAAGGATCTTGGTGAAGCCGCCTATATTCTGGGAAAAGATCTACAGGGATAGATCAAGGCGGTTGATTGGTTTGAATCAAAGTGCATACATTGATAAGATCTTGAAAAGGTTCAAGATGGAAAACTCTAAGAAAGGTACCGTACCTATTCAAAGAGGAACGATGTTGAGTACGACTCAATGTCCAAGCTCAAAGGATGAGCAAGATAAATGAAGGAATCCCATACGCATCTGCTATTGGATCCATCATGTATGCAATGATGCACTCGACCGATGTGTCATGCGCCTTAAGCACACAAGCCGTTACCAGCAAAATCCTGGAAACAGTCATTGGATGGCTGTTAAGAAACATACTTATACCTAAGGAGGATAAAGAGATGTTCCTAATCTATGGATCTGGTGACGAGGAACTCGTTGTAAAGGTTACAACACGGATGCAAGTTTCCAAACCGATCGTGATGATTCTCGGTCACAATCTGGATACATCTTCATTCTGAATGGAGGAGCGGTCTCTTGGAAAGCAACAAGCAGATGTAGTGGCTCTATCAACTACAGAATCAGAATACGTCGCGCCGCCTCATTGGCAGCTCAAGAAGCTGCTTGGTTGAAGAAATTCATGCCGATCTAGGGGTTGTCCCTTCCATTCAGGACCCCCTAGAAATCTTTTGTGATAACGAGGATGCGATTGCTCAAATCAAGGAACCCCGTGCTCATCAAAAGACTAGGCACATTGAGCGGAGATTCAACTACATACGAGATGAAGTTGAAAAGGGAAAGATATGTATTCGCAAAGTTCACACGGATCAAAACATTGCGGATCCTCTCACGACAAGCTCCTTGAAAAGGCAAAGCATGAAGGTCATACTTGTGCCATGGGACTTCGATATTCTAGTGATTGGATTGATCTGTAAATTTTGTATTTGGATATGTGGAACCTTTTATTATTTGAATAAAATTATTTGGTTATAATGTTTCAACTAATGTTCTAATTTAGCATTTTTAATCCATGATAAAATGTTTACTCTAAATGTCCGTAGTCGTTCAGACTTGTGGGAGCAAGTATGAAGGCAAGACTATTATGAACTTGGATTGGTTTGTTATTCATAAGGATGAATTTATAGCAATGGGTTGCTACCAAGGTTCATAGATATTTGTGGGATACAAATATTGGACTAACCCGCATCTCAAATTTTACTACATGGAATCTTATTGATTGATCATAAGTAAATTTGAGTAAAGGCGAATATCATTTGGTATCCTCCGACCTGAGATACATATTGGGTTTTGATATTCACCAAGTATTATACCTTGAGCCTATTCTTCACTGTCCTGAAATAGTGGACAGTACATAAGGATATGTTCAGGTATAACACGAGGTGTTTGTGAGAAACGTATGTAGTCAAGATGGAATTTGTTCCTCTTATTCGTTGAGAGTTAGATGTCTAAGGCCTGATAAGTTAAATCAACAAGAAATGATCACTCTGTGTTCTTGGATTTAACATGACATCTGCAACAAAGGATAGATGATTAATTCACCTAAATCATTTCAAGTAGGGTACTTGAAAGGGATGATGTTATTGAATGGCTATAAGTCATGCGTATTAAGGGTAGAAACCGTTGTTAGGCGGTATTTACTGCTTGCATCAATCTTCTATGAATCTTGGGCAAGTGGAGATTGTAGGATTCTGTATGCCCAAGACACTTAGAATATTGATATGGTTAGTACGTCATGATCCAAGTCGGGTTATACCCAATAACAACTTAGCAAACACCAATTAATATTTAATTGATGATATGATCATGCAATTAAATATTTACACCAATTTAGAAAACAAATGGTTTTCTAAACGAGTTGCATATGAGTGGGAACAACTTATTAGGATATTTTGTTCAATAAATTATTTGAATGTTATTAAATAAGTTAATAACACCAATAATAATGAGAACTTATAAGTTTATAATTAATTGCTTAATTGTATAACTTATATATATTGTACATATAATTAAGTGGTTAATTATATATTTAGTTGCAACATTTTAATAAGTGTATGCTTGGTTTAAAGGAGAAAAAAAAACTTCTTTTTTTTGTCCATTTGGCCAGCCCCTTTCTAGTCTCCCATTGGACCCCTCTTGCCTTGTAAACCACATACATTAACTTGTCTTGAAGACCAAATTCTCAGCCATTCATATCACATGCAAGAAACTTGAAAAACTCTCTCTTCTCCCTCTAAAAGTTTCGGAACTTTCAGGCAGAAAACAGGAGTTTTGAGATCGATTTTGGTGTTTAATCCTAGCATACAAGGTGTTTTGTGATAGTGCTTGGGTATACAAAGCTTGAGGAGTCCTCCATTGGAGTCTTGGCCGATTTCGAGCATCTAAAGCACTCTTTTTGGTCGACTTTTGCTGCTGGAAGAAGGTAGATATCACAGCTTATTCAAGCTGTGATTTTATGTACATTTTATCATGTTCATAGCTTGTCTATTCACATATTTAAGATCCTATTGTTTTTGGGTTTTGTTTTCATCTTAAAACCACATTTAGAAAACAAAATTTTTTAGATTATAAACATGTTATAATCCTTTACATCCGCTGTGTTTTCTGAAAGTTTAAAAGGTTAACATGGTTTTAGTGTTCTAACAACCCAACAAGTGACATGTCTATGTTATCTGTGGTGTGGAGGTAAGGTATAAGACCTAGCAGTGTGTTGGACCTAACTGGAGTCTTAGATCTCTGTTTTGGTATCTTATTGACATCATGATCTAAGTCAATCTTAACCTGAGGTGTCTGATAACGAGGACAACTTGAAGAGATGTGACCTCGTTTTCCACAAGAGTAACAGGACCTTCTTTCAAATGGACTAGGAGTTCTCTTGTGGGGTAGGGAGTAGACCTCAGGAATTGGCTTTTTGGTCTCAGTCTTTGAACATTCACCTTCTTTGACAAACTTAACTTGTTTAACATTTTGGTTTATTTGTCTTTGTGGCTGAATATTATCTGTTTTACCTGATTTAACTTGAGTGGTTTTAGACATCTTGGATTGTGTGTCATTAGACTTTGAATCCAACCCAAGAGATGTTTGGACATTCTCTGCCACCCCGTTTCTCAGCAGTGACATTGCTCAATGCTGAGGTTTTCTGATCATCAGCCGGAGAAGCAGTTTAACTGCTGTGTCCGGATCACTAACCAAAGGAGTTGTCACCACATGATCCTTAATTGGATTATTATTTATTGGACGTTGTTTAGTGTTCAACAGGATCTCATGTGGTGGTGGAACAACCTTGTAACCCAAACCCTCCCCATTGTTGAGCTCATGAAGTCCTTCATTCAACTGAGCTATCCTCTTATAAATTGTCTTCAGCATATTTCTTTGCTTTAGAGGATAAGGTAGCTTGATTTCTTCAAGAACTTTGGGCATGATGGGTTTCAAATGAAACATTTTTCCCTTACCCAAACCATCAACATGTTGCTCATCAGAATCTCCCAAGATGTTAGGACCGTGTACGTACGGAGTACTAACTGATTCTTCATTATACCGGATCAAATAGTGCGGAATCCTATTGGATTGGCGATCCAATCAGGGAGAACGTAATCAAGATCAATCCTAACGATTAGAAAACGTTAAGAACGAATAGGAATGATCTCAGACGTTCTATGAAGTTGGAATTGACGAACAGGGCGTTCTGGGTCGACTAGGTTATGAATATTCGAAGTGTTCTGTTTTTCCACGAACTAGGTGGTATTTATAGGTAAGGGTTTCTCATTCGTGCGACTGAACCATTCGCATGGTTCAGTCGTGCGATTGAGCTATGCGGTTGATCCATACGCATGACTGAGCCTTCAGTCGTACGACTGGTTCAATCTCATACTTCAGTCTTACGACTGATCTAGTCTCATGGTTCAGTCGTGCGACTGAGCCATTCGCATGAAGTTACTCATGCGTATGGTCCATTGGCATGGCCCATTCGCATGATAACTTCATCATGTTAAGTTTGAATGTTAATCATTTCAACATTATGCATACCAATTCAAACAACCACAACCTATATAATTAATCATTACACAACCCATTAATGAAATATATAAGCATTATAACATAAACAACCAAATGTATTTCATTAATCGACGTTCAATTACATATAATCAAGACATTACAAAGATATTACATTCAGCTCAGAATCTAGGGACACATGTATCACCACAAGTCGTCACACTCATCAATGTCAATTTTGAGTCATTTTGTTTTAAAACTTCTGATTCAGAAGACTTAGCTTCACTCACCCCAGTATCACTACCATTACCAATTGATTAATTTCTATATTTGGTTCAGTTTTGGTGCTTGGCATAAAATGGTTTGATAAACTGTTGGTCATAGACTCGGGTAAAGGGATATAGCTATCATTTAATAGGGGTGCAATAGCATTAAATCCCAATCCGTACATGTTCTTTGATTCAATATGAGAATTTAATATTTCTCATATTGCTGAGATGATAATTAAAACTTCTGAAGTTTCACTTCAGTTGATGCATGACCAGACATGGATTTTGTTAAGAGGTGGTCAGATGCTCAACTTGGGCTTTTAAGTTGTAATTTTTAGAAACAAGTTTTTCTAGATCCTTTTGTAAAGAGGTGATTTTAATTTGATATAACTTATGCTCTCTTACATGAGATTCATTTAAAACCATTGTTATTTTACTTTATTAGCCAATTGTTGAGCATGGACTCTATAACTCTCAACCTCTTCAACACAAGTTTGATGAACACAATCTATCCTTACCTCTCTAGCTATAGGTATGACTTTGTTCTCCATGTTGGCCATCAAAGCTTGATTTTCTTCCAACACCTCCTTCTCATACATGCTCCAATCACATGTTACATCTTGCAGAATGATTAACCCAGTTTCCATGGTTTTGCTTGGACCTGTTGATGAACTTATGGCTGGTAGGGATGAGTTCGTAAGTTGAGGTTATTTGAAGGTTCTTGACTTGATAATTGTTGGTGAGACTGATGTTTGTTGAGACTAAGTTGTTGATTTTGTCTTAAATCAGCTGTTGATTGTTGATTACATTCCCTTGAGAACTGACCATACAAATTACATTTGTAGCATCTCACCTTGGATTTATCAACACCAATCTTTGTTGTTATGTCTGCTGTTGCCAATCCTTTGTTTCTTCTCAGATACATTTTGGCTCTGTAAGCATCATGGCCATTTGTCATTGCAGATCCATCTCTTTAACTTCATCTGGATGTAGTTCCTCAAGATCTTACTGGCAAATGTGTGCAGTTTCATCATATACTACCCAGATAAGCTTGAAAGTTTGAACTGAATGCTGCAAAATCTACCTTCTATTCTTCTGAGTCTAGAACCACAATAATTGGTTCTATTTGATTGTTGTTTTTGTTTGAGGAGGATGCCTTTGATGATGTAGCAGGTGGGCTTTTTTCCTCATCATGTCTTCCTCTTTTTTTCTTGCTGAATTCCTTTGAGAGTTGGATCTGGATGGCCTTGAAGCATAAAACCAACTTCTTCTACATCATCAGTCAAAGCACAAGAGCTTCCATCATCATGATTGGAGATAAAAGCACTTCCAAGACCCCTAGTTTCTTTGAACTGGTAAGGAGCAATGGGTGCTTTTGTACTCTTGTTTCTTGTTTTCTCATCCAGTTCAAGTGCTTCTACCTTAGCTACCAAAGTATCTAGTCTAATGGCTTTGAGATCTAAGGTGTTCTTAAACATGGATACTATTCGAGTCCAACTTTTAGGTAAAGTATGGAGCATCTTCTTGTTCAGCTCTTCATTGGTGTATTTCAACTCCAAGATATTTATCTCAGTCACCAACTGCATGAATCTATGTAGTTGTTGAGGAAATATTCACCCTCAATATGATGGAAGGTTCATATTGTGAGCGAAATGTATCCTTCCTAATGCTTCTGATCTCATCACTCCCTTCACAAAGAGTGTAAAGAATCTTCCACAAGGAGTTTGCTGTTTTGTAATTTTCATTTCACACTGACTAAGAGGTCTTCAGGTAAAGCCATAGTAAGCATACTATATGCTATAATGTCAATTTTGACCTTCTTTGCATCCTCAGGTGATAGATCCTTTAGACTTATGGGTTGATTGTTGTCCTTGTAATAAGGTCAAAGAGTTGGTAAATATAAGGACCTTCAGTAATGGACATCTATAAATCAAAATCAGTGTAATTCACATGATTCTTGAACCTGATTTTCCATGTTTTGAAATCAACTTTATTTTCCAACTTCGGAAGTTGGTAAGCTGATCCAACGAGTGAATTACTCATCGTAGTTAATTTGATAATTGTTAACTAAAATAGAAATTCAGTTGTAAATGATCTAATTAATGACAAACTCTTAATTATCGGTTAATTCAGTCGTTAAAGTCAAAATTAGTCAATCCTTATAACAGATTCTCAACTGATATGGAATAGAGGATGTCTGATGATAGATTTTGTTCAAATTTGTTTGAACAACCATTGATTATCGATCAGTGACACAAATCTACAAATCAAACAAGTTTGATGTAGATCGATGTTATCGAGCAATGGAACAGTACTTGTTGAACGATAAATCAGGTTTGATGATTTTAAATTGATTATACCAAATTGTTGTGTAAAATTCCTCAGTTAGCTATCGATTAGCTTACCTCAACTTGTGTGTTGATTAATTCGTTCAATAACACCCTTGAATCTGAGTTATAAACTCTCAAGTCGTTATGAACACCCATAAAGCAATATTACTCAAAATCAATAGATCTAATAAGAAACCTGATAGATCTAATGATATAAACAACCGATTAAACAAATCTAACACTGATAGATCAATTGATCTAAATCAATGAGCACTTGGCTCTGATACCACCTGTGAATCCAAGGATCGAACAGGGAATTATCAGTTAGATTGTACGAATAGTGATCGCGAAATTATCACTACTTATTTTTTAATTGGTTGATGATAAATAAAATCGTAATATTAATCAATGAAGAACAATTCAGATAAATGTAAAACATATGAATGTCACGTTTGATTCAAAAGTTTTCCATTAATACTGATTAATGATTACAATTGAATGAATAATGCTTGAATGATTGATTGCTAGGGTTCTAATGATGATGATTTGGTATATATTGTTATGGTTGCTGTTAGAGTTGCTAGGGTTTTTGTTGGTTATGATGGGTAGCGATCCATTGCAATCAGTAGTAATTTTTTCATAAAAGTGTGCACATATGCCTCGTATTTATAGGCTCAGGATTTTACTGTTAGGGTAATAGTAACTTTCTTATCGTGGTAAGAATTTAGGAGTTAAGACTTCATCCACAGCAATTTGTTCTTCCGTAGAAGATCTTCGAATGCACAATCCTTTGTTGTTTTTGTCAGAATATCTATGGAAGAACATTCTGTTCATCCATAGATAATTCTTACACTTGGTCAACTTTACAAATTGACCAAGTTTGATGTTATTCCTGCAATCACACATATAAATAAACACATAATAAATGGGTTGCCTATACATATATATATATATATATTATATATATATATATATATATATATATATATATATATTATATATATGTGTGTGTGTGTGTATACAAGAAGATGAAAGTGTACAAGAATTCATTACAAAGATTTTTTAAAGTTCTAAGCCTATACAAAGGATCTAGTCCTAACAATTTCTCTTGATGAAGGACAGCACTTCTCTTTCAGTAACCTGAGCAAATGCCTCTGCTTCAATCCATTTAGAGAAGCAATCTATCATTGTAAGCACATACACCTTTCCTCCTAGAGCTTTCGGAAACTTCCCCACAATATCCATCCCCTATTTCAAAAAGGCAGTGGGGATGAAATCAGGTACATAGGCTCAAAAGGCTAATGGAGAATGTTACTATGCCTTTGACAAGCACCATATTTTTGAGCATATATCATGGCATCCTTCCTCATAGTGGGCCAGTAATATCCTATTCACAATACCTATGAGAATAATCACCTGCCTCCAGAATAATTCCCACAGTCACCCTCGTGGATATCCTTAAGCACTTTATTGGTTTCGGGATCCTCCAAGCATCTTAGATAAGGACCTGCAAGAGATTTCCTATATAGTATATTATTAATAATAGTGTATCAGGCACCATGGCTCTGAAGGCTCTTGGGTTTTCTTCCTTTGGGATGTCCCTGTTCTTTATGTAGTTCAGGATTGGACGAGTCCAGGATTTGGTATCCTGATTAGGATCCCGAAGCTCTTCATCCTCAGTGGTCATCACTCCCTAGACATCTTCAGTAACAGTTCATCATTATTTATAGCTACTTTCAGGATATTGGTGATAGGTATCTTTACCCCTTCTGGTATCCTGACAGTCGATCCAATATAAGCCAGAGAATCTACTGCAGCATTATCTTCTCTTGGTACCTATTCTTTGAAGAACATTTCGAAACATTTTGCTAATTTCTTAACAATTTAGAGATATCTAACTAATTTATCCCCTTTTGCAGCATATGATCCAATAAAATGGTTAGTAAATAATAAGGAATCAACATAAACATGCGAGCATTTGATATCCATATTCTTAGCTAATTGTAATCCTACTATAAGCGCCTCACATTCTGATTCATTATTCATAGCACGGAATTTACATGTAATGGCTTGGGGTAGTATGTTCTTCTGTGGTGATTTTAGTATGATTCCTAGTCCTATTCCTCTTATATTAGATGCTCCATCAGTATGCAAGGTCTATATTTCATTATTAGATTCTAAGTTTTGAACTTCTAGGTCTACATCCTGCTGGATATCCTAACTAAAATCTGCCACAAAATCAGCTAATGCTTAGGATTTTGTAGCAGTCCTAGGCTCATATATTATATCAAATGAACTAAGTTTTATAGACCATTTAGCCATCCTACCAGACATTTCATGTTTTCTAAGCACATTTTTAATCGGATAATTTGTTTTAATACATATCCTATGTGTTTCGAAATAATGCCTAAGCTTAGTAGAAGCCATTATCAAAGCTAAAATGAGTTTTTCCAAATGAGAATACCTAATTTTTAGCATCAAGTAGACTTTTACTCACATAATACATAGGATGATGATTCCCATCATGATCCTTAACAAGAACAGCACTTACAATGGTCTGGGTACTGCTAGGTATATGACAGTTGCTCTCCATCTTCAGGCTTCATCAATAGAGGGGTGAGGCAAGGTATTCTTTAAGAGATTGAAGAGCCTCTTCATGTTTCCGTCCCCCTCAAACTTCTTATTCTTTTTCAGATATCATAGAATTCTTTGCATCTCTGGAGGATTTTGATATACATCTGTTTAGGGCTGCAACTCTCCTGGTTAACCTTTGGATATCCTTGACATTAGTTGTGGATTTCAAGTTCATGATAGCTTTAACTTGACCCCCTTTTGGTGACCATGTATCCTAAGAATTTTCCTGCCCCCACACCAAAATGACACTCGGTAGGATTCAACTACATATTATATTGGTCCAGGATATTAAAAGCTTCTTCAACATCCAGGAGGTGATCCTCAGCTTTCTTTGACTTGACTACCATATCATTATATAGACCTCCATGGTGTCCCCCGCTTGTTTTTGAACATTTTGTTGACCAGCCTTTGGTATGTAGCACCTATATTTTAAGATCAAAGACATGATAATATAACAATAAATACATGTTGGGGTCATGAAGGCTATGTCTTCTTGATTCGAGGGCTCCATCTGGATTAAGTCAGCGTTTCATGGCCAGCAGTAGCTTCTACCATGGAGTCAATATGTGTCAATGGGAATAGGTCTTTTGGACAAGCTTTGTTAAGGTCGGTATAATCCACACACACCCTCCATTTTCCATTCTTTTTCTGGACCATACCACATTTTCAAGCCACCTTGGAAACTTCACTTCTCTAATCATCCTGGATTTTAGTAGTCTCTCCACCTCTTCTTGGATGATTCGATTTTGTTCGGGTGCAAACTTCCTCATCTTTTGGTGAATTGGCCTGCAATTTACATCCAAACCAATTTTAAGTTATAATATCCTTGGAAGGAGATCATATCCTGCTCAATATCCTGGGGGATATTTGCTCCTATCAACACTTTATTTCTGGGTCTTTGATATCTAAGGCTACTTCTTTCATATCTTGCTGATATCCTACTTAGTCTTCTCCAACACATCTCGAAGTTTATTCTGTAATTGCTATGCTCCCTTATTCTGAGATGATGCTTTCATTAAGGATATATAACAGTCCTTGCCTCCTGCTGGCCACTATCAATCTTGACCACACTCCAAGGTGTAGGGAGTTTTACATACTGGTGGTATGTTGAAGGTACAACTTGTTGGATCTTATATGCCCAAGACACATACAAGATTGATGTGGTTAGTACGTTATGATCCAAGTCGGGTCATACCCAATAACAAGTTATACAAACACCAACAAATAATTATTTGTTGATAAGATCATACATATATATTGACACCTATTTAGAAAATTGGTTTTCTAATATTGCTTTTGTGATAGAACAACATTATATGGATAATTTGTTCATGAGATATTTATTTGTTTCATTATTTAAGTTGGTTAAATAATGTCAAATAAAAGTGTGTTATGTTATAAAATTAGACTATGTTTTAATTTTATAACCTAAATGCATGGAAGAGTGTTATTTTTTTACAAATATCAAATGGGTGGGAACCCAATTTTGAAAAGGGATTTGGCCGCCAAAGGGGGCCTTGGGAACACCATATTATGTCTTGTTTCATGCAAGACTTGATACTTACACACTCTTCCATCATTTACACTTTTTCTCTCTTCTTTTCACTCAAGCAAGAACACTCAAAACTTCTTGAAAAATTCGGATTTGTGGTTGAAATTTGGGCTGAATTTTCGGATTTAGATAGTAGCTTTGGAAGATTTTTTTGGTGTAAAGCTCCCTAACATAGCAAGGTGTTTGGAAGAAGCTTGTGGGTATTACAACTTGAGGTTTTCTCTTTGAGGGCTGCATATACAACATCATCATCATCTTCATCTCATCCTTACTTCATTATCTTGTTCTTGAAAGGTAGTTCAAGAGCACCCTATGGTTGTTTTTGGGATGTTGATAGCACACTATTTCATATATAAATGTGATCCTTGTTTTGGGTTTTGTTTTAGTCCAAAAATGGTGCAAATTTTCAGATTCAAAACGTCATTTTAAAACCCTTATTCCGCTGCGTTTACGTAGTTTAAATGGTTAAACTAGCTTTGATAAACTTGCTAAAAACCCAACACATGGCATCTAGAGCCGGATATATGGAATATGTGCTTCTAAAAGTTCTTAAAAATTCATTTTATGAGACTTTAAAAGCCCTTTAGGGGCTGCTATGTTCATGTATTATGAATCCCCAACTTTCAAAGTTATATCACACATGCTTGTGATTAAACTTTGAAAGACATGTATGTTATATTGTTTGTTTGTTTGGACAAATAAAACTCAAATTTCAGTTTGTGTTGGCTGAAATTTCGAGGGTCTTAGTGGGATTCATTGTTGTTTTGTATGATATGATCATTGTTCATTATGGTGCATAACCTAGCCCTTGACCTTGTGTTATTTGGATGATTGTAATGGGTTGTATTTATTCATTCAATTGGGTTGTATAATCATTTGTTTATGCTTGGTTTAAAGTGTAATTTATTTATTATTGGGATGTAATAAATAGATTAGGTACCTTTCATTTTACTAGAAATCTTGTATTAGGATATAAAATCTTGTAATATGAAGATGCAGAAGATGGAAGCACAAAAGGAAGACATAAAGAGAAGGACTTGAAGCATTTGGATGCAATTTCAAGTGGAGGTCTTTGGAGATCTCATCTTTTGTGTTGTATTCAACCCTTAGGAAGACAAATGACAACACTTGTGATGGCAACAAGTGTTGTCAACATAGTGGCTATGGTTATGCACATATGGTTGATTTATATATGCTTTGTTTGATTATCCATTTTATGTTGATTGTTTGATATGTGGATATACTTGACAATCTAAATAAATAATCATAACAAGCTGAAATTTCATGGTTCTTAATCATTATATGTTAATATAAGTTATTAAAAGGATTAATGATTTTAATAAAAGAGGTTTTATTAAAAATGAACCATAGGATATCTTGTATTTGAAACCATGCAAATATAAGGACATAGAGTTTTCTAAACTAGAATTATGAAATCTCTAAATATTTTAAAAATGAGATCAACACCGTCCTTTTACACACACACTTGAGTCACTCGGGAAATCTTAGTGGGATAAAGGTCAACTAACCATTTTGAGGGAACTTGTGATTGAGGTGACCTTTGGAAGCGGTCTCTCTACCTAACAAGATAGAGGAAAGACTCGCCTACACCTACCCTCCCCAGACCCTGCTCTTGAGTGGGATATACTGGGTGTGTTTGTTTGTGATTTGAGGTGAGAATGCCATATTCGTGGGATAAAGGTCACCTAACCGCTTATTTTGGCAAACTTACACATGTGTGTAAATAGGGTCTCTTGATTGCAAACCATGTCAAATGGATCACCTACGATGTGGTTTCCAAATGGTGTTAATGGGATTAACATGCCGACTTTACATATGATGTTTCAATCGATCCCATGCCTCTAGAAGTTGCAAATGGTTGCAACCGTCAATCGTTGACCACCTTATTAATTTAAATCGTGGGATAAAGGTCACCTAACCACTATTTAAATGTAATGTTGGGTTCTAGATTTTAATATGATAGTGACCTTAAAAGGTATTAATTATTAAAATAACAATATCGAAAATACCAAAATTGATCTTTGTTAAATTTTGTAGATGGCCACCAATAACAATGATAATCATGATAATTCATCCACTGTTAGGTCCCTTAAAGATTAACATTTAGTCTTTAGTGTCTAGTTTTGTATTTTATACTAGTATAGGGACTAGTTTTGTAAATTTTAGTTCCTTAGGTTCTAGTATAAATAGCATAGACGTAGTATAGATTGAAGGTTTTTGGTATGTTTTTTATGAGAACTGCTCTCTATCTTTTGTAATCGTCTTTTGCTATCAATGAAATATGAATTTTGTTGATTTTGCTTGATTTGATTACAATTGCTTGTATTTTGCTTTGAATTGTTCATATAATTGTTACAGATTGCTCTAATTGATCCTATCATCCACGTCCCGCGCAATCTTTACGAGCGATTCTCCAAAAGGAACGTCTAAATCTTAACAATTTTATTGATTGGTATCGAAGCTTGAGAATCGTTCTCAAGCAAGAACGATCATATGTTTTAGACGACCCTATCCCCGATCAAAGTTCGAGACGTTCGTGTTGAACTACAACATGAATGCTTGGGAAAAAGCATTGGTGAGCTTCAATCAATGCTCAAAATGGCCAAGGCGGCCACGGGTAAAAGGGTTTTACCCGTTTTCACCATCAATGAAGGGGAACAAGAAAAGGCCTCATCTCGGGCCCAAGGCAAGAGTTGCCAAGGGCAGGGACCCGTATGGGGAAAGGGGAAAGGGGTGGCAAGGGTGCCACCCAAAGCACAGGAGAAGAAGCAAAAGGTTGCTTCTAATGACCCTGCTTCAAGTGTGGGGTGATTGGACACTGGGCAAGAAATTGTCCTGTCTATCTCTAAGAGTTGAAAGCAAAGAGGGATGCTGGGCAAACCTCAGGTACAATATACATGATCCATATTGATTTAAACACAATATCCTCTAACACATGGGTATTAGATACCGGATGTGGAACTCACATTTGCAATTTGTTGCAGGGGTTCAAAAGAGGTAGCAACTTCAACAAAGGGGATGTTAGCCTCTACATGGGCAATGGGGCTAAAGTTCAAGTTGAAGCCCGTGGTGACTACATCTTGAAACTTCCAAATGGTTTGGAAGTAATATTGTACAATGTTTTGTATGCTCCTAGTTTGACTAGGAACATTATCTCTGTAGCCCTATTAAAACATTTTGGATATGTATTATCATTTACTGAAATGAAATCCTGTTACTTTGAATCACATGTTTTACTTTAAAGCTATTCCCATCAATGGTATCTATGAATTGGTTCGTGAAAATACATTGAATGATAGCTTATTGTACCAAACTAGTACCAAGAAGCTCAAATCGGATTTGAATGACACTTACCTGTGGCATTGCCGTCTTGGTCATATAAACAAGAAAAGAATACAAATACTACAAAGAATGGTCTTTTAAAAACAAGTGAATGTGATTCATTTGATGTATGTGAGTCTTGTTTACAAGGTAAAATGACCAAGGCACCTTTTAGTGGCAAAGCCGAAAGGGCAAAGGATTTATTAGGTATCAAACATTCGGATGTATGTGGTCCTTTTTGTTGGATTCTTTATACCCAAGACACATAGAATATTGATGTGGTTAGTACGTCATGATCCAAGTCAGGTCATACCCAATAATAAGTTTAGCAAACACCAATATGTATTTAATTGATGATATGATCATGCAATTGAATCATTACACCAACTTAGAAAATGGGTTTTCTAAATAAATTGTATGTGAGATGGAACAACTTACAAAGATATTTTATTCATGGATATTGTTTGTAATGTTATTTAAATAGGTTAAATAACATCAAATAATAAAGTGTGTATAAGTTTTATAATTAAAAGGTTATTATACAACTTATTAGAGAACTAGTTAAAATAATTAGGTGTTTTAAAATGGGTGGGAACCATTTTAAAACCAAAGTTTCGGCCGCCCCTAAGGGGTATTCTTGGTCATTTTTACTTTGGAACAAGACACACATTCAATTAGTTCTCATTACACACTTTACCACTTCTCTCTCATACATGCAAGATCCAATTTTCTCTCATCCAAGAAGGAAAACAAGGCTGAAAAATCGGTTTCTACAGCTATGTTCTTGCGATTTTGGTGTTAAATCCTAGCAACAAAAGGTGTTTGCTTTACACTGTGGGTATGCAAGCTTGAGGACATCTACCTTGGTGTTTTGGTCATTCAAGAGCAGCCCCATCTTCATCAAAATCATTTTTTCTGCAGCTCTACAAAGGTTGTATGTTTTGCATCTTTATGGTTGTTTTATACTTCTTGATAGCTAGTCCATTCACATATATTTGATCCTATGGTTTTGGGTTTGTTGAAAAAAGTTATGAGCTTTATTTTTCAGATTATAAACATGAAATTAAGCCTTTAATCTGCTGCTTTTTTCTTTTTTAAATGGTTAAACAACTATGTATATGGTCCAACAACCCAACATTGGCATCTAGAGCCAGTTATGTGGATGACTAGCTTCAATATCCTTGTAAAATAGGTTTTATAGGGTTTTAACAACCAAATTAGGGCTGTTTTGTGGTGATATTATAAATCCCAACCTTTCAAGGCTTGCATGCTTATGATTAAATCTTGAAAGGAAAGATATCAGAATGGTTGATTGTGCTTTGTTTGGACAATGACACCCTAAATTCTTAGTTTATGTTGGCTGAAAATTTTGGGTCAATTGGGGATTTATTTTGGTTCTTGTATGTTGTATATGATGTTTCATATTGGTGCATAACCTAGCCTTGACCTTGTGTTGATTTGGTTTTGGATGAATGATTTGTCATGTTGGTTGTATTCATTCAAAGGGTTGTAATAATTTCTTTTGTGTTTGTATTTGGGTTGTAATTTATTTATTCATTTGGTTATGTAATAAATAGAATAGGTGCATTTCTTTTATTAGAAATTTGTATTAGGATATGATTTTTTAAAAGAAGATGCACAAGATGAAGACCCAAAGCAAGGACACAAAAGACATGGACATTTGAAGCATACGGATGCGGGTTCAAGTGGGAGTTCATGGACACTTTGAAGTGTCAATTTAAACACTTAAGAATGACCTTATGACAAACTTGTGATGGCAAATAAGTGTGGTCAACTTAGTGGCTATGGTTATGCACTTGTGATTGTTTGGTTGTGCTTGTTTGATTTGTTTAATTTTAGTTGATTGTTGGATTTGGATACGTATAACAAACTAATTAACAAACAAAACAAGCTGAAAATTTATGGTTCCTAATCATTAAGTGATTAATAAAAGGTTATTAAAAGGATTAATGATTTAATAAATGGGTTTTTATTAAAAAGGAGAACCATAGGGTACCATGTTTTTGAAAGCATGCAAATACAAGGTACATAGAGTTTTCAAAAGTAGAATTAATGAAAACTTAAATCCCTTTGGAAACAAATTTAACACCATCCTTTTACACGACACTCGAATCACTTGAGAACTACTTGTGGATAAAGGTCACCTAACCACTTTTAGGGAACTTGTTTTTTGAGGTGGGCTTAACATACTTGTGGGATAAAGGTCACCTAACCACTTGTATGTGTAAACTCACACGTGTGTGTAAGTAGGACGACTTGAATTGGAAACCATGTGAATAGGGTCACCGAAGCATGGCGTACAATGGTGTTGATGGGATTAAACATGCCAACCAAACATAAGATGTTTAACCGATCCCATAAAGGCTAGAAGTTGCAAAAGGTTGCAATTGTCAAATGTTGACTACCTTGTTAATTTAAAATAATGGGATAAAGGTCACCTAACCATTATTTGAATGTAACGTTGGATTCTAGATTTTAATTATTAATTGTCTATGAGACATAAAGGGTATTAATGATTAAAATGTAATTTTTCAGAAATACTAATAAGAACTTTGTAAATTTTGTACAATGGCCGCAAACAATAATGCTACCACCCCGACCGTCCATACCCTATCACTGAGAACTATTTTAGAGTGGGATCGTCTGAACCATAACAACTTTATGGACTGATTTCGAAACTTGAGAATTGTTCTCGAGCAAGAGAAAAGGCCTATGTCCTTGACGATCCTATTCCTGACCAACCCGACCCCGAGGATGTTGACGCCTATGTCGATTGGCTTCAGTATACTGAGGATTCCATGCAGGTATCCTGCCTCATGTTGGGAACTATAATTCCCAAACTCCAAAAGGACTTGGAGCATCTTGGGGCATATGACATGATTACCCAATTGAAGGAAATATTCCTTCAACAAGCTAGGGTAGAGCACTTCGAAACGGTTCGAGCGCTTCATGCGTGTCGCATGGAAGAAACCCAATCGGTATCATCTTATGTACTTAAGATGAAAAGCCACATTGATCGCCTCGAGAGGCTTAACTATCCCGTCTCAAAGGAGTTGGCCACGGATTTGATCCTTAATGGCCTAATTAAAAGGTTTGAGACGTCATAATGAATTACAATATGAACGGATGGGACAAGAGCATTGGTGAGCTTCACGCAATGCTCAAAACAGCTAAGGTGGGGATAGGTAGAAAGGTTCTACCTATTCTCTCGATCAATGAGGGAGGCAATAGGAAAGGTTGTTCCCCGGTCCCAAGGCAAATGTTGCCAAAGGAAAGGGGCACATCAAAGGCAAAGGGAAGGGGAAGGTTAAAGCGGAACCTCCAAAACCTAAGCTTATGAAGCCTAAGGTAATGGAAAACGATCCATGCTTTGAGTGTGGTGAGATAGGACATTGGAAAAGAATTTTCCAACCGGTCTCAAAGAGTTGAGAAACAAGAGGTTTGCTAGGCAGACCTCAGGTACAACTTTCATGATCCATATTGACTTAAATGTTATTCTACAAATACATAGGTATTGGATACCGGGTGTGGAACTCACATTTGCAATCTGTTGCAGGGGTTCAAAAGAAATAAACACTTTAAAAAAGGAAACTATATTTTGAAACTTTCAAATGGTTTGGAAGTTGTTCTTAAAAACATTTTGTATGCTCCTAGTTTGACTAGGAACATAATTTCAGTTTTCATTTTAAAACAATATGGTTATGATTTAAAAGTTGTAAACGACGGTATTTATGTTTATATGGATGATGTATTTTATTTCAAGGCTATGCCTTTTAATTGTATTTATGAATTGGTTCATGATGAATCATCCTATAATAACACATTATAGCAATCAAGCACCAAGAAACTTAAAATGGGTTTAAGTGATTCTTATCTTTGGCATTGTCGTCTTGGTCACATAAACAAGAATCGGATTCAACACTTCAAAAGAATGGTCTTTTGAAAACAAATGAAAATTGTTCATTAGATAAGTGTGAATCTTGTTTACAAGGTAAGATGACCAAGTCACCCTTTAGTGGTACTAACGAGAGGGCAAAAGACTTATTAGGAATCATACATTCGGATGCATGTGGTCCCTTTAAGACAATAACAAGGAATGGTGAAAGATACTTCATTACCTTTACTGATGATTACAGTCGCTATGGTTGTGTGTACTTGATGACACATAAACATGAAGCTTTTGAAATGTTCAAAATCTTCAAGAACGAAGTAGAAAATCAACTCAATAGAACTATCAAAGTTCTCCATTCAGATAGAGGAGGTAAATACCTCAGTGAGGCTTTTCAGGATCATCTAAGAAGTTGTGGGATTGTCTCACAACTTACTCCTCCCGGAACACCACAACATAATGGTGTGTCTGAAAGGAGAAACCGAACCCTACTGGATATGGTTCGATCAATGATGGCTATAAGCTCACTACCTTTATCATTTTGGGGTTTCGCACTACTCTCCACGGCTCGTATTTTGAATATGGTCCCAACCAAGAAAGTGGATTCGACACCTTTTGAAATATGGCATGGAAGAGTTTCATCGCTATCATATTAAAAGTATGGGTTGTGATGCTTATGTTAAGCTTAACACCCAAAACAAACTAGAAAGACGATCCACTAAGTGTATATTTGTTGGATATCCAAAAGACTGTATAGGATACTACTTCTTTGATCCAACAGAGCAAAAGGTAATTATTGCTCGAAAGGCAGAGTTCTTGGAAGCCAAGTTCCTTATGGAAGGAATGACGCCTAGAACAGTGGAATTTGATGAGGATCAAGATCCACAAGCCAATACACGTTTGGTTGACACTAGCAATCAACAGGAGGTTGTTGATGATGATCAAGAGGTTGATCGATGCACACAAAACGTTCGCTGATCCTGTAGAGTTAGCATTCCACCTGAAAGATATAGATTTTTCATGGATGGATGCTACGTGGTTGACTCCGATGAGTCAACTACATACCATGATGCAATGTCCAATTCGGATTGTGACAAATGGATGGAAGCCATGAACGTAGAGATGCAATCCATGTATGACAACCAAGTTTGGGAACTGGTTGACCTTCTGATTAAGTCCAAACTGGCTGGATGCAAGTGGGTTTTCAAGAAGAAACCAGATATGCATGGAAACTTGGATACTTACAAAGCAAGACTTGTAGCAAAAGGTTTCACTCAAACTCAAAGGGTTGATTATGATGAAACCTTCTCGCCTGTGACAATACTAAAGTCTATTAGGATATTGTTTGCCATAGCTGCTCATTTTGATTATGAGATTTGGCAAATGGATGTCAAAACCGCTTTCCTTAATGAATATCTTGAGGAAGATTTCCATATGGAACAGCCTGAAGGTTTTGTCGATCCAAAACATCCTAACAAGGTATGCAAGTTAAAGAAGTCAATCTAAGGAGTGAAACAAGCATCGAGGAGTTAGAATCACCATTATGATGATGAAGTAAACAAATTTGGCTTCATCAAAAACGCTGATGAAGCTTAAGTGTATAAAAAGGCTAGTGGGAGTGCAATTACATTCTTAGTATTGTATGTTGATGACATAGTACTATTTGGAATGATATTCCAACCATGGAAGGTGTTAAAACCTGGCTTGGAAATTGTTTTTTCATAAAAGATCTCGTGAAGCCGCCTATATTTTGGGAATAAAGATCTATAGGGATAGATCGAGGCGGTTGATAAGTCTAAACCAAAGTGCATACATTGATAAAATCTTGAAAAGGTTCAAGATGGAAACTCTAAGAAAGGTATGGTATCTATTCAAAGAGGGACAATATTGAGTGCATCTCAATGTCCAAGCTCAAAGGATGAGCAAGATCATATGGACATCCCATATGCGTCTACTATAGGGTCCATCATGTATGCGATGATATGCACTAGACCGGACGTGTCATGCGCATTAAGTATATTGAAATACCCTAGGAGGACTAAGGATATATTTCTAATATACGGATCTGATAAAGAGGAACTCGTTGTAAAGGGTTACACGGATACGAGTTTTCAAACCGATCGAGATGATCCTCGATCACAATCGGGGTATGTCTCCATTATGAATGAGGTAGCATTGTCCACTACAGAATTCGAATACATAGACGCCTCATTAGCAGCTTGGGAAGCTGCATGGATAAAAAGGTTTATCGCCGATCTAAGGTTGGTTTCTACCATTCAAGACCCCTTAGAAATCTTTTGTGATAACGAGGGTGCGATTGCTCAAATCAAGGAACCCCGTGCATATCAAAAGATTAGGCACAATGAGCGGAGATTCAACTACATAAGGGATGAAGTTGAAAAGGGAAAGATATGTATTCGCAAAGTTCACTTTGATCAAAACATTGCGGATCCACTCACGAAGCTCCTTGAAAAGGCAAAGCATGAAAGTCATACTTGTGCCTTAGGACTTCGATATTCTAGTGATTGGAATTGATCTGTTTAGTATAAATATGGAACAATTGTAATATTTAACTCATCTATATATTTACGATATTTTGAGTTATGTTCCTTTTAGCATGTTTACATCCATGAATATGTTTATTATTCTAAATGTTCGTAGTCGGTCATATTTATGGGAACAAATATGAACGTAAGACTATTATGAACTTGGATTGGTGGATATTCATAAGGCATGAATATAGAGCAATTGGTTGCTGCCAAGGTTCATAGATATTTGTGGGATACAAATATTGGATTAGTCACTTACTCTACTTTTCAAGGAAATAGCTCAGTTTATGTTAAGTACAGTAAGTTGCTAATTACAGTGGCCAGTTGTGATTAGTCACTTACTCTACTTTTCGCACCCCAAGCATTACCCTTCCTGACTACATCAGTATCTAAATCTAACAGCACACATAACCCACATTACACGCGCACATACTTTAATTAACTTTAAGAAAATACCAGATGGCACGCAGCTACTCAGATGGCATTCATCCCCTTTCTGTCCCATTTCTCAGTTTAAGTTTTAGGTTTATTTTGAAAATTTACCCGTTTTTCTTAAACTTTTGCTCTGATACCAACTTGTAAGGCCCCGCTCCCGGGCGCCTTACGGTTGGTGGTTCATCGCACGTAAAACATACATAATGTATATAATCATAAATAACGCAGCGGAATTAATAAAATATACATTCTCATTCATTCATAGAAGTCATTACATCATTGACATGATTACAAAATGCAGCTTTCTCTGCTTTGCCTATCTTCGCTATGATTGTTGCTGGAGCATAGGAAACCTTTGATTACGTAAGTAATCTCGTTCATATGAATCCTCAGCAATCATAAGGTCATACAGCGACCTCTATAGAAGATATTAAGTTCAAACACATAAAAATTATGTTTTTATACTAAAGAATATTCCTTAAGTAATTCCGTACATCGAAACCCTTAAGGGACACTCTTGACACTCTCATGCAACATATTTCATTGCATGTGCTATGAACACGCACTTCCAGTGCGTGGCAGCATTATCAAAATTAAAGGAGATTTCTTAAGTAATCCCTTCATGGAATCCTCAAGAAATCTCGTAATGGCATGCAACGTGATGAGTTGCGTGCGTTATGGGCCCACAACGCATGACGTTGCAGCATTATCAAATGGAGAATGCCATCCCAAAAGAGCTGAGTAGCCGCCTCGTGCCATCCCCAGCAACGCTACCTGCCAACTGGAAACACATAAAAAGTCAGCGTTGCTGAGTGAGTTCTAGTTTTATAATAAACATACTTTGTTCATATTAAAACCGTTCATTCTTTACACGTGATCATACATCGTACATACATATAGATAATATCTTTATTATCCCGTTCGTTCATTCATTCGTTCGTCATACATCGTTATCTTTCACTTCTCGTTTAGGTCCTGTCAAGCTTTACCCACTTCATGGCACGCAGCCATGATTACTGTGGTCGAATGACAAGGACCCCGTTACATCTTTTCTTGCACATTGGATATCTTTTGTATCACTACCTTCTGCTATACCCCAAACGTTATTAGCTACCGGCCGAAGTCATTAAATGAACAACAAAACGTATGCCACGGTACTAGAGGTAAGCGGTAGGGATACCATACATATGGTCAATCACTAAGAAGGACCGTTAAACTTATCCAATGTTTGCAAGACATCTTTCATTCGTTCGTCGTTCATTAATGCATGTATTCATCATCTTTTAATCATTCGTTCATTCATTAATACATGCATTCGTCATCGTGTTCCTCTTTCGTTATCTTTCACTTTACGTTACATAATACTTTGTTCGTTCGTTCATACGTAAAGCCATAGAAAGATATTCATACATTATGATAAGGAACACACACATCATACATACATCATCATACATATCATCATACGTACATCTTCATACATAACATCATACATGCATCATCATACATCATCATACATAACCTCGTACATACATAGCCTACATCATCAATCATCACTAGGCACTTACTCCTGTATCCTTCCCGAATCCGGGACTTACTACGCGTCATCTTGGTGCAGTAGCACTAACTGTCCCTCCAAGACCGTGGGGACTCATACTAGGACCTTATATAACGTGCCGAGTCCACAACCATACCTTAGACGTATAACACAACATTATACCCAAATGGGTCATACATACATACGTCAGTAAACAGGTTTATATGTGTTCCAGCCCCAAAAATCATTTAAATCAGTAAATGAGGGGTCCTAGAACTCACCTGTGCTTGACAAGCAGCTTCTCAATCAAGCCTTAAAGTCGCGGGTCACACTACACTGCCTGCAGATAAGTTAACACTCAAAAGAGTTAATTTCTGCCTAATTTCGCTACTAAGTTCGCAGGTAGTTTCGCCCGTAAATTCGCCAGCAGTTTCGCTGGGCATATCAGCAGTTTCGCTGCTAGTTTCGTCGGGCAGCATTCTGCCAGTTTCGCTGGACAGATTCGCTACCTCGAGCGCCCAACTTTCGTTGGAATTCCCTAGTTTCGCAATATATAAGGTCAACTTAGGCATTGGCATAGTCATCAGCGAAACCATAGTTTCGCTTAGGCGAATATGTAGTTTCGCTGCAGCGAAACTGTAACTTCGCTGTAATCCTTCCAGTTTCGCTGGACGAACTTATAGTTTCGCTGGTCGAGACCTTAATTTCGCAGAACGAGCTGAAATTTACGAATCAGCTCGTTTCAGCCCAAAAATCGAATCCTTTCCACCCAAACCCTTGGATTATCGTCCACGAAGCTATATCTAAGCTCATTACATGTTTTCTTACTCTAAAACGTGCGTTTTGGGGCGATTTTTGCCACTTTAAAACCCAAAAACCCCAAACTCGGGTTTTTCACCAAAGCAGCAATTTAGATACGTTTCTTACCTTGATTCTTGTAGTTTAGGAGTCCACAAACACCAGCCTTCGATTCTTGACCACCCGAGCTTCAATCCGGCACTTTCTCTCTCTACACTTTCTCTCTCTAGAATGGACGTTTGAGTGAAAATGAGAGTTGCTCAGCTGATCCATCTATTTATATGCCAGGCGTTCCCGGGACCCCGAACTCATTAAACTCATGACCCGGAAGGTTAACTCGGTGTAATATCCGCAACCATGTTATATTTATCAAATGGTTTTCATCCGAGCCCATCACTATCACTTGACTCGATTTTAAAATTTTCCGGGTGTTACACCCCCATAGGGCGGCCTCCTTTTTTTTAAATGGGTTCCCTCCATTTTAAAACACCCTTTCTAATCTATGTTAAACAAAGGTTTAAAATAGATATATATATAATTAACCTTTAATTATATGCACACACTTTTATTATTGATGTTGTTTAATCAAATTAAACAAAATAACAAATAATATCCATGAACAAAATATCCTCATAAGTTGTTCTTCCTCACATGCAACTTATTTAGAAAACCTATTTTCTAAATTGGTGTAATTATTTAATTGCATGATCATATCATCAATTAAATATTGATTGGTGTTTGCTAAGCTTGTTATTGGGTATGACCCGACTTGGATCATGACGTACTAACCACATCAATAATCTATGTATCTTGGGCATATAGAATCCAACATGGGATCGGTTAAACATCTTATGTTTGGTTGGCATGTTTAATCCCATCAACACCATTGTACGCCATGCTTCAGTGACCCTATGCACATGGTTTCCAATTCAAGTCGTCCTACTTTCACACACGTGTGAGTTTACTCATACAAGTGGTTAGGTGACCTTTATCCCACAAATATGTTAAGCCCACCTCAAAACACAAGTTCCCTAAAAGTGGTTAGGTGACCTTTATCCCACAAATAGTTCTCAAGTGATTCGAGTGTCGTGTAAAAGGATGGTGTTAAACTTGTTTCAAAAGGGATTTTTGGTTTTCATTAATTCTAGTTTTGAAAACTCTATGTACTTGTATTTGCATGCTTTCAAATACAAGATACCCTATGGTTCTTTTAATAAAACTCATTTTATTATAAAATATTAATCCTTTTAATAACCATTTATTAACACTTAATGATTAAGAACCATTTTATATTAGCTTGTTAAGATCATTTTTATTAAGATTGTTTATCATATCCAAATATCATACAATCATTCATAAAATCACAATCAAACAAGCATAATATAAACAACCATAATGTGCATAACCATAGCTACTATTGTGACCACACTTGTTTGCCATTACAAGTGTGGTCATTTGGTCTTTCCTAAGGGTTGAATACAACACAAAATTGAATTCTTCATAGACTCCACTTGAACTTGCATCCATATTCTTCAAGTCCCTTTTTGTGTCTTTGATGTCCATCTTTGGGTCTTCATCTTGTGCATCTTCCTTTTAAAAAAATTATATCCTAATACATTTTTCTAATAAAAGAAATGCACCTAATCTATTTATTACATAACCAAATGAATAAATAATTACAACCCAAATAATAAACACAAATATTACAACCCAATTGAATGAATTAAAACAACCATTCCAATCATCCAAATAACATAAGGCCTAAGCTAGGTTGTGCACTATTATATGACCAATCATAGACATCATTCAACAAACTAAATAAACCCCATCAAACCCCAAATTTTCAGCCAACATAAACTGAAAATTAGGGTTTGTTGTCCAAACAAACAACATCCAAATATATCAACCAATTGACAACCCTATCTTTCAAAGTTTAATCATAAGCATGAAGATATAACTTTGAAAGACATGGGGTTTATTGAATCAACCAAAATTAGCCTATTATGAGTTGATAATCATTCTTTAAAACGGATTTTAAAGAACAAGAACAAGCAAACTATCCACATAACCGGCTCTTGATGCCATTGTTGGGTTTGTTAGAACATAAAATCATAGTTTAACCATTTAAACTTTCTGAAAAGGCAGCGGAATTATAGCATTATAACTTTGTTTATAAGCTGAAAATATATTCATTAGATGACCATATGATGTATAAAAAAACCCAAAGAACAAAGGATCATTTATGTGAATAAGCAAGCTATGAACATGTGTAAAACTACATAAAATCACAGCTACATAGAGCTGTGATTACTACCTTACTTAGCAGCAAAATCTACCAAACAAATGTGGAAATGATGTCCAAAATTCAGCCAAGACTTCAAGGATAGAAGTCCTCAAGCTAGTATACCCCAAGCTCTTTGCAAACACCTCTTCTTGCTAGGTAGAAATCACCAAGAACAACTTGAAAACCCTCTAATATTCTGCTGAAAACCCTATTTTCTGCTGAAGAAACCCGTAGCATTTTGGGAGAGAAAGAGAGGATTTTTGTGTTGTGTTGCATGCTCTTGATGTATGAGAAATGGAGCATATATTGACTAGTTAGTTAGTGGTAGACATAAGGCATGTGTGTGTTCTTCTCAAGACACAAAAGCCTTATTCTCACATGCAAGGGGACGGCCAATATGGCCTTTAACATGAAAGATTCCCACTAATACTTATCATGCAATTTTTATCAACTAGTCCCTCATGTTAGATATATATATACAACTAACCTTTTAATTGTATAATCCTTACACTCCCATTATTAATTTGTAATGTTATCTAACTTGTTTAAATAACATTACAAATAATATCATTGAACAAAATATCCTAATAAATTGTTCCATCTCATATGCAACTTATTTAGAAAACCCGTTTTCTAAATTGGTGTAAATATTTAATTGCATGATCATATCATCAATCAAATAATTAATTGGTGTTTGCTAAGCTTGTTATTGGATATAACCCGACTTGGATCATAACGTACTAACCACATCAATATTCTATGTGTCTTGGGCATATAGAATCCTACAAAAACCGCTTTCCTAAACGGATATCTTGAGGAAGATGTCTATATGGTTCAGCCTGAAGGTTTTGTCGATCCAAAACATCCTAACAAAGTATGCAAGTTAAAGAAATCAATCTATGGATTGAAACAAGCATCAAGAAGTTGGAAACACCGTTTTGATGAAGAAGTAATTAAATTTGGATTCATCAAGAACGCTGATGAAGCTTGTGTATATAAGAAAGCTAGTGGGAGCATCATCACTTTCCTAGTATTGTATGTTGATGACATACTACTATTTGGAAATGACATTCCAACCTTGGACGGTGTAAAAACCTGGCTTGGAACTTGTTTTTCCATCAAGGAACTTGGTGAAGCTGCCTATATTCTGGGAATTAAGATCTATAGGGATAGATCAAGGAGGTTGATTGGTTTAAATCAAAGTGCATACATTGATAAGATCTTGAAAAGGTTCAAGATGGAGAACTCTAAGAAATGTACGGTACCTATTCAAAGAGGAACGATATTGAGTATGACTCAATGTCCTAGCTCAAAGGATGAGCAAGATAACATGAAGGCAATCCCATACGCATCTGCTATTGGATCCATCATGTATGCAATGATATGCACTCGGCCGGACGTTTCATGCGCCTTAAGCAAGACAAGCAAATACCAGCAAAATCCTGGAAACAGTCATGGGATGGCTGTTAAGAACATACTTAAGTACCTAAGGAGGACTAAAGATATGTTCCTAATCTATGGATCTGGTGATGAGGAACTCGTTGTAAAAGGTTACACGGATGTGAGTTTCCAAACCGATCGTGATGATTCATGATCACAATCGGGATACATTTTCATTCTGAATGGAGGAGCGGTCTCTTGTAAGAGCTCTAAACAGGATGTGGTGGCTTTATCAACTACAGAATCTAAATACGTCGCCGCCTCATTGGCAGCTCAAGAAGCTGCATGGTTGAAGAAATTCATTGCCGATCTAGGGGTTGTCCCTTCCATTCAGGACCCCCTAGAGACCTTTTGTGATAACGAGGGTGCGATTGCTCAAATCAAGGAACCTCGTGCTCATCAAAAGACTAGGCACATTGAGCGGAGATTCAACTACATACAAGATGAAGTTGAAAAGGGAAGATATGTACTCGCAAACTTCACATAGATCAAAATATTACGGATCCTCTTACGAAGCTTCTAGAAAAGGCAAAGCATGAAGGTCATACCTGTGCCATGGGACTTCGATATTCTAGTGATTAGATTTGATCTGTAATTTCGTATTTGGATATATGGAACTCTCTTATTACTTGAATAAAATTATTTGGTTATAATATTTCAATAAATGTTCCAATTTAGCATGTTTAATCCATGGGTAAATTGTTTACTCTAAATGTCCGTAGTCGTTCATACTTGTGGGAACAAGTATGAGGGTAAGACTATTATGAACTTGGATTGGTGGATGTTCATATGGATGAATATAGAGTAAAAGGTTGCTGCCAAAGTTCATAGATATTTGTGGGATGCAAATATTGGACTGACCTGCATCTCAAAGATTACTACATGGAATCCTTTTGATTGATCATAAGTAATTTTGAGTAAAGGAGAACATCATTTGGTATCCTCTGACCTGAGATACATATTGGGTCTTGATATTTATCTAATATTATACTTTGACTTAGTTCTTCGTTGTTCTGAAACATGGCAGTACATAAGTATGAGTTCATGTATGATATAAGGTAATTGTGAGAGACGTATGTAGTCAAGATGGGATTTGTCCCTCTTATTCGTTTAGAGTAAGATGTCTAAGGCCTGATATAAAATCAATGGAGAATGATCACTCTGTGTCTCTGGAATTTAACATAACATCTGTGACAAAAGGATAGATGATTGATTCACCTAAAACATTTCAAGTATGGTACTTGAAGAGGATGATGTTATTGAATGGCACTTAGTCATACGTATTAAGGATAGTAAACAGTTGTTAGGCGGTATTTACTGCTTGCATCAATCTTCTATGAATCTTGTGCAAGTGGGAGATTGTTGGATCTTATATGCCCAAGACACATACAAGATTGATGTGGTTAGTACGTTATGATCCAAGTCGGGTCATACCCAATAACAAGCTATACAAACACCAAGAAATAATTATTTGTTGATAAGTTCATACAATAAATATTGACACCTATTTAGAAAATTGGTTTTCTAAATATTGCTTTTATGATAGAACAACATTATATGGATAATTTGTTCATGAGATATTTATTTGTTTCATTATTTAAGTTGGTTAAATAATGTCAAATAAAAGTGTGTTATGTTATAAAATTAGACTATGTTTTAATTTTATAACCTAAATGCATGGAAGAGTGTTTATTTTTTTACAAAATATCAAATGGGTGGGAACCTAATTTGAAAAGGGGATTCGGCCGCCCAAGGGGTGCCTTGGGAACACCATATTATGTCTTGTTTCATGCAAGACTTGATAACTTACACACTCTTCCATCATTTACACTTTTTGTCTCTTCTTTTTCACTCAAGCAAGAACACTCAAAACTTCTTGAAAAATTCAGATTTGTGGCTGAAATTTGGGGCTGAATTTTCGGATTTAGATAGTAGCTTTGGAAGATTGTTTGGTGTAAAGCTCCCTAACATAGCAAGTTGTTTGGAAGAAGCTTGTGGGTATTACAACTTGAGGTTTTCTTCTTTGAGGGCTGCACATACAACATCATCATCATCTTCATCTCATCCTTACTTCATTATCTTGTTCTTGAAAGGTAGTTCAAGAGCACCCTATGGTTGTTTTTGGGATGTTGATAGCATACTATTTCATATATAAATGTGATCCTTGTTTTGGGTTTTGTTTTAGTCCAAAAATGGTGCAAATTTTCAGATTCAAAACATCATTTTAAAACCCTTATTCCGCTGCGTTTACATAGTTTAAATGGTTAAACTAGCTTTGATAAACTTGCTAAAAGCCCAACATGACTATCATCTCATGGATCCAAGGCCTAACTAAAATGATGTTATAACAAGACAAACAATCCATTACACAAAATTTTGCATAGAATTTACTCCCTTTACATAGACTGGAAGCTTGATTTCTCCAATAGTACTCTTTGTTTCACCACTGAATCCCACAAGGATCAAATATTTGAGGTGATTTCGGAGTCTGGGATGTTCATTTTCTTTAAAGTTTATAGCTAGATTATGTCCCACCATCTATCAATATCCTACACACAAAATGGTTAGCAACATATAGAGTTATAACTAAACCATCATGATGAGGATCCTGCATATTATCCATGTCATCATCATCAAAGGATATGGTTTTTTCTAGAGTCAAAGTAGCTTTAGAGTTCAGCCTATCTCCTTTCTTTGATTTGGCTTCTTTTACTTGTCTCTTGGCAGCAGAGTATGATGTTCCACGTATGTCAGATCCACCTAAAATAAAGTAAACAATAGAAGCATCTAGGGGAGGAGATGCAACTCTCTTAGGATTTCCATCAGGATTCCTGTCAGGATTCCTATCAGTATCCTGGTGCTTAGCCTTCTTCTTTCCTAACAATTCTTTCAGGTGTCCTTTACTCAACAAGTAACTTATTTCTTTGCTCAAGCAATGCAATCCTTAATGATATGCCAAAAGTCTTCATGAAATGCACACCACCTAGACTTGTCTTTCCAGTCAGGATTCTTCTCATTCTTCTGAGGCCACCTAGCTTTTTTCTAAGACCTGCATAGCATATATTAACTCTAAGGTAGACAAAGAAAAACAATAATCAGCAAGTTTAGGATACTCCTCATCATCTTCAACAAAGTTCACTTTCTTTCCATCATTGTGGGAATATGGCATGGGGTGGTAATTTTTGAAGAGGATTCTGATTTCCTATTGGGATTCTCATATTCTGAGGATCCATTGATCCTTTGCTGGATCTTTCTATCTTCCTCGAGTCTTATAAACCTTAGAGCCTTGTTTCTGACTTCATCCAAATTCCTACAAAGGTTCATCATAAGATCCTCGTAGAATGCAGAATCTTTCAGCAATCCCATTTTGAAAGCCTAAACTGTCATTGGCATATCAAGGTTCAGGATATCTAGAGCCTTCTTGCTAAACCAATTGACATAATCTTTTAGAGATTCTCCTCGATTACGGACCACCCTTTACAGATCAGTTGTTAGTCTTTCAAATGCTCTACTACAAGAAAATTTATTGTTAAATAAATTTATTAGATGAGCAAATGAAGTAATAGAATAAGGTGGAAGATTAAGCAGCCATTTCAGGGTTGGCCCTATTAATGTTAATCTGAATCCCTTTCATAAATAGGCTTTTTTCATGTGTGCAGGGATAGGGTTAATCTCCATCCTCTCCCTTTACTAGGCAATATGCTCCTTAGGATCGGTTGAACCGTCATAGAGCTTCATACTAAGAGTTTGGAATCTCTTCGGGATGTTAGCATCACAATTTGGTGGTGCAAAGCGGGATATCCTGTGACTAGCATCGGATACTTCAGGGATGGGCTTTATCACACCCGACACGCTGGAGATCATATCCTTAGGTTTCTAGATTTCTCTAGCGACAGGAGTGCTCATCCCTGTATCCTGCACAGTTTGAAAATTATTATTAACTGAAGGGTTTCTATTTGTAAGAATATCATCAATAAAGGTTCAAGTAAAGATGTTGTGGGATATCCCGAGGGTAATCCTGTGGTCAATCCCGAGGAGAATCCAAAGGAAAATCCCGTTTCCCCCCACCCCTCCTTAGTTGTAGTCTTGGTTGAAACAGATGGTCTAACCACGCTATCCTGCATCGAAATTATGTCATCATCCTATACCCTATAGGATCCTATAGAATCAAAGTTAAGTATCCTAGGGCACTATGGTGTTTCCACATCTTTGGTTGACTTTTTGGATGCTGACTTTAACTCCATGAGTTGACTCATCATCAGCTTATTGGTCTGCTGCTGCCGCTCCATATGTTGCTTTATCATGGACACTACCGAGTGGAATTCTTCACCAGAAACTAGAGCAGGATCCCTACCAGTATTCCTAGACCTGAGAATTTCAAAGACAGGAGTAGCAGTTTTGGTGACAGCCTTATCCTTACTCCTCTGAAATGTTTCAAAATTAGGGGGAGGAGGAAGAGGCACATTCAAAGCAACAGTGATGGAAGAAGAGCGAGCCGAAGATGAAGATTGCTTTGATTGAGAAGCCATTTTTTGAAATAACAAAAATGAATAAAAGACTTGAATAAATGAAAGATATTTGGAAGAATTTCGAAGATTATAGCGACGCTGGCCCCACGGTGGGTGCCAAATTGTTTTGGTAAAAAATAACAAGGTAATTAATGAACAAATTAGTTAAGTGAGGTAGTGTGCTATATATCAGAATACTAACTAAAATATCTGACCAACATTGGAATATCCATCAGGATATTACAAAAATAAACAAGTAAATCAAGTAAGAACAAAGACAAACGAATTTTTGAAGGGAAAAAAACCCTTGATCAGAATAATCTCCGGCACAAAAAACCCCTTGCCGCTTGACAAAACGTCGGTGGCCGGTTCTTTGATTAATAACGAAAAACAAGTACAACTCGAGAGCTTGAATGATCGTATCTAAGTGTTATAATGATTGTTTGAGTGTGATTGAGTGTTTGTGAGCAGAGATCTAGTGTGTGAATGTGAATAATTTTCCTAAAACGATCAGCCAAGCTTCATTTTATAGTTAAACCTAGCTGCTATGGTCAACCAATATCCTCGGCCACATCCCAGATATCTCGGGATACTTCAGAGAATGAGTCTTCCTTAATGTTGGAAGCCTCTTTGAACGTGTTCAACCGTTGCCTAACGTCTTCTCCAACTTCTGGGTGTTGACCCCATCAATTATACACGTGCCTATCACAATAAAACGTGTATACCAAGAATTGTTAGCATAATTTTAAAGATACATCTCGAGATATCAAACCTGCTTACATATCCTGAGCTCCAGAATACTGGGCGAAATTTTCACCCATAACACCATTCGTGAGGCTCATAATTTCCTTTATTCGTAACAGATTCCCCTTCACTTCTAGAATCACCTTCATCTTTTCACTATCACTTTTCTACGATCTGCTACTGTTTACATAGAATAAAATGATATTTCATATACGTAGAACACTATTCTTAATTAAGAGAAAAGAGAACTACTGAAAAGGAAAACCATCACAACAACTGAAGAATACTACTTCAGCTGTTATGACAACTTCTGAAGTCTTCAGTACTTGTAGTCTTCAGCACTTGAACTTCAGCTGATGTCTTCAGTACTTGAACTTCAGCTGATGTCTTCAGTACTTGAACTTCAGCACTTGTAGTCTTCAGATGTTGTCATCAGCTGATGAAGTCTTAAGCAGTTGTTGTGATGTCTATGGGACTTAAAGGTTTTTCTGATCAGGCTCATTGGTTCTTTTGGTCCAACAAACTCCCCCTGAACCAATGGAGCCAAAACCTTTAACTTTATTGATGTCCCACTTATTAGGCAGAAAAGTGTTGTCTTTTTCTTTTGGATCAGCTCAGAAATGACTAAAATCAGCACAGGCCAGGGAAGAGGTTTCAAAGATCTGATTGGCAAAGGATGGATGGGAACTCTGTCTTGGGGAACTGGACACAGAGCTGTTACCCCGTCCATTGAACCTACTTCCCAACTATGAGTCTGTAAGACTCTCTCACATAAGCCTCAAGTAATACAAGTTGATCCTCCTTGGTAAGGTCTTCGGCTTCTCCCTCAAAAAATGATTCAGGCCCATAATACTCAGAGAGGTATTTGACCTGCTTCCTATTTCTTAACTCAACAGTTGTGATTTCTCTATAAGCAAATTCATCAGGGTGATTACCCTCTAGCAGCAACTGGAGTTCATTTGTCTGACTTCCTCAAGCCTCTTGTATACTAACCCCTTTTTCACCATTTTGTTCTCCAACAGCTTTTGTGGGGGAAGATTAGTGTTATAGGCTTTCTTGAAGTCTTCTAGGATATCCCAGGGTGAGACTATAATGGCCAGCATGATCACTGCATCTATGATCTTTTTCACTTGGCCATTGTATCTGTGTGGAATATTTTTCTTGTGAATCCTATGACTCACCCTGGGATCAGGCCAAAACCTTAATCGCTCTTTCTGATATTGAAAAGTCTGTTTGAGAGCATATAACCTCTGCGCATGTTTTCTTATGGCTATAATTGATGAAGTTTGAGTGTAAACTTTGTCAACCATCCTCAACAGCTCCTCATCATGTAGTCTATGTGTTGTTCATCATGTAGTCTATGTTGTTGTTCTTCTTCAATTTTGACCTTCACTGTTTCCATTTGTATGGCAGGAGTGATTGTTGATGGTTGACTTTTGGCCTTAGGCATTGTAATGACAACTGAAATAGGCAGCCTGTCCTCATCCTTGTCATCTTCTTCTTCTTCTTCTTCAAGCCTCAACACCCTTCTCTTCCTCTTCTGGGGTGCATCATCGGCTATTGGTTTCTTGGGAAAGGGAATTGGTTTTGAGGGTTGTGATGTGGGTTGTTTTGGTGTGGGAGATTGGACAGGCTGTTCTAGCATTTTTGTAAGAGAGGCTTTGGTTTGCTTGGCTAGATCAGTCCTGCTCCCAGCACCAGCTTCATTTAGGGCTTCTATGATCATCCCTATTATGAATACCTCAGACGAACAGATCTTGTTGGTTATTTCCAAGATACTGTCCCTGGACCATGATTTTACTTCAAGGACTGATCTCCCCAGATACTTTGAAATGAATCTTTCCATAGCTTCAAGTCTCTCCTTCTCCTGATCACTATAGCAAGACCATCGGTATTCAATCTCCTGAATCTCCAACCTCCTGATCTTAGAATCAAGCTTTGCTGTATCAAATCCTTGCCTAAATAACTGATCAATGATTTTATCCATTGACCTGTTGTGTTGGTCATCAGCTTTCTTGATCATATCATCCAAATTCTTCTGAGCAGGAGTTTTCTCACTTTCATCACCTTCTTTTTCTTATAAGTGACATGAAAGTCCTTCTCTTTCTCAGTCTCCTTCTCCATCTCCTTATCCTTCTCCACCTCTTTCTCCACCTCTTTCTCTTTCTCTTTCTCTTTCTCTTTTACCTCTTCAACTCTTTTTCTCTTGATGACTTTCACTGACTCTCCCTTTTTGGTTGCATTGGTTGCATTGGTTGTAGGGGTTAGAATGTTAGAAAGTTTCTTTGACACAACATCATCAATCATGGTTTGGATGTTTGAGGAAAGCCTCTCATCAAGGGTTTTATTCACAATATCAGTGATGATGGGAGTGATGAGAGGCAGGGATGTTTGAAAGATAGAAACCATTTGCTCAGAGGGGTTTTGTCCCTAAGAAATGGTGCCAGAAGCAGAGGCTGGTGGCTGAGTAAGTGGGAGTGGCTCTGTGTGTGGGAGACCTTCAGAGGAAGGTGCCATCTGTGGGTGAATGGTGGCAGATGGACTTGATTCTTAAGAGAATTTGGCAAGTAGTTGTTTTAATCTACTTACCTCTTCCTCAAGAATAGTGTTCTAGGCTAGAACATCATAAAAGAAGCCCAGGTCATCATCAGTGTTAGCTGAATCACCTGACCTCCTGATTGTATCAGGATGAACATGTGCTGAGTGTGGATCAACATGCACATGTGCCCCTTTGTCTTGGAACTGGGGACTTCCTACCTCAGGATTAAATCTTCATCAGCAGTTGCCTCTGGTGAGGACTTAGAGATGTTACCAACTTCACCCTGTTCATGTGCTGAAGCAGGAGAAGTGGCAGCCTCACCAGATGTTCTGATCTCCTCTTCCACACTGGGAGATAGAACATTGTAATCCCTGTGCTGTGGGCTCTCAGCAACACTTGGATCCGCCCTCTCAGTGGTTGAGGTTTTGATGACTTGTGTAGGTTGGACTCACCGGCATGTCGGTGTTATTATTTTCTGTAATTTTGTGTTTTTCATTGTAGCGAACCTAAGGGTGAACCTATAGGTTCGCCCGATAGTTCAGACTAGCTTACATTTTGGTTGTGCTTGTATGTTACCGGGCGAATCTGCTGATGGATCGCCTAGCGAACTTATAGTTTTGGCTGACAGATTCGCTTGCAGCGAATCTGTCAGCGAACCTAGGCCTGCTACTATATAATATTTGTTTGATCTTTGTTAATGTAACTTTTGCACATTCTCTATTGAAAACCTATCTTTATGTGATGGCTAGAGGTGCTAGGAGCTGATTTGTTCATTATTGTAGCATTATATCCTCTATTGATCTTTGTTTGATCTTCATTTTGATTGTTAAGTAATATTCTCTCTTGGTTCAATGAATATCAGTGGGATTTGTGTGTGTTTGTGATCATTTGCACTGTTGAATCGATCATAATGGACCAACAATATGGTATCAGAGCCTTAGTGCTCTTGATAGTTTGATTTTTGATTTGTTTTTGGGGTTTTTGAGGTGAAACTTTTTGATTCATTTCGCACCTGTTCATCGTGTTTTTGATATGGAAACTGCTTGGGGATTGTAGTTTTTGGTATTAGGAAGCTATTGAAACAAACCGTTCATCAATTGGTTGTGTTTTGAGCAAGTTTTGGTTGATTTCTTGCTGTCTAAGTTTGTCTCGTACCCAGCGAATCTATATTATTCATCCAGCGAATCTATCTGATTCATCCAGCGAATCTAAGGAAATTTGAGTTTTAGTATTTGCTGATTTTTGGTCAGCGAATCTAGCACTTTTGAACGAAAGTTCAAGACTCCTGGTTGGCAAGCAAGTGAAGTAGCTGCTGAATTTAATTCTGAACGAAAGTTCTTGTTCTGCCGAGCGAACCTACTCAGCGAACCTGCTCTCTCGTGCACACTGTCAAGCGAATCTACTGTTGGTTAGTCAAGCGAATTTACCAGCGAACTTACAAGTGAATTTACATCTTCATCAGCGAATCTAATTTCTGATTTTATCATGTCTTCTTCAATCGTGAATGTAACTGATATGGAGTGTGTTCAACCAAACAGGCCACCGAGGCTTGTCAATGGTGAGAATTTTGAGGATTGGAAACGATGCTTGAAGGCTTTCTTCTTCTACACAGATCATGGTCAGTGGGAATCTATTACAAATGGACCTCACGTACCAACAACAACTGTAGGATCTGTTACTTCACCAAACACTGATTCTAGCACTTATACTGAGATTGACATTAAGCTGCTTGATCGAGACAAGAAAGCTCTTGGAGCTTTGATTCTGTGTCTGCATCAGGATATTTATAACAGGTTTGCTGAGCACACTACCGCTAAGGCATTGTATGATGCTTTATGCGAGTTTTATGACGGGAAAGAAGATCTGAAGAAAGACAAGAAAGCTCAGGCTCAGAAGGAATTTAACTCATTTGTGGGATATAAGCATGAGACACTTACTGATATAACAAACCGCTTTCTGTCAGTTTCAAGCAATCTGAAGAAGTATGATGAACAACTTGGCAATCATGAGCAAGTGAGTAAACTGTTAGACTCTCTTCCTGCTCAGTGGAGTCTGCAAATCAAATTACTCAAACAAGAAAGAAATTTTGCTGATTACAAGTTGATGGATGTAATCAACAAGTTAAAATCATTTGATCTTGATGTGAAGAGAAGAGAGTATAATCAAACCATGATGTCTCCCAATGTCCCTCCTCAAAACGCTGCATTGATTTCATCCGCTGCAAACTCTTGCTATTATGGTGCACCTTGTGGGAGTTCATCTGGTAATGGTGGAGTTGTTAACTCTGGGTATGGTAAAATTGTTAACTCAGGTAGTGGTTCTAAGGATGCTGGGTCAAGTTCAAATGCCTTAGCTTCTACTCAAATTCCACACGATACTATGGCACTGTTTGGGTTATTTGTGCACAGTTATGAGGCTTTGGTGGCTGGAGAATTGAAGGGACGTGGTATGACAGTGGAAGATATGTATCAGGTTGATCCTGATGATCTTGAAGAAACCGACATTCAATGGCAAATGGCCATGCTTACTCTTCGTGCCAGGAGGTTCATGGAAAGAACTGGCAAGAAAAATTTTGGAAACCAGAGTCAGAACAATGCTCTAGGATATGACAAGTCTAAGCTCAGATGTTTCAATTGTAAGCAGCTTGGTCATTTCAAAAGAGAGTGTCCTTCTCCCATTGTCACTAAACCTGTTAATTCTGGAAACTCAAGAACCATACCAGTCATGGATAAGGTTGAAGAAGCTAAGCCCAAGAAAGAAACTGCTCTGTTGACCAACTTTGATTGGAGTGCAGAAATTGAGGAGTCAAAGGAGGAAATCAACCATGCCTTGATTGCTGAGATAGTGGAGGAACATCCTCTTGATGATGGGGACATTGACAGTTTTGATCCTTTCAAGGAGTTCTATGGTGAAGCTGATAATGAAGTTGATAGCAATGGTGAATCTATTGGGTCTGAAGCCATTCAAAAGGTTAAGGAATGTGTAGGTGTGGTTCAGAAAGCTGTGGTTAAGAAGAGATTGTTCAAACTGGCTTGGTGTGTGAAGCTGTTAAGGAAGAGGTTAAACTGGGTTGTGAATCTGCTGCAAAGGAAGCTGATGAAAACGAGGAGCTGAAAATGAGATCAATGATTGAAGAAGCCAAGAACGAAGCTGTGGAGGAGTACAAGAGGAACACTCCTTATTGCCAATGTGATCGTGCTCTCGCAGCAGAAAAACTGGTAATGGGTCTCCCTTATGAAATTGTTGAAGATATGTGTTCCTCTGCATGCAAAATCCGTTTGGTTGGTATATATAAAGCTAATAGGTTGCTTATAATGAATGAAAATGAATTAAAGAAAACCAATAAAGAGCTTAAACAAAATGAGTCAAAGTATTTTGTTAAATTAAGAGAAGCTTTGAAAGAAAATGAACATTTAAAAAGGACCCTTTTGGAAAAGAACTGTGAGGTTAACTATTTAACTGAACAAGTCACACTTGCTGAATTTGAAGTCAGAAAACTTAAAAATAAATTAGAACAGTGGTCTCTTTCGAGCATGAAAAGGGAGGAATTATGCAAAAAACAAAGGGGGGCAAGGATCAAGACCGGTTTGGGTAATGAAAATGATGCATTGGTATATCCTCCACCTAGTACTTTCTGTTATTCTCCTATGCCCACTCCTCATCCATCAAATGAGTTGATACAAGAGATTATACAGAATGATACTAACAGCTCTGTTGCAGGTTTAGAAGGAGATAATTCTAAGGAGTTGCGAGAAGGATATGATTATGGTGGCAGTGTTGGTCTTGGGAGCTCTAGTAGTCATGATTTTAATTCCAAGAAGTCATTTGTAGACATTAGCTTAAGTAATCATTTTGTGTCTGGTGGAACTATTTTGGATTCAAACTCTGGGGCATGTAATAGTAACTTAGGATGTTCTATTTCAAACACTTGTGATGACTTGAATGTTTTAAATTCTGCAGTTGATGTTAATGTGTGTATAAATGATGCAGCTCAACTTTCAGGTCATGTCTCTGAAAGTGAAACAAAAAAATTGCTTTAACAAATTCTTCTCTCATCCAATCCCATCTTTTACACCAATAAGGATTTCTAAACCAAAAGATAAAGAAATGTCTTCTTCCTCTGAAAATAACAAAGATAAAATTGAACAAAAATCAGTTAAAGTGGAAGTTATGACAGGGAAGTCAAACGAGTCATATGACTCGAACAGTGATTCAGATTCAAGATTGTCTGAATGTGATGAAGAAATATCTATTGATAGAATTCCTTCATCACATTGTTCCAAAACAAGGTTGAGATCCCATTGCTTTAGATGTGGAAAGGATGATCACTTAATAAAGCAATGTCCTAAATCAGGTGGTCTTAATATACAGAATAAATCTTTTGGAACTAGATTGACAGCTTTTGTGAATGGTTTCTTTTGCAGAAGATCTGTTCCTCCAAGACCTAAGTACACTAAGACTTGGGTCCCAATTTCCAAGGTCTAACCAATTTTTTATGTGTCAGGAACATTCAGAGGCCGGTGTAAATAGTTATTGGCATGTAGACAGTGGATGTTCCCAGCATATGACTGGGTTGAAGGACCTGCTGACAAATTTTAGAATAATTGATGGTGGCTATGTTGCTTTTGCTGGAAATAAGAAGGGTGGAAAGATGATTGGCCAAGGAGATGTTTCAAATGGTTTCCTTACTTTGGAGAAAGTGAACTATGTTCCAGAATTGGCATTCAATCTTCTCAGTGTATCACAAATCTGTGATAAAGATATTCCCGTGATGTTCCTCGCAAATGAATGTCTGTTCTTGAAACCAGAGTTCTCAATCCCTGAAGAGATGGTGATCATGTGAGCTCCAAGGAGGAATGATACCTATCTGTTAAATATGGGATCGAAAGAATCATCTTCCACCGTGACCTGTCTTTTATCAAAAGCTTCTTCCCATTAATCTTTTCAGTGGCATAAAAGATTAGGGCATATCAATTTTAAATTGATAAATAAGTTAGTTAAGAACAATTTAGTCAGGGGACTACCAATGAAAGATTATTCTGTGGTAGAAAAATGTATGGCTTGTGCAAAAGGAAAACAGCACAAAAAGCCACATAAACTTAAACTTCAAAACTCGATTGAGCATCCCCTCGAATTGTTACATATTGACTTATTTGGCCCTATCAGTGTTAAATCAATTGTAAGAAATCTTATTGTCTTGTTGTGACAGATGATTACTCCAGGTACTCTTGGGTGAGATTTCTGTCTAACAAAAGTGAGACCGCTGAGGAATTGATAAAGCTGATTCCACTGATTGAGGTTCTTGGAAAAAGAAAGATACAAGCCATCAGGAGCGACAATGGAACAGAATTCAGAAACCACATCTTCAATTCATTCTGTGAACAAAGGGGTATTCTCAGACAGTTCAGTGCTGCCAGAACACCTCAACAAAATGGTGTTGCTGAACGTAAGAACAGAACTCTAATTGAAGCAGCTAGAACGATGTTGATCGAGTCAAAGCTTCCGATTATCTTTTGGGCTGAGGCAGTTAATTGTGCAGCTTATGTTCTTAACCGGGTATTGATTGTCAAGAGCAAGATGAAGACATCATACCAGTTGTTCCGAGGAATTAAGCCTCTCATTGATTTTCTGCGCCCTTTTGGTTGCTCTTGTACTCTGTTAAATACCCAAGACCAGAAGACGAAGTTTGGTGCTGTCTCTGATGAATGTTTCTTTGTTGGGTACTCAGAAACACAAAAGGCTTATCGTGTGTATAATAAACGATCGCGGATTGTGCAAGAGTCCTACTATGTCGACTGGCAAGAATCCAACTCAACAAGCATTGGAAGTGAGCCTGCATGGTTCTATGATTCTACCACTGTCTTCAAGTCATTCAATTTGTCAATTCCTGATGATGATGACGTTATTCCTCACTCGCCTGTGAATCTGATTCCACCACAACCGCAACCGTCTGCCACCACCTCATTACCTCCCACTTCATTTGATATCCCATCTTCACCACCTCCACCACCACCTCCATCATCTGATCCATCATCTCAACCATCTTCATCTAATCCTACAAGCTCATCTACCATTCCATCCACAGCTTCATCCATTCAAAATCCACCCATCGATCCAATTCCCACAAATTCATCTCCTCCCGTACAACCATCCTCTTCCACATCGACACCTCAACATAACCCTTCATTGCTTAACACAAATTTTAAAACCTTAAAAGATCACCCTCATGACTACATCATTGGATCTATCACAGACGGAGTGAGGACTCAGAGTCAGAGTGGATTGATAAATGAGTGCCTTTATGCAGCTTTTCTATCTCAGATCGTTCCAAAGAATTACAAACAGGCACTTGAAGACCCAAGCTGGGTGGACTCTATGCAATCTGAGTTGCAGCAGTTCAGGAAGTTGAAAGTTTGGGAGTTATTTGATCTTCCTCCAAACAAATGCCCCATTGGTACCAAGTGGGTTTTCAGGAACAAGCCAGATGATCGTGGTGTTGTTATCAGAAATAAAGCCAGATTGGTTGTTCAAGGATTTGCTCAGGAGGAGGGGATAGACTACACTGAAGTGTTTGCTCCAGTTGCTCGGATCGAAGCCATCAGAATTTTTCTTGCACATGCAGCTAACAAGAACTTTAAAGTTTTTCAGATGGATGTGAAGTGTGCATTTCTATATGGAAACATTGATGAGGAGATCTATGTGTGTCAGCCACCAGGTTTCGAGGATCCAGATTTTCCAGATAAAGTATACAAGCTAGACAAATCTTTGTATGGGTTGCATCAAGCTCCCCGAATCTGGTATGAGACCTTGACACAGTATCTCCTCAGCAAGGGTTTCTCTCGCGGGACTATAGATATGACACTCTTCAAGAAGGAGGTTGATGGTGAGATGCTGATTGTTCAAGTGTATGTAGACGACATTATCTTCGGATCAACAAATGAAAAGCTGTGTAAAGATTTTGAAGAAGTGATGAAGGATCGCTTTGAAATGAGCATGATGGGGGAGATGTGCTTCTTCTTAGGATTGCAGGTAGAACAGAAACCGGAAGGTATTCTTATTCACCAGGAGAAGTACATCAAGGAAATCATCACAAAGTTTGGCATGGATGATTCAAAGCCAGAACTTACTCCTTTACTGCTCAGACATGCTTGTCTCCTGATGATAATGGGAAGTCCATGGATGCTCATCGATATCGTTCGATGATCGGATCTCTCATGTATCTGACTGCAAGTCGTCCAGATATCACATTTGCCGTGTGCTACTGTGCTCGTTATCAAGCCAATCCCAAAGAATCACATGAGCTAGCTGTTAAACGCATTTTTCGTTATCTTAAGGGTTCCTCTCGTTTGGGACTTTGGTATCCAAAAGGTGGGAACTTTGATTTACATGCATTTTCTGATAGTGATCATGGTGGTTGCAGGATTAACAGAAAGTCGGTCACCAGTGGATGTCAATATCTGGGTGACTGTCTTGTTTCGTGGCAAAGCAAAAAGCAAACAACAGTGTCCTTATCCACAGGAGAAGCTGAATATATTGCTGCATCAAGCTGCTATTGCCAAGTGCTCTGGATTCAACACCAGATGATGGATTATGGCATCAACTTCCTTCACACTCCAATCTTCTGTGACAATGAAGCCGCTGTTGGAATTGCCAAGAATCCAATTCATCACACTCGAACCAAGCACATCGAAACAAGAATTCATGCAATTCGTGACGCTCAGGAAAAGGGGTTCATTAATATTATTCCTATTGAAACTAGGAAGCAGAAAGCAGATCTTTTCACTAAAACATTTAATAAACCACGATTTTATGAACTGATCTCCATGCTAGGATTAATATCCTTCTAAAAACCTTTTTCTGAGCAAAACCACTGTTTGAGATGTATATATGTACATATTTTCCTTATGATCTTGGTTGTTTTCTGCTTAGAGAATCCTTGTGTCCCATATATCTTTCCTTTTTATTCTTAATTTTCTTTTACTTTCGTTGTTAAGAAATTTTCTATTAAGTAAGCTATCAAATGAAAATTTCGGGGAGATTAATGCAAATAATAGGTTTTAACTTTTATTCTCTCAGGAAATTCAGAAAATGAAGTAAGAAAGAGGGGAACATCTTACGCTGGGATATGCATGATAGACTCATCCCAAAAACGAAGTAAACAAGTGATCATGCAGCCAAATTAAAGATCATAACTCAGTAATAAGGATTATCCTCATGATACTTTGGTCTGCACAAAGATATAAGTCTTGCCTAAAACTTGGTTGAGAGTTGCCAATTGATGTCTTGCTCATGTACTGTGTTTACTTTTAGGATTAGATTATTGATGTAAAACTTATGGTGTTTCCCACTGGGATGGTGACTCGTTGATAACGCCCTCTAAGTCAAACATTAAATAATCTCATATAGCCCATTACTGTATATACTTTCATTACTTTTAGGATTAGATTATTGATGCGAAGCTTATGGTGTTTCCCACTGGGATGGTGACTCGGTGATAACGCCCTCTAAGTCAAACATTAGATAATCTCAAATAGCCCATTACTGTTTATACTTTCATACTTTACATAAGAAAAGATGTGTGTTTATCTCCTCTGCTATGCGAAAGCATTGACCTGGAGTGATGATCTTCTCTGCTATGCGAAAGCATTGACCTGAAGCTCTCATCAACACGCCTGGATGATCTTCTTTGCTATGCGAAAGCATTGACCTGAAGATCTCGTCAATTAGTTAAAGGTTGAGTCTACATCTCATGTGTATATCTTGCATATATGTGTGTCTGCATCTGTACATTATAGTGTCCCATATGTATATATGCCAGTCATTATGTTTGCATTAAGTAGATTCAGTATAGTGAGCAGGCAAAAATCAATGATTATGCTCAATAAACCTTGATGACGAGACTAATTCTTTATCAAATATCAGTGGGGACCAAGTTGCTGAGTTTCTAAGACAATTCAGAACATGATAAACAGTTGCAGATCATAAGTTGAAAAGAACAGGGAATGGGTTTAAGCGGACAAACATATCAGCAATCTCGCTAAGTCATGTCTCTCTGAAAGATGATATTATATCCTTCAACCATTCAATTTTAATTTTATTCTAATTTTATTTTATTTTTATTTTATTTTTATTTTTTTTTTGGGCAATAAGGTATTCATAGGCACATTTTATTATTTTATTTTATTTTATTTTATTTTATTTTATTTTATTATTATTATTATTATTATTATTATTATTATTATTATTTCTGTCCAGCGAATCTATAGGTTCGCTCAGCTTAATTCCATATATGCTGATCATGTTGCCGAGCGAATCTATAAATTCGCTGCCAGCGAAACTAGGGTATATATATAAACTAGTCACAGTGCAAGCGAACATCACGTTCGCTAACCCTGTGACCGGTGTTCTCCTGTTTTTCTTCGTCTAACACTCTTTCTTCAATTGCATCTTTCTTGTGTTAAATTCGTGCGTAAATCATCTTCAAGTAAGCATTCTGATTCCTCTTATTGCTCAACTTGTACGTACAACATTCATCTGACCTAGATTTTGATAGATTAAACCCTAGAACCCTCTATAAGTTCAAATAGAATGTTTAGGCAAAGGTTTCAGTATTCTTTGTGTTTTTGCGGTGTCGCCTAGTGGTTATGAATCTGTTGAAATGTGTTTTCGGCTTATGTGTTCGTATCTGATTTTTTTTTGAATTTCAACGGTTCTAGCGAATCTAAAGATCTGTCAGCGAATCTGAACGAAAGTTCAAAATCATTGAGCGAATCTATGGTGTTATGCTGTCTGTACGCAAACCATAGGTTCGCCCAATGGTTTCCAGCGAACCTATAAGTTCGCCCGGCAACACTGCTTGTGCCTAACAGTCAGCAAACTTATAGATTCCACTGACATTTAGATTCTCTGCCTAGCGAATGTATTTTTCTTTAGCGAATCTATTCTTATTCTTTAAATTTCAAATTCTCTTCCATTTACATTGTTATATCTCTCATCTAATCAACTTCCGGTTATGTTTCAGTCAATATGTCAACTCTTCTCTTTAAAGAAAAGCACAACATGTGTGCTCTTTTGAATGAAGACCATGAGAAGGCTGTAGGATACAAAGATGCAATCAAGTGGCTGAAATCTTCACATATTTACCATGCTATATCATGCTGTCCAGAGATATATGAAGTGCACATTCGTGATTTTTGGAGGAATGCTGTGTTTGATGTAAGTGAAGAGACCTCTAAGATTGTTTCAAAGGTCCAAGATCAAGATATCTCCTTTACTGAAGCTGATGTGGCTAGAATTCTGAGATTAGAAGGAGATGTTGGCGAAGAAATCAGGATGTCAGCCAAGAATGTTTACAAAGCCTTGCAGACTGCAGGGTATGAAGGACCAATGCCAGGAGAGAAAAAGATGGAATTCATCAAGTCTTATTTGATCAGAGAATGGAGATATATTGCACATGTGTTCATAATGTGCCTGGATCATAGAAGAGGGGGAACAGATGGCTTAAATTTAGAGTGGGCAAGAGCTATGGTCCTTTTCTGTCAGGATCAAAAGAGTAACATAGCCAAACTCATCTACAATTACATGATTGAGAACATCCAAGTAGCTAGAAAGGAGAAATGGCTGCTTTACCCTCGGTTCATACAAATGATTATTAATGACTTGAAGCCTAATCTACCAATAGTTGGCGACACATTGAAGATTTGGCCAATGAACATCAGAATTTTGGGGACTGTAAATCTGTCAGACATGACTGTGTGGGGAAAATCTCTTACTTGTGGGAAAATATGTACCCTGCTGACAGATGGATACATATTTCGAAGTTGAAAGAGGTAGAGAACAAGAGGGTTGCTGAAAAGGTTGAAGAAGCTGAGAAAGAATTAAAGAAGAGAAAAAGGTACGTGAGAGATAAAGAATACAATCTTGAAGACGAGGTAGATGAGGTTCAAGCTGAATTAGACATACAAAGAGAGAAAAGAACAAAGAAAAGAGCAGAAGTAGGTTCAAGTTCTCAGTATGAAGCAGAGAGAAGAACAAAGAAAAGAGCAGAAGAAGGTGCAAGCTCTCAGTTTGAAGCAGAGAAGAGAACAAAATTGAGACATGAAGCTGCTCCCCAAACTACAAAAGAACCTGAATCTACTGCTAACGATGAGCTGGAAACATTGAAAGTCAAATACGTTGAGCTTGAGAAACGAGATAAAGAAAAAGGTGATGTGATCAAAGGAATGGCAAGGATGGTAAAAGACCAACAGTATTTGTTGTTGAGAATCTTCAGAGAGTTAAATAGGTTAAAAGAGAAAGCTGGATTGGAACCCGCAATGAATGAAAAGGAACTCAAGAAACTGCTAGGTTCCACCTCTTATCCTCTAATGAAATATGGAGGTTTGTCTGAGGCTGTTGAGGATGTACGTGATGCTGAAGTAGTTGATTTAACCAGATCCGAAAGAAAAGAGAAAGAAACTGTTGATGAACCTGATTTTGATGAAGATATGGGGATTGATCTTGATTCTTTTAGTGGTCCTGAAGTGACAGGAGGCTCAAAGATAAATTTCAACTTAATTGATGAACCTGAAGAAAATCTCATTGTAGAAGGTGATGAAGAAGATGAAGAAGATCCAGAAAATGAGCCTGATACATACACTAGTGAGGATAAAGAAGTCACATACTTGTGTTTTAGCAAACCTGAAAGCAATGAATATGTTGATCTTGATAAATCGGATTGGTTCAAGAAGCAAGACGATGTTGTGTCTGAAGTTCCTATCTTCCAACATGTCTCTGAACCAAACACAAAGCAAATGCAACGAAGGATAATCTCTTGGAAGTACAATGCATTGGTTGATGCTTACATGATAAAAAGCGTGGGGGTGATATTACCTACTTTAAGCACCAAAAGCACTTCAACACACTCCCTCGTTGGGACTTAAGACGATTGGCTAAACTTCCTCTCCTATGCAAGAAAGATAATCCAAGAGCAGAAGCCTTCGAAGTAGTAATCAAAAGAGCAGTTGATGACAACTTTGTCAACTTCGGTTATCAAAAACCACAGAGACAAAAATCAAAGAAAGACAAACACTGGGTCTCATGGAAAGGAAAGATAGTGTTGAAGGTTGCAGCTCCCAAGATAATGAACAGAGTCAGAGTTCCTGATACTCAGCCACCAAGATTACAAAAGTTTGAAAAGTGGTTTTATGATAATAACACAGGTGAAGCTGTTATCAGATTGAAGGGAAGTGATAGACCAGAAATCAGATTGTTTGACCCCATGGAAGTATTCTCTTTTTGTGATGATGATCTGAAAGTGTTATGTGAAAATCCAATTAAGCACGGGGCAGGAGGGGAGACTGAAATAGAAGCAAACCTCTTTATGAGGGTTACCAATAAAGCAAGAGGAGTTAGAGCTGAGATTAAATCCCTGAATGAAAAGGTAATGAGAACTGATGATCATAACATGGAGATGGATGATCTAGCAAGACAAATGGATCAAACAATCCAAAAGAGATTCAAGAAGCCGGTGATCGAAGATACAAGCAGTTCAAAAACTCAGGAGGAGATTATTGTTCTAGATGTGCCTGAGACTGAAATCACCGAAGCTAAAATGGCAGAACAATTTGTGTTTGAGTATGAAGAGGAAGCCGAATCTGAAGATGTGACAAACCCAACGGCAGGTATTTGGTTGAGAGGCGGAGCTTACTTGGAGAACTTAGAGCCTCAAGACAATAAAGAGGAAGCCGAATCAGAAGATGTGACTAATCCAATGGCAAGTATTTGGTTGAGAGGCGGAGCTTACTTGGAGAATTTAGAGCCTGAAGACTATGAACGAGCCGGAGCTGATCAAGCATAAAAGTTGAAAGGCTGGAGCTGATTTAAGACCCCCCTGGGTGAGGTCCAACCTAGGGGGAGTATTGATGACTTGTTTTGGTTGGACTCACCGGCATGTCGGTGTTATTATTTTCTGTAATTTTGTGTTAGCGAACCTAAGGGCGAACCTATAGGTTCGCCCGATAGTTCAGACTAGCTTACATTTTGGTTGTGCTTGTATGTTACCGGGCGAATCTACTGATGGATCGCCTAGCGAACTTATAGTTTTGGCTGACAGATTCGCTTGCAGCGAATCTGTCAGCGAACCTAGGCCTGCTACTATATAATGTTCGTTTGATCTTTGTTAATGTAACTTTTGTACATTCTCTTATTGAAAACCTATCTTTGTGTGACGGCTAGAGGTGCTAGGAGCTGATTTGTTCATTATTGTTGCATTATATCCTCTATTGATCTTTGTTTGATCTTCATTTTGATTTAAGTAATATTCTCTCTTGGTTCAATGAATATCAGTGGGTTTGTGTGTGTTTGTGATCATTTGCATTGTTGAATCGATCATAATGGACCAACAGGTTTGCCCAGTTGTAATTGGTTCCTGGGGAGACGGTGGAGTATTGAGCTGAGTCAGCACTTTTGCAATTATAATGGTTGGACTTTGTGGGGCGGTTGCAATGGGAGATTTTGGTGAATCTGTTTGCACCTGGGAAGAGTGGTGCTCTTCAATGGTAACCTTCTCAAGTGAGATAGGTTCCAGAGATGTGGCTGCCCCGAAAGTGGTTGCTTCAGGATCATGTTGAGAGGATGCCTGAGCGGTTGAGGCTGGTAGAGTCCTTGTAACTACTGGGGGATTAATACCAGTAGCTACTTCCTACCTTTGTGGTGCAGGGGCATCCTCAGGGGACTCAACTCCCTGAGTAGCCTTTTTGGGCTTTTTGGCTCTTGGCTTGGTGGGGACTTTGGATTTGGAGGAGGAGGCTGTGGGTTCCCGCTGCTTGGGATTTAGCAGCTTGGCAGCCTGTTTGAGGTGGGTGTCTGAGTTGTGCCTGGAGTATACCTCAGGCAATACAGCAAATGCAGGGACTCCTAGGCCAACAAGTCCCTTAGATTTTAGTTGTTTTTCAATAATGGGCATGATGAACCTTGGATATAATATCCATCTGGTATCCATAGGTTTCATAGCCATATCTTTTAATTCTAAAAAGATTAGTTCAGAAAAATTAAGATTTTGTTGCTCAAGGATAGAGTACAATACCTGCTGCCACCTTGATGACATTTGATCCCATGAAGATTATTTGGGGGCAAGACAGACATTGACCATGTGGAAGATAAGTCTTTCAAGATCATGGAAGTGCTTCTTTAGGATCGTGGAAGCACGGAGGTCGCCTTCATATCCATACTAGGCGAAAGATAGGTCGATGGTGCCCTTAGGATATTCAGTGGCGAAGGTGGCATCATTCAGATTTAAGGTTTGTCAAATGATGTCAGAAGTGATTCAGCGTGGATGATTTTTCACCAGTGGTAATGGTGGCGTTTGTCCAGAACTGTACAAGGGATTCGGCGTGGATGATTGGATTGAGAAGAAAGGCCGTTTTGTAAGGAGAGGTTACCATCAGATCGATGGCGGCATCGAACTTGGTCCAAAAGGGTGATTTTGTGAGGTAGGCTACACAATTATGGCATGGTTTGAGTTGCATGGACGCCATTAATGGGAGAGAGAAGTTTTAGAGTTTTTGAATGCGTAGGTTGTGAGAATGAAAAACTCTGAGGTTAGGGTTAGGTATTTATAGGGTATGGTTATGAAACAGCTGATAGGAAACGTCTGAAGGTTTTGGTGTTAGTCATCAGGTGTTTGAAACTACTGATGACATGGTTTTAACCTTCAGAGCTTGTAAACCGACTGAAGACTTGGTGTTGGTCATCAGTAGTTGTAAACTACTGAAGACATGGTTTTCATCTTCAAGGTTATAAACAACTGAAGACTTGGTGTTAGTCATCAGTAGTTGTAAACTACTAAAGACATGGTTTTGGCTTCAGTTGTTTTGATATGAAACAACAGTAGTTTGAATCAGCTGAAGAGTAAATTTACTCATCAGCTGTTGTCGTCAATTCAGATGTTTCATTCTGACCTCAAAATTTACTCATCAGACTTTGTCTGATCTTCAGATGTTTCATTGGCCATCAGCTCTTTGGAATATTAATTCTTCAGCTCTTGTGAACAAATGTTCAGAAGATCTTAAAATAAATTATTCATCAGAACTTGTGAACAAATATTGTCTTCAGTATTTATGTGGAAGATTACACATCAGTACTTTTGGACAAAATTTGTTCTTCAGTACTTATTTGTTAGAAAAGGCATCAGGAGTTATAACTACATCAGTAGTTGTAACTTCATCAGTTCTTTGCAACAAATAATATACTTCAGTACTTTGAAGTAGTTTAGTCTTCAGTAGTTATGAAAAATGCTGAAGACAAAATAACTCATCAGTACTTATTTTTGACTTTTGTATACTAATGCTCATCAGTACTTGTTATCTGAGAGCATTAATATTAGTCAATTTATTCCAGCTGCAGCATACCAAGCCTCAGTACTAGATTTTGAAAAGTTGCACTGTCTAAAGGCTTAGTAAATATATCTGCAAGTTCATCAGCACTAGGAACAAACTTTGGATCAATCAGACCTTTTTCATAACAATCCCTAATAAAATGATGTCTGATCTCAATATATTTGGTCCTAGAATGCTGGACTGGATTCTTAACAACACAAAGAGCTGAAGCACTGTCCATTAGTAATGGAGTCTTAGTCTCTGTAATGCCATAATCCAATAATTGATTATGAAGCCAGAGTACCTGAGATGTACAACTTGCAACAGCAATGTACTCTGCTTCAGCAGTTGATGTAGCAATTAAAGTTTGTTTCTTACTCTGCCAAGAAACTAAACAATTGCCTAGAAATTGGCATCCACCAGAAGTTGATTTTCTGGTGACTTTACACCCTGCATAGTCACTATCAGAGAAAGCAACTAATTTGCAAGAGTGCCCAGTGGAATACCAAAGACCTAGAGATTGAGTTCCTTACAAGTATCTAGAGATCCTTTTGACTGCAATCAAATGGGATTCTTTAGGAGCAGCCTGAAATCTAGCACAGACACAAGTTGCAAACATAATGTCTAGTCTAGAAGCTGTAAGGTACATCAAGGAACCAATCATACATCTGTAAAGGGTTTCATCAACCGCTTTACCTTTCTGATCAACATCCAGTTGTGTGGTGCTGCTCATGGGAGTAGAACAGGGCTTACAGTTTTGTAAATCAAACTTTTTCAAAAGATATTTTGTATATTTGGACTGATGAATGAAAGTTCCATCAGCCCTTTGTTTGATTTGCAAACCCAGAAAGAACTGTAATTCTCCCATGGCACTCATTTCAAACTTTTGTTGCATTAACTTTGTAAATTCATCACACAACTGTGGATCAGAGGATGCAAAAATAATATCATCAACATAAATTTGAACAAGTAGCTTATTCTGTCCCACTTTCTTTATGAATAAAGTTTTGTCTATAGAGCCTCTAGTGAAATTATTTTGAAGAAGAAAATTTGATAATGTTTCGTACCCGGCTCTAGGAGCTTGTTTCAACCCATATAGAGCCTTATCAAGCTTATACACCCAATCTGGATGTTTATTATCCTCAAAACCTGGTGGTTGACACACATAAACCTCTTCTTTTATTTTACCATATAAAAATGCACTTTTGACATCCATTTGAAAAACTTTAAGATTGTGGAAAGCAGCATAAGCTAAGAACAATCTGATTGCCTCCAGTCTGGCTACAAGGGCAAAGGTTTTATCATAATCAATACCTTCTTCTTGTGCAAACCCCTGTACAACCAGTCTGGCCTTGTTCTTGACAATTTGACCCTTTTCATCTGTTTTTTTCCTAAACACCCATTTAGTGCCTATTGCACACTTACCTTGGGATAAAGGAACCAGCTCCCACACTTGCTGCTTTTTGAACTGAAGAAGCTCAAGTTGCATGGCTTCAACCTATCCATTGTCTCTTAATGCAACATGATAGTTCTTTGGCTCTTGCTGACTAACGAAGAGAGCATAGAAGTAGAAATTGGACAATTGACTTCTGGTTGAGACTCCAGCATTGATATCACCAATGATCTGAGACATTGGATGATTCTTTAGCTCTTGATAGACAATGAGGTCGGTGCAAGTGTTTGTAGGAGATTCAGCAACAGCAAATGTTGATGGAGATTCTTGAAACCATATAGGAGATGGCAACTCAAAAGAAGTAGATGATTCAGAAATCTCATCAGCATTTGTTGTGGATGGAGTTGCTGAAGCTACAGGAGCATCAGGTTTAGTTGACTCAGGCAATTGATCACTAAACCTGAAAAGGTGAGTACTGTCAGCATCATCATCAGTACCACCAGGTGGAGAACTGTGTGTAGTTGGTGATGGAGTATCAGGAACTACAACAGCTGGAGATTGGTAAGGAACATATTGCAGTATGTCCAGATCAAATAGCTCCACAGGGTTTTGTGGAATTTTATCCTTTGGAGATTCATTAAACTTCACATGCAAAGTCTCTTCAACCATCTTTGTTCTGCAGTTGAAAACTCTGTATGCCTTGCAAGTAGATGAATAACCAATAAAGTACCCTGCATCCACCTTTGATTCAAATTTCTAAAGTGGATTCTTTATGTTGAGAATATAACAGGGAGACCCAAATGCTCTAAAAAATGAAATCAAAGGGGCCAAATGATGTAGCACATCATAAGGAGTCTTTATTAACCTCTGATTTACTAATACTCTATTTTGCACATAGCAAGCTGTGTTGATAGCTTCAGCCCAAAATGTCAATGGCAAACCAGAATCATACAACATTGACCTGGCAACTTCAACAAGTGTCCTGTTCTTTCTCTCCACCACTCCATTTTGTTCAGGAGTTCTTGGAATGCTAAACTGCCGCTTGATTCCCTTTGATAGGTAGAATTCATCAAGTGTGTGATTTCTAAATTCTGTGCCATTATCACTCCTCACACACTTGACTCGAAGGGAATACTATTTCTCAACATACAACAAAAAGTTCATAATAGCTTGTGCAGCTTCATCTTTGGAATGCAAGAAGAAAGTCCATACAAATCTGGAATAATCATCCATAATTACCAGACATTATTTCTTCTTTGCCATGCTCATCACTCTTACAGGACCAAAAAGATCCATATGCAACAATTGCAAGCAGGCAGTGGACTTTGGCTCATCTATTGGAGGGAATGAGACCTTGTGTTGCTTCCCTTTTAAACAAGCAGGGCAGTTGTCATCACATTTGAACTCCTTCAGTGTCAATCCTCTTACTAAACCATGGTGAATCAGCTGGTTCATGTTTTTGAGATTCACATGACCAAGCCTTCTATGCCATAGAGTAGATTCCTGAGGAGAAGCCTTGGAGAACAGGCAAGGATGGCCTTTTAGATCGATTTCTTTGACAAATCCAAGGCATATACTCTTCCTGTCCTGTTGGCCTTCAGGAGAGTATGATCATCCAATACCTTGTCAATCAAACTCAGAACTTTGGAAGACAGAATCCTGCAGTTCTGACTGGTGAAAAGGGCAATATGACCTTTATCACACATTTGACTGACACTCAAGAGGTTATACTTGAGATTCTCCACATGGTTGACATCATCAAACCTTATTTCACCATTGGAAACAAAGCCTTTGCCGATGATGTAACCCTTATCATCATTGCCAAAGGAAACAAACCCCTTCTTTCCTTGAGAGTAGTCATTATGAAGAGAGCTGCTCCCTATCATATGCATGGATCCTCCACTGTCCACATACCAGATGCTTCTTTGGCATGCTGAAGAACCCTGTATTCATCACAAGAAACTAGTTAGCTTTTGAGACCCAAACCATTTTGGTTTTGGGTCTGTTCTCATCAACAGATTTCAGACTAACTGGTTTGTCATGAGTTGCAGCCTGTGGTGATGGAGATGGTGCAGAAAAGGGTTCCTTTGTTTTAGGCTTAGGTTTCCTTTTCTGTGGTTTAATCACAGGAACATCTATTTAGTTAACTCTCCCCAATAGATGTTGAACCATCATAACAAGTTGTGTCTGATTATTTGCTAAAACCTTCAGCTCATCAGACACATCAGTGCTTGATTTTGATGGATTCCTGTGTTGCACCATCTTCCTATGAACACCTTCAGCTGTTTCTTGATTAACCCCTTCCTTCTTTTTGGATTTCTTTAAGGATTTTAGGGTTTCAGGTTAAGATGCTGCTGGTACAAACTTGGTTTCAAACTCAACTTTCATTTTGTTAATTTTCTTTTTAATGTTCTTATCTTGGTTGAGTTTGGAACCCTTTCTATACCAGCAATCATCAGTGAAATGATTGAATAAGCCACATAGTTCACATGGCTTTTTCTTCATCTTTTTTTGATCAACTGCTGAAGAAGATGAAACTACTGAAGATTTGTTCTTCAGTACTTTCTTCCTTTCAGTACTTGTGGTAAGTACTGAAGGATTCTTATTACTGAAGAGTTGTTCTTCAGTAGTTTTCTATCAGTACTTGCAGACTTCCTGATAGATTCTTCAGCAGTTTCAGTAGTTTTCTATCAGTACTTTCTTCCTTTCTACTTTCAGTAGTTTGGGTTTGTTCTTCAGGTGTTGTAACTTGCTCTTCAGTACTTTCAGTACTTTGTGAGACAACACCTGAAGTGATCAACTCTTTCTTGATCATGTGACTGTCAGCATTTGACCTCTCAACTATATTAATATCAGCTGATTGCACTACTACAAAACAGAGTTTTTGCCACCACACATTTGGTCGCAAAATGGTAGCTATTGCTCCATTGCGACCATTTTGCCACTAAAATCGCGGTGGGAAAAACGATGGTGGCAGTTGCCCTGTTGCCACCAATTTGCAACCACTAACATAGTTTGCGACCTGGTTGTAGCGACCATAAAAACCTATCTAAAATATTGCGACCATCTATATTTGTAGGTTTTTTGCTACAATTTTGCGACCAACATTTTACCACCATTTTGCGACCACTACACACTAATTATAGCCATCATTTTGCTACTTGGGTACTAACAATTGCTACCATTTTATGATTGGGATTTTGCCACCAATTTGAGACCGCCATTTTTTCTACCGGTTTTGCCACCAATTTGAGAACAAATGGCTAGTGATCAAAATAACTAAGAATGTCATTTTTGATACTCGTTTTGACCTGTCACTTTATATTAAAAACTTGAATACTATAAAATTTACCCAATCATAGAAATTTCAAAAGTATGCAAAACATTCCCAAAACATTACAAGTTAAAACCGTCAAATAACCCAAATTATCATAACATAATAAACAGCATAGAGTCAAAATAAAGTGTTAATAGCCTATCTTCGAACTAGATTTTTCAACATATCTTCAATGTTTGTCATCTTATTGAGCATATCCTCTTTCTCCACCTTGTGTTTTTCATTATCAGTCACCAACTCTGCAATAACCCCTTTAATCTTTCTTTCTCTTCTTTCTCTTCTTCTTTTTCCTTGACAAGTTCCTTGATAACCTCGTAACACTTTTTAATCTATAAAACAACGAACACATAAATACAAAAATTCAGAATTATAAAAAATGATATATAAATGCTAAATTCAAACTTTATCACTAGCCAAATTAATTACATAAAACAATATAATCATATCTAACCACTTACTTCATGTTCCCATTAATCGAATATGTATAAGAATTTCATAATACTTCAACAAATACTTTTCTTTCATAACCATGTCCAAACACTAAATTACTCCAAACTATAAGAATAAACATACCTCGGGATCTTGTCTACCATGTACATGTGGGTCACTAACATTGTTTAACGCGTACACTTTTCCTCTATTCTTTCCCCCAGCAGCTCGTGACCATAAATCGTCGTCAAACTCGACATTTTCGCTAGCTTCTTTCCCGTACTTCTCCACAAGACATCCTTCGTATTTAACCTATTGGTATAAATACGTAATTACATTATTTAAATTCATTGTATTAAAAAGTTGTTCGTTTTCTTTCAAAATATATTTTTGGATTCTAACAAGTACACTTACCCAAGTCTCCTTTGCCCTTTCGTCAACCCAGTCCAGATTTTCTTCTTCAACATTACCTTCCAAATCAAAGTTCGAATCCAACGAATGGCTATGACTTAGATACTTATCCAACGGCCTACTTCCTTTCCTACAATGTGATTGCTTCCACATCTCATGAGGTGTTAGTTCACACCCAAGCATCTTAGCCTATGAGGGTAGAATTTAGAAGTTAATAATATTATAATATTGACCATGAATATATACTAAAAAAGATTAATTCACGTTTTTTACCGCCTTTCTTTTTGCAGTCACATAGGTTTGAGATCTAAGTGTATGTTTTCCTCCGATTGATTTACTTCTAATATCACTATTCTTTTGAGATTTTGCTTTCCATTCAGGTGTGTTCCAAATGTCAATCATTTGTTTCCATGTCTCGCTTCTTATCCATGGTGGTTTAAAGTCAATAAGAACGGACATATCATCCCCAACTTCTAAATCCTTTTCTCTTGCCCTTGCTTTGGCTTCATCTCGTACCCTACGCAACAAATCAGGAAATTTACTAGCAATGCATTTCTCCCAGCACCTATAAATATGTGTACTCCATTTCTCCTCCCACTGAAAATAACACTAAAAAAAACTTTTAATAAATGCAAAAATGGTCTAATAAGTTTTATAAAATTTGTCTAAGTACACAAACACAATCACACACACATACATGGAAATGCTCAAATAACCGTGTCTTCTCCTCATTAGGAACATCTCTCCAACTATCCCATGGACCGTTCCATAAAGCCTTTAAGATTACTCCAATAATTCGGGTAGATGTCTGTTGATTACTAAACCTACAAAATGAAGGCAATGAATGCAAAACCACATTAGTAACATTTTTCTATATACATAAAAATACAATATTAATATATAGCTACTTACTCCCCTTCTTCAATCCAAATCCACTCACGGTTCATCAGTTCGGGTACTTGGACATGGGAAGCACGTCCGCGTCTTGCCGGAGCAGCATGTAAAGTAGACTCGTCATCGTCACTACCCTCATTGGGAAAAGGAACATCGACATCCTGATGATCATGTGAATTTAATCCAATGGTATCACTACTACCTATACCACTATTTCGCCGAACACCTCGATCACCAACTTGACCACCATCTTGACCAAAACCTCGATCACCAACTTGACCACTACCTCGACTAGCACCTAGACCAACACCTCGACCTCCAGCTTGAAAACTACCTTGACCACTTCCTCGACCAACACCTCTACCACTAGTTTGAACACTACCTTGACTACTTCCCTGACCAACACCTCGACCACCATGTTGACTTATACCTTGCCTAACACCTCGACTAACAACTTGATCACTTCCCCGACCACCAGCTTGAACAGTACCTCTACCCATAGTACGTGCCATGATATCTACAACATAAACAAAACCATAAATATTAAAAAAAATAAAAACTAGTTAGAACTATTTTAAATATTACTATGCTAACTAGTTAGCTACAAAATATTATTTGAAAGAACAAATAAATTATATACAATAAGTAACCTATCACTCTGATTCTTCATCTTCAAAATATTCAACTAAATGTGTGTCTTCAAACTCGACTTCTTCATTATTATCATCATCCATATCTTCCATTTCTTCTAAGTTTCCATCCTCATGTACAAAAGAAATAGGAAGAAGATCCTATGTTGTTGTGCATTCTATCCTTTCATTCTCCTGAAAGAAATGCTCTCCATCCGCATTAGCATCATCCTCCACTTCACTAACATTTTGGGCAAGTTCATAAACTCCTCTTGGGGTTGTTTTTACAACAGCTAACCAACCTTTTAGTTCCTTTGCTTTTGAAGGGTATGATGTATAATACACTTGTTGTGCTTGTGATGCTAATATGAAAGGGTCATCAACGCATCCTATTGCTGTGGGTTTAATATCAACCATATAAGTTTTGGGGTCCACCCTTACCCCCCTTACAGGATCAAACCACGTACATTTGAACAAAACAACTACACAACGCCCTATGGTGCTATGATACTCCAACTCTAATATCTCATCTAATAATCCATAGTAGTCATTTTCATTGTGGTCATACGTAGCTCCTTTGACACACACACTACTATTTTGTGTGATTCGACCATCATAAGTTGTTTGTGTGTGAAACTTGTAACCCCTTCATATACAACTGGGATGGTAGAAACTTCTTCATATATTTCCCAACCAATTAACTCGAGTGGAGATCCTAATAATGACCTTGTTGATCTTCGAAATCCATTTCTATCATTACGAAAAGGATGCGACTTTGGTAGAAATCTTCGATGACAATCGAACCAACATGATTTACCTCCAGCATTTAATCAAAAGCATCAGTGTCTCCCATACAATATGGGCATGCTAAACGACCATGCGTGCTCCAGCCTGACAATATTGCATAGGCAGGAAAATCACTTACCGTCCACAAAAGAATAGCTCGTATAATAAAATTTTCTTTATGATGAGCATCATAAACTTCAATACCTTCCTTGTACAACTCTTTCAACTCATCTATCAACGGTCTCAAAAACACATCGATGTTTTGACCAGGACTCTTACCTCCAGGAATAACTAAACATACTTCAATAAACAAGTCTTTCATACACATCCAAGGAGGTAAGTTATATATTGTAAGAAAGACAGGCCACAATGAGTATGGAATTGAGTTAGAGTTATTTGGATTGTAACCATCGGTGCATAACCCAAGATGAACATTTCGAATCTCTTTTGCGAATTCAGGATTTTCTAAGTCAAAATGCTTCCAAGCCATGCCGTCACTTGCATGGGCCATGCTACCCTCCGTTGTTTTATGGTCATGGTGCCAAGTCATAGCTTTGGCTGTTTTTGTACACATATATAACCTCTTAAGTCTAGGACCAATTGGCATGTATGACATCACCAAATTAGGAATCTTATTCCGGTCACTCTTATAACGAGATTCCTTACAGTGTTTACATTGTGTCAACGCCTTGTCTTGCTTATAGAATAACATGCAATGGTTTTTGCAAACATCAATTCTTTCATACTGAAGGCTTAACTTTTCTAAACTCTTCTTTGTTTCGTAGAAATTTTTCGGGAGCTTATTCTCTTCAGGCAACAATGAATTAACCATAGAAATATTATAGTTGTAAGCAGCAGTGGACACATTAAACAGTGACTTCCATGTCAAGAAACTAGTGGCGGCTTGTAACTTTGAACAATTTGTAGCCTTCTCCCCCTCCCACAAAGGTTCATCAACAGCTTGTAACATATCATAAAATTTTTTTGCTTCTGGATTTGGTATATGCTCTTCTAAAGTATTTGAAGTATAACCACATGCATACATGTTATCTAACACCATGCGTTTGTAACAATCATCATTATCATCAACTTCCATTTCGGTAGAAGATTGACCAACCTCATGGTTAGAATTTTCACCATGCTCACTCCATATTTCATAACGAAACATGAAACCTTCCTTATACACGTGTTTTGAATAGTGGCTCTGTCTCTATAACTTATATTTTGGCATTTATAACAAGGACATTTTATTTCACGTATTGTTTCACCATGCATATTCACCCTTGTATCAACAACTATATTATTAGAAAATGCAAAGTCCAAAAACAAATCCACATTGTCACAATATTTGGAACTAAGAAATCCTTCACTGTCAATCTTTTCATATATCCACTGTCGATTGGTATACCACGCCATCAGTGCCCCTAAAATTTAAAGTCATCAAAACACGTAAATTCAAGAAGAAAATAGGTGAACAAAACAAATAATCAAGTCTGAAGTGAACTAATCAAGTAATTAACTCTATCAAAGTCTCAAGCGAACTATCCATGTTTAAGATTGCTTATTTTAGTTTAAAAGAACTTTTGATAAAAAAGACTTATTAACTTATGATTTTTGTTATGTTTGCAGCTGTGTGTTTCAGTCTTATATATAGTTCTTAAGGCTAAAATGGTGTTGCAGTTGTAGGGCTTAACCTGCAAGGTTTTAAATGCTTGCTTGAAACTATATTTGATGATCTACTAAGCTATAATAGTGAACTATTGATTTACTACAATGATTGTTGCAGTTTTTTTTCCTATTAATGAGTTTTAAAAAGGGAGATGACTATAAGTCGGACATGTTTTTCTTATTAATCTAGAGCCCCTAATCAATGTTTTAAGCTCATTTCAGCTCCAAGTTTACTACATAATTACCCACTAATGCAAATTACCCATTTGTTCAAGTTGATTTCAAATAAAATAAGGCTCATAATATGAACTGACATATATGGTGCACAGATCCAGTATAATACTATAAGACATGAATATCAAAGGGTAATCGCTTATAATTATAGGAAGAAAAAAACAGCAATTCAAGACATGTATGACTTTATCTGGAATAAACTTCAAGTATCTAAAACAGAAACTGTCTCATGGTGTTACACCAAATGGTTCTATTATTTGCACTAATTTGCACAGTTAACAAATGAAGCAGGATTATCTTTCTAGTTTATACTGGGTTTGTAAAAAGCAAAACAAAGAAAGACACCAGAGGTTGCAATTTTGACTCGTTTACTTATAATGGTTTGCTTTTGGTTGTGTTTTACATCACACAGGTTGAAAGTCACACAAAGTCTATTTTTTAGTTCATACAACCGATGAATTCATTTTCTTCCAACAACTAGATAATTATCGTCATAGTATATCACTGTAATCTGAACTAATGCATTTTTTAAACTTCTCTTAACACCCATTAGCATGTGTCAATAGCAAAAACATTCCAGTATTTGCTTTATTCCAGTCAATAGCAAAAACATTCCAGTCTAATGCATTTTAAACTAATGCATTTTTTAAACTTCTCTTAACACCTATTAGATAATTATCGTCATAATGAATTTATATGATCCATGAATAGTTGACAAAAAATAAACAACAAAACAATAACCACAAATAATGTAAGTAATTTCAATAGAAAATATGAAGACATATATAGCTCTGGCTCATGACTTTGAAAATCAAATTTATAGTGAAATTCAAGGTGTGGGCTACTGGAACAATACTTTATTTTTAGAACTATTCGCTTGACAACATCCTGCTAAATGTGGAGAAATTTAAAAGAAGGCAGGGAAGCAGCATACATCTATAAATTGACAGCAATGAAAGCATTCGAAGTGCAATCAATAGACTAAATTGTAAACTATTAAATAAAGGACTTAAAACAATACAGAAACCTAAAGTGGTTATAGGTTTTATGATCAAATAATTGAGTTATCTTTAAGATGAAAATGAAATTATAAAGGAAAGGTACTATAATATCACTATAATCAGTAACTATGGTTAGTAAACAACATATGGCATATTGCTACTCCATAAGATTGTTCAGATTGTATATGTACAATATAAATATAACTTATGATCACCTCCTTTTTACCAGTTTACCTTTTCAATTTTAGTTCTTTTGCCTTCTTCCAAAAGTTAGGTGAATCATGCAAACCTTTAATGTTGAAATGTTGGTATTAGTGAACCATATAACTATACATTCAGTAAACTACAAGCACAAAAGTTATTTAGCAAATAAGCCCATATGCATTTGAAAGGTTAACTAAATAATATTATATAAATATATAATTAGATGACACTTTGCGCCGCAATATTTGGTACTTACTAATCATCAAATGTATCCCTTCATATAATTAGATGACTCTTTGCGCAACAATATATGGATCATTCTAATCATCAAATGGATCCCCTTCACTATTGAAAGAGCATCTGTGCATTGTGGATGAACTAAGAGTTAACAAAAGAAACATGTTTATAATATTTCTTTCAAGACAAAAGGCAGGCATGTGGTTTAGGAAAAACGTTTCATTGTAGAATATGTGAACATTGTCTATCTAACTTGACTAGAATATTGTTTCAAACATATGCATTCATATATGATGTTATAGGGAGAGACCATAGGAACAAATTCTTTTTAAAGTGGCAACATAAAGTATTGAAACAAATCACCATATGCCACAATGTTATATGTCAGCAAATACTTCAAATAGTGGTAACAAATGTGGGCACACTACTAAACTAATATACAGTTATTTCTAAACAAAAACAAGCTGCATGTCATCTCAAGTAATTCAGAGAGACGAAGATTTGCGCAGTGAAAATTCCATCACGAAATCAATAAACTACTTAGTTATTTCTTCTATATACATTAGCACGTTGTCTACTTGTCTTTGGGCGTTATTTCTACTATACACATTAGACATAGCACGTTGTATTTGGGCACTTCTCATTAGGGATGTTTTAGGGAGTTTTACCCCAAATCAGGAAGTAAATTGATATATTCATTGGTGTGGAAAAAGAACAAAATGGCTGTTTGTTTTGGCAGATAAAATCTTTTAGTTTGAGAGAGAATGCTAGTGTCTAAATCCCCTTGAACACACTTTGTCGTCTTTGTTTTTTTCAAGTTTTGACTTTTGAGTAAATGACCAACTGGTCTCTGCATTTACAGGAATGACAGGTAGCCCCTATGAGTATAGAAACAGTATGAATTCAAACAAAAAAGAGTTTAGAAACAGTATGAATTTCTAGTTATGCTTCCATAAGTACCAAGTGCTACAATAATTGCTATGTTTCCATATGCACCAGATTTTAAAAAAGGCATGAAACAATAACTTAATTATCAATTGTATGGTCACCATATGAACAAATCACCATATTCACTATAACACAATAGATTCAAGTAGAAACTAACAGTTTCAAAGCACACTTATGAACAAATCACAAATTGATAAGAGCTCCAACAATTAGGACTTTTATCCATTCATCTATGATTCTAGATTCACGAACAGATGACCCACCATACGATCAAACAGTGTTGGTGACTGAAGAAGATACTGAAGGTTTCAAGACTAAAAATAAACCTACGGACATCAGAGATGACCAAGACCCATCGTCAAGGTAAATGAACTGATGCAAGAATAGTATGTTTTAGATCCGAAAATCCTAATGAGTCGATGGCAGCAAATATAGCACAATAATAAGAATCGACACAAGACAATCGATCAAAGCAATTTCCTAATAAAGCAAGGTTTGAGTTCTATCAAAATCAAGATTCAGAATGTTACCTCAACAGTAGACTAAAACCAATTTGAAGATTTAGACAGAATCGAATCGGAGCTCTCGATCAATACACGATTTCCTTATCCTTGATGGCTTCAATCGAACAAATTGCAGGGGCTGGAACTTGTGCGAGTGCGAATTAGGGTTCTTGTGAGGGTAAATTGGGAGTTTGTGAGTGGTATTGAGTGAGAGTTGGATCGTGATGAAACCGCTCATTATAGTTGCCATTAATCTCGGTGGTTTGTTGAAGAAGGAGTTGATTTGAAGAAGAAGGTATATGAGAGTGTTAGTCCAGCAAGAAATTGGGTCCGAACTGGGTCTTTGTTTGGTATCACAATCTGGAGTTTATTTGCATATTTATTTACTGATCTTTAAACTATTATTATTTCTTTTTTGTTTTGGTATTATAACTGTAAGTGGAATTTTATTCTAAACCATCTAATTAAATTTACATTTAAAATTTATATTCTAAACCATATAAAAAAACCTATACATGATGTAAAATTAGTTTAGAGTATTTTAGGAGTAGGGAAGATTTATAGTTAAAAAAATAAAATAAACCGGGCCTTACTGTTTTTGAAGGCCCAAGACCGCGCTGCACGAAAATGGGCCTAACCTGGGCTATGAGCCTTCGTTTCTGACGTGCTACCAGTCAAAACGACCGCGGAAACGAGGGCCACCTTATGGTAACCAGTCGTAGGCGGGTTATCCCGTTATTTTTCCGAAATAAGGCCTCTAGATGGGTTTTTTGGCCACTTTTATGTTTTTTTTTGTTTTTCGGGTTTGTTTTGGGGCATTGTTTTGGCTCTATATATAATTTTTATTTTTACATATCAAATATATATTTATAATAATATAATTAATTATATATAAAAATATGATAGAAACAATTAAATATTATATATTATAGTATATATATGATAAGTATGATTATAAACTAATATAATAGTAATTATAAAAAAATAAAAATTAAAATAACGAGCCGAGCTCGAGTTTGAATAATTTCTGACAGGCTCGAGCTTTAAAAATATAACTACAAACGAGCCGAGCTCGAGCTCGAGCTCGAGCTCGAGCTTTATAAAGTTAAAATGATCCGAGCTTGTTTACACCCCTACCATTGATCACTTTGATGAAATAAGTATGGCATACATTAACTGTTTTTGACATGACACGTTACGTTATGATGAGGGTAAAGAGTCATTATAAGTCACAACAATCCATGAGCAATCTTAATTAGTCACATATACTAATTTTAGACTATAAATAACCATATTTGATCATGTATCACTGTGACTGACCATCATCAACTTTAATTGACCAATAATGAACAACATGATATATCATGAATAACCCTAATTGAATCATCAACAACCCACTTAACTTCGATTACCTTCAATTCATTGACGCTACTTAAACATTCAGTGACTATAATTTACCCCAATTGAGCATCAGGAATTACCCTAATTATCGTCAATGACTATAATTTACCGTTTTGAGTATCAATAACCTTAAATAAACATCAATGACTATAATTTACCCTATTAAGTATCAATAACCTTAAATAAACATGAACGACTATAATTGACCATATTTGAGCACTAGTAACGTTAATTAACCATCAAAAGCCTAAAACGATCATCAACATCTTTAACTCATATACGACCTTAATTGACCATTAACTACCTTAATTAATCAATAATGCCCTCATTAGTTATAAATATCAAACACTATTAGTGACCCCAATTGAATTGTAGCAAATATTGTGACTATTTTGCTACCAAATGTTGTTTGCTAGCTAAATTTGAGATCATTTTGCTACTGTATTGCCATCGTAGTTAGGCAATTTTTGTCACTATATTAAAACTTTTGTTGTAATTGTTTTCATTTATCTATGATCATTTTACGATAACACTTTAAAGGTCGCAAATGTTGCGCGACCATTTTCCCACCAAATCTTGTTTAGCCGCTGATTTTGTTATCATTTTAGTTTCGGTTGCAAAATGGTTGCAAGCTTTGCCACCGTATTAAAACTTTTGTTTTGTTTTGGAATTATTTTCATTTATCCATGACCATTTTGCGATAACACTTTAACGGTCACAAATGTTGCAACTATTTTTGCTACCAAATCTTATTTGGTCGTTTATTTTGAGACCGTTTTCCCACCGAATCTTGTTTGGTCGCTAATTTTGCGATCATTTTAATTTCGGTTGCAAATTGGTCACAAATTTTGATGCCTTTTTGCGATCGTAGTTAGGCGGTCTTAGATTTATCGATCGCTTTGCCACCGTATTAAAACTTTTGTTTTTATCTGTAATTATTTTCATTTATCCGCGACCATTTGCGATATCACTTTAGCGGTCGCAAATGTTGCGACTATTTTGCTACCAAATCTTATTTGGTCGTTTATTTTGAGACCGTTTTCCCACCGAATCTTGTTTGGTCGCTAATGTTGCGATCATTTTAATTTCGGTTGCTAAGTTTGCAATCATTTTGATTTCGGTCGCAAAATGGTCTTAAATATTACAACCATTTTTTTTGGTCGTAAATTTTGGTGGCAATTGCCCAGTTTTCTAGTAGTGTTGGTTTTCTGAGGTATTAATGCTGACTTCATCTTCTAATTTTGGTGCATTATCAGATGATGAATCACATGATGAGGTGGATTGGTTGTTGCTTTCTCCTTCAGATTCTACTTCTAACCTGGGAGTAAAATCTGTAGGAGGAGCAGTGTGATTATAACCAATTCCAAACTTCACATTGAAAGCTGATTGCTTGCTGAGAAGCAATTCAAAACCCTTGCAGGAAGTTACCCAGCGTTCACCCTCTACCTGGGTAGATGCAAGAGTTTCTTTGAGGTCCTTATACTTCTCTAAAAGTACCTTTTCCTTAGCCTTATCATCAGTGATTTGACATTTTAATTTGTAAATCTCATCATTCTTTTCATTTAGCACAGACTCAAACTCAGCTTTTCTTTTGAAAATTATGTTCTCTAGCTCAAGATTTTTGTTAATTAAGGCTACATTGGCTTCTCTAATAGATGCAAATATGGCTATGCATGATTCAGAACATAACTTGGCCTTGGCCTCTGAAGATACCTGTGATGTTGAAGCATTTGAGGTTGAATCATCAGTAGACTCCAGGGCCATGAGAGCAAGATTTCCAAAAGGATTGTCACCACCATGTTGACCAGCACCAGGGAACAGTTGTTCATGATGACCAGATATATCATCTGGTAGACTGCTCCAGTCAGCAACACCAGGGGTGAAAAAGCTGTGATGTGGTTGAGATTAAGACTGTTGATGAGATTGAGATGGTTGAGGCTCAGGAAGGGCATGTGGTTGTTGAGCAATGGGTGGTTGAACCTGACTTGTCTGAGGTATGTAGAAGCAGGGGTAAGGATATGGCATAGGACTTTGAGGAACAAAATATGCAGGTGATGATTGAGTTTGTGATGGATGACCAGAACTGGTGGAATGTTGCCCTTTGTTTTGTGAGCTATTACCTGGGAAGGTCACAAAGGGTGCAGATGAGTTACATCCAGATGATCTACACTCTCTTGCAAAGTGTCCAAGCCTATGGCACTTGTGACACCTCAACTTGCTCTTGTCAAAACCAACTTTGGTTTTGCCAGAGAGACCTGGGAATTTCCTACCAGTTCTTTTATAGAACTTTTGAGATCTGATATTGATCATTGTCATTTGGTTCAAAATATCCAACTCTTCCAGATCATCATCAGGAATTCCTTTCAAGTCCTCCATCAAAAAGCACAGATTATCACCACTACCACCTGAACTACCATCCACACCAACAAAAGCATGTTCTCCAATGTTAGTAGAGAAATCAATATGCTCATCATAGGAACCTTCTGATGCAGCATACTCTGACTCCTGACCTATCAGTGCAGTATTGCCTGATACAAAGTCATTAGTGAGCTTTCCGGATAAAGACAACTTCCTTTTCTGTTCTATCTCTCTTTCAAATGTCAGCAGCTTCCCATGAAGTTGGGTGAGAGATAGAGTGCTCAGATTTGCACTGGAGTGTACGACAATAGTATATGTGTCCCATCTCTCAGGCAGGGATCTGAGGAATCGGTTGTTCATCTGGCTGTTTGTATATTCTTGTTTGACCATTTTCATCTCAGAAACCAAACAGGAAAATCACTCAAACTGTTGAGTCAGAGACTCACCCTTCCTATGAGAGAATGTCTCATATTGCTGGGTAAGGATTTCCCTAGTATTTGCCAAGACCTCATCAGTTCCTCCAAATTGCTCTTTCAAAGCAACCCAGAGGTCATGAGCAGTTTCATGATGCATAAGCCCTGAATAGATTTCATTAGGCAGTGTCATGGCCAGAATTCCATGGGCTTTAGCATCAATTTCGAACAACTTTAGATCTTCATCCGAATACTGATCAGGTTTCTTCGGAACCTTCTCGTTTGTTTCCGGAGTACTCACCATAGGCTTGTATGGTCCATGCACCACCGATTTCCAACATCCTGCGCTGTTGATAGACAGGTGATGGAGCATACGTCGTTGCCATATGTTATACTCAATCCTAACAAGCATCGGAGGCTTTGTTGAGGAGCCAGTATTGTGAGGATCATTGGTTGGTGTCGACATTTCACAAAATTCAAGCAAATTCAAAGTAATTTCAACAAATCTAGCTCAAAACCACGTAGAACCTCAGATTAATTGACCAGAAGCAACAGAAACTCAAACTCTATAACCGATTCTTGCAAATTTGCTAATTCGATCAAACGTAGATATCAAAAAAGCAGTTTCAATGATCAATTGTTAAATCGATCAATGATTAACCGGCTCTGATACCATTTGATGGGATCTCAGACCTCGTTTGATCAATTAGATTAGGATTTGCAGCGGAATTGTATAAAAATTAGACAAATTCAAGCAAGAACACAAATGATAATGCAATGGAACAGTACGGTTATAGAGAGAGAAAGTATTTCTGCAAAAAGGAATATTTCATTCAATCACACGCTTTGGCACATACACAATTAGGTCATCCTCCCTTTTATAGGAGAGGATGACGTCAGCTGATGTCACTTGATAGTGACATCTAACCATTATTACAACAACTACTGAAATATAACTAAACTATTGAAGATGTCTTACAACAGCTGACATCTTCTTACAAAAGCTAAGTGTAAACTAGCATAACTACTGAAACTTATAACTACTGAACTACAACGTCTGAAGAACATGCTCTTCAGACATTTTACAATAAGTAAACTACTGAAAGAAAGAAAACTACTGAAAGAAAGAAAACTACTGAAAAAAAGAAAACTACTGAAAAGGAAAACCATCACAACAACTGAAGAATACTACTTTAGTTGTTGTGACAACTTCTGAAGTCTTCAGTACTTGTAGTCTTCAGCACTTGAACTTCAGCTGATGTCTTCAGTACTTGAACTTCAGCTGATGTCTTCAGTACTTGAACTTCAGCACTTGTAGTCTTCAGATGTTGTCATCAGCTGATGAAGTCTTCAGTAGTTGTTGTGATGTCTGTAGGACTTAAAGGTTTTTCAGATCAAGCTCATTGGTTCTTTTGGTCCAACATTAATTAAGGCATTTAAATTTACAACTTATATGTAAGGCCCCGTTCCCGGGCACCTCACAGTTGGTCATTCATCGCCACATAAAACATACAATTTATTTAAAACAACGCAACGGAAATTAATTGAAACCATTTCATATATTTTAATGACATCTTTTGCAACATAATACAATACAGTTAACTATTTCAAAACATTATAAATTGCATTACATCACAAAAACGTCATTATTATACAAATGAAATGGCATCCCAAAAATGCCAGGTAGCTGCCCTATGCCATCCTCAGCAACTTTTACTTGCCAATTGGAAAACACATAAAATTCAGCGTTGCTGAGTGAGTTCTAGTTTTATAAATAAAATACTTTACTTTTATTAAAACCTTTCCTTAGTTTCATACGCGATCATGCATCATACGTACAGGTAAAGAATAATACTTTTATCTTTCATTATCATTCATTGTTTACCTGTAGGGTTTGTTAGACCTTTATCAAACTAGTTTAACCATTTAAACTATGAAAACGCAGCGGATAAATACCTTAATATGTTCATTTGTAATCTGAAAAATAAGGTTCATTTCACAACAACAACAAACCCAAGAACATAAGGATCATTCATATATGTTTGAACTAGCTATCAACAACAAATAACAACCAAAACAAGTCATACATACTACCTTTTGTAAAGCTGTAGAAAAACAAATTTGGGTGAAGAAGATGATGTTGTTGAACAGCCAAAACACCAAGAAAAGATGTCCTCAAGTATCCATACCCACAAGCGTCAAGCAAAGACCACTCTTGCTAGGATTTGTACACCAAAATCGCAAAGAACAAGCTGCTGGAACACATTTCCAGCCGAGAACTCCCTCTTCCAAAAGAGAGAGGACTTGTTCTTGTGACCCCTTTTGCATGTATGAGAGAGAAAGATAGTTGGAGAGCGTGTTTTTGTTTTCAAGAGGGTGTAGTTTCAAGGCATCAAAATGACCATGTATACCCCTAAAAGGGCGGCCGCACCTTGTGTTTAAAATGGGTTCCCCCCATTTATAAAACACCCACTTAATGTGAATTAGATGTATAGTTAGTTATATAATTAACCTTTTAAATATATAACTTAAACATACTATTATTACTTGATGTTATTTAACAAACTTAAATAACATTATAAATAATGTCCATGAACAAAATATCCTTATAAGTTGTTCTTTCTCACATATATTTTATTTAGAAAACCCATTTTCTAAATTGGTGTTGATATTTAATTGTATGATCATATCATCAATTAAATATTAATTGATGTTTGCTAAACTTGTTATTGGGTATGACCCGACTTGGATCATGACGTACTAACCACATCAATATTCTATGTGTCTTGGGCATAAAGAATCCAACATTACCATCATATTCATAACATATTTTCATTTCATGCTTTTCGTTATCATTCTCTTACTTTCATTCTTATTCATTCGTAACGTACTCATTATCATTCTTTTACTAACGTACTTGTTTACTTTCTTTCTTTCTTTCTTTAGTACGTCACATCATTCTTTTACATTCATATGGATCGATGAACAATACCCCGAACATTGTGCACGAAGCTGATACTGGACCTGTGGTAATTAAACCATGAACATTATGCACGAAGCTGATTTAGTCACCTAGGGCAAGTCATCTCTCCTGTTCATTCAAACCAATTGGTCCTACCCCGAACATTGTACACGAAGCTGATGCTGGACCTGTGGTAATTAAACCACGAACATTGTGCACGAAGCTGATCCAGTCACCTAGGGCATACCAAAGGGCCTTGTCAATCTCAATGATTGACCCTGTGTACATCCTTTAGGGTAGCTAACCCGCATCACAGTTGAGCTAACGACAACATGGTCGTGCACCACCTTTCATTTTGCTTGCAAGCCATTCTTTCGTTCATTACGTTTTACTTTTCATCATTGTTATGGTTCCTTTCATTACGTTATTCTTTACGTTCTTTTATTCATTTGTCATACTACGTAAAGTAATAACATAATATATAACGTATTTTATATCATAATATAAATACGGTTAATCATCATTATAAGATAACACGTTATACATACCATACATCATTCATACATTCCATAACCCTAAAACATTCCATACTCATGCTTATAATGGGTAATTATTGCCCATAAGTCAAACCTGGTCAAAACCCTAGACTTTCTGTTTTTCTTGAAATTTCAGAATATTCTAAGTGTCTAGGCGCATGGGCACTATTTGGGCGTTTCTGCCCTGTTTAGACGTTTTGCCACTATGCAGACATCTGGACTTACACTTTGTCATTTTTCACTTAGACGTATGGGCCTATTTAGGCGCATGGGCACTATTC
>JABSNV010000797.1:0-90000 GCA_024085815.1 Flaveria linearis | reverse complement strand
GAGCACATGAGGTCGTGGGGACTTGCATGTCTTGTTTCTGAGTGTGCTTCTTGTCTAGATAGGATAGAATATGAGTTCTGGAGGTTCTGGTTGGGAAACGCTCGTGTTCGGGCAGCCGAAGTCCGACCCGCATCTGCATGCAGTCGCGACTCCGGTCTGCGCGATTGGATAAGTCGCGCGACCGAACTTTGAGACTGGGGTTGTCGCGCGGTTGTATCATGCGACTGTCGGTGGGTGCGAACGGGTGTGTGTCAGGCGAATGAGTGAGTGTGCGACTTGGGTGTGCGATTGGGTAAGTCGCGCGGTTGTGTCGCGCGGCTGTCGGTGGAGACGATTGGTGTTGTCACGCGACTGGAATTGTCACGCGACAGGGGTTGTCGCGTGACTGGGCTATGCGAATGTGAAATGTGTGCGAGTGTGTGAATCGCACGATCGGAGGCCTGTCGCACGAAAGAAGGTCCAATCGCGCGAATGAAGCTGATTCGCGCGAAGGGACGTTAAGTCGCGTGACTGGCTGTTAGGTCGTGCGACTGGTATTGCATGGTACGACTGAAGGCTTAGTCATAAGAATGAAGGTTCAATTGTACGAAAGTAGCTAATTCGTACGACTGAAAGTCCACTCGTGTGAAAGGAGTGTCAGTCGTGCGTCAAGTCCTGTTGTGTGATTGACAATGCGTGTATGTGTGATTTCCTTTTGGTGTCTTGTGCTGATGAGGCGACATCAGAAATAATGTCATTGCTTGGATGTCATAGCGATGACGGCTAGCTTTAAATACTCGTTCCTACATAAAGTCTGAGGTGTGTGTCTGCTTGTGTGTACTACTCACGACCGAACCGAAACGCCGAAACCTAATCAACTATCATATTATGTTCTATACTCCTTACTTATGCTTGTCAGTAATTGTCAATAGGTACCGACTGTTCATAGCGTTCTACTCTTGGGATACTTCATCGTTTGTGATTATCATCTGTTCCATGTGTTGGATCTTGAATGCCCAAGACACATACAAGATTGATGTGGTTAGTACGTTATGATCCAAGTCAGGTCATACCCAATAACAAGCTAAACAAACACCAACAAATATTTATTTGTTGATAAGATCATAAAATAAATATTGACACCTATTTAGGAAATTGGTTTTCTAAATATTGCTTTTATGATAGAACAATATTATATGGATAATTTTGTTCATGAGATACTTATTTGATACATTATTTAAGTTGGTTAAATAGTGTCAAATAAAAGTGTGACATGTTATAAAATTAGACTATGTTTTAATTTTATAACTAAAATGCATGGAAGAGTGGAATATTATACAAATTGCAAATGGGTGGGAAACTCTTTTGTTTTTTGAATAAGTGGCCGCCCAAAGGGGCCCTTGGGAACTTCATTTTAAGTCTTGTAACATGCAAAACTTTATTTGACACACTCTTCCATCTTTTCACCTATCTCTCTCATCAAACCACAAGAGCAAAGAACACCTTATTCTCTCTCAATATTTTCGATTTTCTGCTGCATTTTGGAGCTGAATTTTGAAATCAATAGAGGACTTGGAAGGATGTTTTGGTGTTACAAGGCTCCCTAACAAAGCAAGGTGTTTGGAAGAGGAAGCTTGTGGGTACTACTACTTGAGGTTCTCTTCTTTGAGGGCTGCATAAAAGACATCATCATCTTCTTCATCTCATCTTTCCATCCACGGTTTTGAGGTTGCTGGAAGGTATCTTGGCAGCCCTTAATGGCTGTCATATAATGTTGTTTTTATGCATACATAGCTTGTCTATTCACATAAGAATGATCCTTTAGATTTGGGTTTGTTTTTCATAATAAATGAACAAATAGAACATGAGATATTCAGCTTTAAAATCGTTTTTAAAAGCCATACATCCGCTGCGTTTTCAGAATGTTTAAAAGGTTAAACATGGATTTTGTGTTCTAGCAAACCCAACAATGGCATCAAGAGCCGGTTATGTGGATGACTTGCTTGTTTTATCTTTTGAAATTGGTTTTAAAAGATGTTATTAGACATGTTATAGGCTGTTTTTGGGCTGGAATATTATGTCTTGTTGAAACCCCAACTTTCAAGGTTACATTACACATGCTTGTGATTAAACCTTGAAAGATATGTATGTTGATATGTTGATTGTTTGGACAATATTTAAAACCCAAATTTCAGTTTATGTTGGCTGAAATTTGAAGGTTTTAAGTGGGGTTTCATTATATATTTTGATGATTTGATCATTGGATGTTTTAGTGCATAACCTAGCCATTGACCTTGTGATTGTTTGGATATTTGTGATGGTTGTATTCATTCATTCAATTGGGTTGTATTATTTGTTATTTGTGCTTTATTTCAAATGTAATTTATTTATTATTGGGTTGTAATAAATAGATTAGGTGTATTTTCATTTTACTAGATATCTTGTATTAGGACTTTATATCTTGTAATATGAAGACATACACATTGGAAGCACAAAGGAAGGTCACAAGAGAAACATGGAGCATTTTGGATGCGGTTTCAAGTGGGAGGCTTTTGGAAGCTTTCCATGTGATTGTTTGTGACCCTTAGGAAAGACCTATGGACCACACTTGTGATGGCAAACAAGTGTGGACCACTTTAGATGCTATGGTTATGCACATATGCTCATTGTAGTTGTTATATTATGCTTGATTGATTATGATTTTATGAATGATTGTATGATATTTGGATATGATAAACAATCTAAATAAAAATGATCTTAACAAGCTAATATAAAATGGTTCTTAGTCATTAAGTGTTAATAAATGGTTATTAAAATGATTTAATGATTTTAAAGATTAAAATAGGTTTTAATCAAAGAACCATAAGGTACCTTGTATTTGAAAGCATGCAAATACAAGTACATAGAGTTTTCTAAACTAGAATTATGAAACCTCTAAACATTTAACAAACAAGTTTAACACCGTCCTTTTGCATAACACTTAAGTCATTTGGAAACTCATAATGGGATAAAGGTCACCTAACCATTTTGAAGGAACTTGTGACTTAAGGTGGGAATACCACATTGGTGGGATAAAAGTCACCTAACCACTTATGTTGGTAAACTCACATGTGTGTGCAAGTATGGTAACTTGATTTGCAAACCATGTTAAATGGATCACCTAAAATATGGTTTCCAAATGGTGTTGATGGGATTAACATGCCGACTTTGCATATGATGTTTAAAGTCGATCCCATACCTCTAGAAGTTGCAAATGGTTGCAATCGTCAATCGTTGACCACCTTATTAATTTAAATAGTGGGATAAAGGTCACCTAACTACAATTTAAATGTAATGTTGGGTTCTAGATTTTAATATAAAATTGACCTTAAAAGGCATTAAATATTAAAATTAGCAATATCGAAAATACTAAAATTGATCTTTGTTAAATTTTGCAGATGGCCACCAATAATAAAAATCACGATAACTCATCCGCGTCAAACCAATCACTACAAGCGATCCTCCAAAAGGAACGTCTAAATCATAACAACTTTATTGATTGGTATCGAAACTTGAGAATTGTTCTCAAGCAAGAGAGAAGATCATATGTTTTAGACGACCCTATCCCCGATCAACCTAGCAAGGATGATGAGGAGGCCTTTAACGATTGGCTGAAATACACTGAGGACTCCGTCCAAGTGTCTTGTCTCATGCTAGCGAGCATGACTCCGGATCTCCAAAAGGAGTATGAACATCACGGAGCTTACGACATGATAACCCAGCTGAAGGAAACGTTCCAACAGCAAGCAAGGGTTGAGCGGTTCGAAACGGTTCGAGCACTCCATGCATGTCGTATGGACGACAACCAATCTGTTTCATCTTATGTACTTAAGATGAAAAGTCATATTGACCGCCTCGAGAGGCTAAATTGCCCCGTCTCGAAGGAGTTGGCCACGGATTTGATCCTAAATGGCCTAACCAAGAGGTTCGAGACATTCGTGTTGAACTACAACATGAATGCATGGGATAAAAGCATTGGTGAGCTTCACTCAATGCTCAAAACGGCCGAGGCGGCCATGGGTAAAAGGGTTTTACCCGTTCTCACCATCAATGAAGGTGGGAACAATAAGAGGCCTCATCTCGCACCCAAGGCAAAGGCTGCCAAGGGTAAGGGACCCGTTTGGGGAAAGGGGAAAGGGGTGGTAAGGGTACCACCCAAACCACAAGAGAAGAAGCAAAAGGTTGCTACTAATGACCCATGCTTCAAGTGTGGGGAGATAGGACATTGGGCAAGGAATTATCCTGTCCATCTCCAAGAGTTGAAAGCCAAGAGGGATGCCGGGCAGACCTCAGGTACAATATACATGATTCATATTGATCTTAATGTTACATCTTCAAACACATGGGTATTGGATACCGGATGTGGAACTCATATTTGCAATTTGTTGCAGGGGTTCACAAGAAGTAGGGACTTCAAGAAAGGGGATGTTAGCCTCTTCATGGGCAATGGAACTAAAGTCTTAGTTGAAGCTCGTGGGGACTACATCCTAAGACTTCCAAGTGGTTTGGAAGTTATTTTGAAGAATGTTTTGTATGCTCCTAGTTTGACTAGGAACATTATTTCCGTATCTCAACTAAGTCATTATGATTATGTATTATCTTTTATTGAAAATGATATTCATGTTTCTTTAAATGGTATGTTCTATTTTAAAGCTATTCCAATTAATGGTATTTATGAATTAGTTCATGAAAATACTTTAAATAGTTCATTGTACCAAACTAACACCAAGAAACTCAAGTTGGACTTGAGTGATACCTATCTTTGGCATTGTCGTCTTGGTCATATAAACAAGAAACGTTTACAAACACTTCAAAAGAATGGTCTTTTAAAAACAAATGAATGTGATTCATTTGATGTTTGTGAATCTTGTTTACAAGGCAAGATGACTAAGGCACCCTTTAGTGGAACTACCGAAAGGGCAAAAGATTTATTAGGAATCATACATTCGGATGTATGTGGTCCTTTTAAGCCAATGACTAGGAATGGTGAAAGATACTTCATTAACTTTACCGACGACTATAGTCGCTATGGGTATGTGTACTTATTAAGGCACAAAGATGAAGCTTTTGAAATGTTCAAAATCTTCAAGAATGAAGTAGAAAATCAACTCAATAAGTCAATTAAAACTCTCCGTACCGATAGCGGAGGTGAATACCTAAGTGACGCTTTTCAAGATCATCTTAGGAGTTGTGGGATTGTCTCACAACTCACTCCACCTGGAACACCACAACATAATGGTGTGTCTGAAAGGAGGAATCGAACCTTATTGGATATGGTCCGATCTATGATGGCTAGAAGCACATTGCCTCTATCATTTTGGGGTTTCGCTTTGCTCTCTGCGGCCCGTATTCTAAATATGGCCCCAACCAAAAAGGTGGAAAGGACACCTTTTGAGATATGGCATGGAAGAGTTCCATCCCTATCATACTTAAGGGTTTGGGGATGTGAGGCTTATGTTAAGACTCCCACCCCAAACAAATTGGATGTCCGATCCACCAAGTGTATCTTTGTTAGATATCCTAGAGATTCTATGGGATATTATTTCTATGATCCACTGGAACAAAAGGTGTTTGTTGCCAGAAAGGGTGAGTTCTTAGAAGCAAAGTTCCTTATGGAAGGAGCTGGCAGTAGAACAGTGGATCTTGAAGAGGATCAAGAACCACAACCCGATGCACGTTTGGTTGAAACTAGCACTCAACATGAGGATGTTGAGTATGATCAAGGGGTTGATCAATACACATAAGACGTTCACAGAAGTGGTAGAACTAGCAATCCACCTGAAAGATATGGATTTCTCATGGATGGATGCTATGTGGTAGATTCAGATGAACCGACCACATACCATAATGCAATGTCCAATTCGGATTGTGACAAATGGCTAGAAGCCATGAACGTTGAGATGCAATCCATGTATGACAATCAAGTTTGGGAACTTGTTGTACCACCTCTTAATTCCAAGATAGTTGGAAGTAAGTGGGTTTTCAAGAAGAAAACCGATATGCATGGAAACTTGGATACTTATAAAGCTAGACTTGTGGCAAAGGGTTTCACTCAAACTCAAGGGGTTGATTATGATGAAACCTTCTCACCTATTGCGATGCTAAAGTCTATAAGGATATTGTTTGCCATAGCTGCTCATTACGATTATGAGATTTGGCAAATGGATGTCAAAACCGCTTTCCTAAATGGACATCTTGAGGAAGATGTCTATATGGTTCAGCCTGAAGGTTTTGTCGATCCAAAACATCCTAATAAAGTATGCAAGTTGAAGAAATCAATCTATGGATTGAAACAATCATCGAGAAGCTGGAATCGCCGTTTTGATGAGGAAGTAAAGAAATTTGGCTTCATCAAAAACGCTGATGAGGCTTGTGTGTATAAGAAGGCTAGTGGGAGCATAATAACCTTCCTAGTATTGTATGTTGATGACATACTACTATTTGGAAATGACATTCTAACCTTGGAAGGTGTAAAAACCTGGCTTGGAGGTTGTTTTTCCATCAAGGATCTTGGTGAAGCCGCCTATATTCTGGGAATAAAGATCTATAGGGATAGATCAAGGCGGTTGATTGGTTTGAATCAAAGTGCATACATTGATAAAATCTTGAAAAGGTTCAAGATGGAAAACTCTAAGAAAGGTACCGTACCTATTCAAAGAGGAACGATACTGAGTACTACTCAGCGTCCAAGCTCAAAGGATGAGCAAGATAAAATGAAGGCAATCCCATACGCATCTGCTATTGGATCCATCATGTATGCGATGATATGCACTCAACCGGACGTGTCATGCGCCTTAAGCATGACAAGCCGATACCAGCAAAATCCTGGAGACAGTCATTGGATGGCTGTTAAGAACATACTTAAGTACCTAAGGAGGACAATAGATATGTTCCTAATCTATGGATCTGGTGATGAGGAACTCGTTGTAAAAGGTTACACGGATGCGAGTTTCCAAACCGATCGTGATGATTCTCGGTCACAATCGGGATACATTTTCATTCTGAATGGAGGAGCGGTTTCTTGGAAGAGCTCCAAGCAGGATGTGGTGGCTCTATCAACTACAGAATCAGAATACGTCGCCGCCTCATTGGCAGCTCAAGAAGCTGCATGGTTGAAGAAATTCATTGCCGATCTAGGGGTCGTCCCTTCCATTCAGGACCCCCTAGAGATCTTTTGTGATAACGAGGGTGCGATTGCTCAAATCATGGAACCCCGTGCTCATCAAAAGACTAGGCACATGAGCGGAGATTCAACTACATACGAGATGAAGTTGAAAAAGGAAAGATATGTATTCGCAAAGTTCACACGGATCAAAACGTTGCAGATCCTCTCACGAAGCTCCTTGAAAAGGCAAAGCATGAAGGTCATACTTGTGCCATGGGACTTCGATATTCTAGTGATTGGATTTGATCTGTAAATTTTGTATTTGGATATGTGGAACTCTTTTTTATTTGAATAAAATTATTTGGTTATAATGTTTCAATTAATGTTCCAATTTAGCATGTTTAAATCCATGAGTAAAATGTTTACTCTAAATGTCCGTAGTCATTCAGACTTGTGGGAACAAGTATGAGGGTAAGATTATTATGAACTTGGATTGGTTGATATTCATAAGGATGAATATAGAGCAATGGGTTGCTACCAAGGTTCATAGATATTTGTGGGATGCAAATATTGGACTGACCTGCATCTCAAATAATACTACATGGAATCTTCCTGATTGATCATAAGTAATTTTGAGTAAAGGCGAACATCATTTGGTATCCTCGGACCTGAGATACATATTGGGTCTTGATATTTACCAAATATTATACTTTGGCTCAGTTCTTCGCTGTTCTGAAATATGGCAGTACAAAAGTCTGAATTCAGGTATAATATAAGGTAATTGTGAGAGACGTATGTAGTCAAGATGGGATTTGTCCCTCTTATTCGTTGAGAGTAGGATGTCTAAGACCTGATAAAGTTAAATCAATGAGAATGATCACTCCGTGTCTCTAAGATTTAACATGACATCTGTGACAAAGGGATAGATGATCGTTTCACCTAAAACATTTCAAGTATGGTACTTGAAGAGGATGATGTTATTGAATGGCACTAAGTCATACGTATTAAGGGTAGTAAACTGTTGTTAGGCAGTATTTACTGCTTGCATCAATCTTTATGAATCTTGTGCAAGTGGGAGATTGTTGGATCTTGAATGCCCAAGACGCATACAAGATTGATGTGGTTAGTACGTTATGATCCAAGTCAGGTCATACCCAATAACAAGCTAAACAAACACCAACAAATATTTATTTGTTGATAAGATCATAAAATAAATATTGACACCTATTTAGGAAATTGGTTTTCTAAATATTGCTTTTGTGATAGAACAATATTATATGGATAATTTTGTTCATGAGATATTTATTTGATACATTATTTAAGTTGGTTAAATAGTGTCAAATAAAAGTGTGACATGTTATAAAATTAGACTATGTTTTAATTTTATAACTAAAATGCATGGAAGAGTGGAATATTATACAAATTGCAAATGGGTGGGAAACTCTTCTGTTTTTTGAATAAGTGGCCGCCCAAAGGGGCCCTTGGGAACTTCATTTTAAGTCTTGTAACATGCAAAACTTTATTTGACACACTCTTCCATCTTTTCACCTATCTCTCTCATCAAACCACAAGAGCAAAGAACACCTTATTCTCTCTCAATATTTTCGATTTTCTGCTGCATTTTGGAGCTGAATTTCAAAATCAATAGAGGACTTGGAAGGCTGTTTTGGTGTTACAAGGCTCCCTAACAAAGCAACGTGTTTGGAAGAGGAAGCTTGTGGGTACTACTACTTGAGGTTCTCTTCTTTGAGGGCTGCATAAAAGACATCATCATCTTCTTCATCTCATCTTTCCATCCATGGTTTTGAGGTTGCTGGAAGGTATCTTGGCAGCCCTTTATGGCTGTCATATAATGTTGTTTTTATGCATACATAGCTTGTCTATTCACATAAGAATGATCCTTTCGATTTGGGTTTGTTTTTCATAATAAATGAACAAATAGAACATGAGATATTCAGCTTTAAAATCGTTTTTAAAAGCCATACATCCGCTGCGTTTTCAGAATGTTTAAAAGGTTAAACATGGATTTTGTGTTCTAGCAAACCCAACACCATGAGTTTCATGGCCCCTTTTACGCTTATAAAACCCTTTTCAAATATTTTCATCTTGGGGGAAAAGAATGCTCACTTATTTACTTGATTTCAGGCACCTTCCCTAGTGGAAGTTGGCTGCTACTTATATGAGTAACTTACCTTGCTAAACTTGTTGATTGATACTAAGGATAAATGGATGTCATGTAACTGGTTTAGGTATCGTTCTATGTATATCGTGGATGTGGTGGGAATGTTGCGGAGGACCCTATACATAAGCATCCCCGGTATACTAAGAATGTGCTTAAACTAGGTTACATGATGATCCTATCTGATTGCTATTAGGTGAACTTGAACTATGTGCTATGTTACTCAGTGGTATCACACTACTAGGCACTACTGTTTGATGTTACGTGTTGATTGATGCTACCTATGGATGCCATTGACCTTGGATGCTCTCGGTGGTGTGGTTCTTTTGTGTGGTTCTTCTGTGTGGTTCTTCTAAGCCGGTCATTCATTACAACCATTAATCCCGGTAATTGGGACCTAAAGTTTGGTTTGGTTGTAACCTATACGTATGCGTTGTGTGGATCTTGTTACGTCATGTTTAACTTGATACGTATGCGCTGCGTGGATCTTGCTATGTCAAGTTAAACTTATTATGCTATGGAAAACCTTTTTATATAACCATTCATCCCGGTAATGGGACCTAAGGATGGGTTTGGTTACAAAACTAAACGTATGCGCTGTGTGGATCTTGCTACGTCTTAATAAACTATTCATAACTGGTAATACCGCCTATGCATAAGCGTAGTCGCGGTAACCCTTATTAAACCTAACGTTTTCAGCTTTAACACTTTCATTACTTAAAACCTGCGAAGCTCACCAACATTATTGTTGACCGTTTTGAGCATTTCTTTTCAGGTGATCAGGGTAATTGAAGATCTAGGAGAGCTGCCTTTTAGAGGAGACCCTAGGATGCATCTTGTAATTATTACCCTTGTAGATCTTGAACATGTGTCTTTTGTGTACTTGTTCCCGAGTTCTGGGAACTCACATTATCAGTTGTTCCTTAATGCTTATGTGATCATCTATGTTATGCTTATGGCTATGCTGTCGTGAACATTGATTATACACGACACAAGTCTCCAATTGTGTTCGGGTATCGTCATGACGCGCTTGTCATCATATTATTATTGCTACTCTATTCATACCATGTGTTATGACGATCCCGTCTAGCTCGCATTCCCCGTGTTTCCGCTATCAGCGGGGGTGTGACAGACTGGTATCAGAGCCATTGGTTATAGAGAATTAGGCAATTACACTTGACCTAGACTATAACCTAGGAACCTTCATGTAGATTTGCATGCTTAAGCTTGTGTGCATTTATATATCTCGTGTATGTGTTCCTCCCTACATGTTTGGTTATCCTTCTATTATGTGATCTTTTACCTAGTGCTTGAGCCCTTGTGCTCGTCCCTTATGGGATGCTTCCTATTAGATCTTCCGTTCCCTCTGCGCCAAGTTATCATAACCAAATTCGGGTGTTGAGACCCGAAGAGATCTTCACAGATCATACACTGCGCTTGACCTCAGATACTGAGACCGACCCGAGGAGGCTATGTCTGAGTCCTTTCAAGGACGCGAGATAGACAACCTCCGCTAGACTATACGTGATTACATATTGGACTCTCAGTTGACTTGATGGATTATTATGGATATGATGTGAAGGGAGGTCGGATGTCATGTAACCGGATTAGGCATCATTCTCGGTACATCGTGGGTGTGGTGGGAACGCTGCGGGGAACCCTATATATAAACATCACCGGTATACCGAGAATATGCTTAAGATGGGCTGCATGGTGATCTTGACCGACTGGAACATGAAACATTGGAAATTGATAAGTAAAGTACTTGTGCATCTTAAGGTGACTAAAGCTTATAAGTTGCCTCTTGTATGAATAGAACATGCCGCCTCGAAGATCTACCCGCAGCAATAGTAGCGAAAGTGAAGCCCCGAGGGGTAGAGGCAGAGGCAGGGGTAGACCTCCAACAGCAAATGAAGGCCCTTCTGGCAATAACCAAGGGACTGGAAATGCTGAAATGGCAGCCTTGATTGCTCAACAATTGACTGCCCTGATTCCAACTATTGTAGCTCAGGTGAGCGACGCATTGCAACAACAAAACCACCCCCACGGGGACGGTGGTAATGAGAACGAGGATAATGGGAACCCGACTGGGAATGAAAGCAACCAAGAGACCGGAAATGTTGGTACAGCTGGTAATGAAACTGGGGTTGCTAACGTCAAACGGGGCTGTTCTTACAAGGAGTTTGTAGCCTGTAAGCCCCGGGATTTCGATGGTAAAGGTGGGGCGATAGCCCTGATTAGATGGCTTGAGAAAATGGAGGCTGTGATCGACATTAGTGAATGCCTCGACAGCCAGCGGATCAAGTATGTTACGTGCTCACTGCAGGGCAGAGCACTAACCTGGTGGAACACCCAGGTGCAAGCTAGGGGAAGGGAATCTGCGATGCAGATGACCTAGGATGAATTCAAAGCCTTGATTACCGAAGAATACTGCCCTCTCAACGAGATGCAGAAGCTTGAGCATGAGTTCTGGAATCATGCTATGGTGGGGGCAGGGCACGCAGCTTATACTGACCGATTCCACGAGCTGGCTAGACTAGTTCCACACCTAGTCACTCCGGAATCCAAGAGGATAGAAAGGTACATTTGGGGACTCGCGCCTCAAATCCGAGCAATGGTAACTGCAGCTGCTCCTCCTACAATCCAGAGCGCTATTCTAAAAGCAGGCGCTCTCACTGATGAGATGATAAGAACAGGGGTACTAGGTAAAGGAGCAGAGAAAAGGAAGGAAGCTGGGGAATCGAGCCGGTCCGGTACAGGAAAGTTTGATAAGAGGGCCAAAACGACCAGAAACTTTATGGCCGTGACTCAAGGGAAAAGGGAATATGCTGGGCCGCACCCGAAATGTGACAGGTGTAATCTTCATCATCCCCCAGCAGCGCCGTGCCGGGTGTGTTTGAACTGCAGACGCCCGGGGCACCAAGCAAGAGACTGTAGAACTGCGCCGAACCTGGTGGCACCCATCAACGCGATTAACCCCGCTAGGAATGCCAGGGCTTGCTACGAGTGTGGAGCCCTCGATCACTTCAGAAACATGTGCCCCCGACTGAATAGGGCACCGGGTCAGCACGGAAACAACCAGCAGCAGATACTGGCCATAGCGGGTGCTCAAGGCCAAGGAAACCAAGGTAATGCTGCACGGGGACGCGCCTTCGTCATTGGAGCTAACGATGCCCGTCAGGATCCGAACGTTGTCACGGGTACGCACTTACTCAATAACCACTTCGCATCTATACTGTTTGATACTGGGGCAGACAATAGTTTTATATCTTCTGAGTTCGTGCACATGCTTGATTTAAGTGCTAGTAGACTAGAAACTAGTTACTCCGTAGAAATGGCTAATGGTAGGGTTGAACAAGCAGATGAGATTATTATGTAAGGCCCCGCTCACCGGGCACCTTACGGTTGGTTCTTCATTGCATATATTTTAGATAAACAATGTATAAACATGCTTTTAATACATGATCATAACATACGCAGCGGAATTAATAAAGAAAACATAATTACATTCTCATTCATTCATAAAAGTCATTACATCATTGACAGAATTACAAAATACAACTTGCTTTTACGCTTCCTAACTTTACTATGATTGCTGGGGAGACACATAGAAACCCGAGATTACCTAACAATCTCGTTTATTCGAATCCTCAGCAATCATAGAGGCATACTATACTATGATTGCTGCTGATGCATATTCCTCAGCAGTCATAGGGTCGTACGGCGACCTCTACCGAAATAAGAAAATATATTTTTCTTCATAAAGAAGATATTAAATTCAAAAATATATAAAGGAGATTTCTTGAGTGATCTCGTTGATTCAGATCCTCAAGAAATCTCGTAATGGCAGGCAACGTGACTTGTTGCGTGCGTTATGGGCCCGCAACACGTGACGTTGCAGCATTACAAAATGGAGAATGCCCTCCCAAAAGAGCTGAGTAGCCGTCTCGTGCCATCCTCAGCAACACTACCTGCGAACTGGAAAACACATAAAAGTCAGCGTTGCTGAGTGAGTTCTAGTTTTATAAATAAACATACTTTCATCCTTAATAACCGTTCTTTCATACATGTGTTCACACATCATACGTACACGCAGATAACATTGTTATCATCTTATCATTCATTACTTACTTTCATTTGTGTACATTTTCTCATTCTCGTTTACTTTCTTACATACATACTTTACATACTTCACATACTTTCGTATGTCTTTACTTTCATTCATACTTTCACTTCATACGTTCGAACCTTCATTCTGTTCATTCATTCATTTATTACTTTCGTTCGAACGTTCATTACATTCGGTGACCTGTACACTACCCCCTTTCATCATACGTACTACTGGTGCTGGACCTGTGGTGGTTAGCCACGAACGTTGTGCACAAATGCTGATCCAGTCACCTGGGGTAGGTACAAGCACCACTTATCTTTCACTTTACTTCTGGATCAATGCCATATGCTATACCCCGAACGTTGTGCACAAATGCGGGTGCTGGACCTGTGATGATCAATCACGAACGTTGTGCACTAATGCTGATCCAGTCACCTAGGGCAAGCGGCAAGGATCCCATACATACTTCTGGTCAATCACAAAGACTGACCCCGATGTGCATCCTTCGGGGTAGCTAACCCGCACACCGTTGAGCTAACACCTGCCAGGGGTGTGCACCTCCTTCATTTTGCTTGCAAGGCTTTATTACATTCATTCATTCGTTAATGCATGCATTCATTCATCATGTTCCTTCTTTCATTATCTTTCACTTTACGTTCTTAATACATTCGTTACATTCGTTCATTCATTCACGTAAAGTTATTAAAAGATAAGACACATACACATAAGGAACATAATTACTTACATATCATCCGTACTCATCATCTACCATGGCAACATCATACTAACATACATACATCATACATACACTGCTACATTCACTCACATCAGCCCTGTTCGGGCGACTGAACTATCACCAGTCGCATGTCCTCCATGCGACTGGGCCATGCGATTGGGCTATCATGCGAATGGGTACTCAAACGTGCGACTGGACTTCCTTCCGTACGACTAGACACTAACCGACTGGGTTATATGCGACTAGCTCTTAACCGTGCGACTGAACTACTCTGCGATTGAACTCATGCGACCGAAACCCTCAGTCGCATAACCTATCGTGCGATTGAGACTCAATCGGGCGGCTGAGTCTCAGTCGGGCGATTGGACATCAACTATCACTCATTCGGCCGAATGGCCCTTCAGTCGCATAACCCTAACTGGGCTGCGACTGGAGTTCATCACGAACAGCAGCCGCGAACCCCCGCACCCAAACTCGTCAAAAACCCATTTTTAGCCCAAATTGACCCTCCCAAAGCTCAGGGATTCATATAAGGACATCATACAAGCATATACAAGTCCTACTTCTTACTATAAACGCATTACTCATAGTTTACTCAAATGGGTCAACTTACACTTTTATAAAACTAGGGTTTATATGTGATTCCAGCCCAAAATCAGTTAAAAACGTGTAAATGAGGGGTCTTAGAACTCACATTGTCAGGTAGAAGTTGATGAGTTTCGAATTAGCTTGCCTCTCGACAATCGGGCAGCACTTTCCCCTCTTTCTTTCTTCTCTCGGTTTCTTTCTGCTCTCTGTCGCCTCTGCTCTCTCTCCCCGACTGAAAAATGGGAGGAGAGTGGAGCTGCTCCCCTTTTATACCCACATCTCAGTCGCATCTGGTCCAGGGGCGACTGAACCTTCAGTCGCATCAACACTGTGCGATTGGACCTCAGTCGCACATGTTCCATGCGACTCATACTCCATTCGGGCGATTGAACTCCAATCGTGCGGTTGAGCTCCAATCGGCCGAATAGTCATGCGGTTGAACTTCAGTCGCGTAAATCATAGGCGACTGAAGCTCAGTCGCATCACATGCTGAGAAGTCAAACTTTCGGGTGTTACATATTAGGAATTGCACCCTAATGTTGGAAGACCAGGTCTTCAACATAGATTTGATACCTTTCGAGTTGGGGAGCTTCGACGTAATAGTGGGGATGGATTGGTTGTCTAAGCATGGAGCCGAGATTGTTTGCCGAGATAAAGTTGTGCGGATTCCCATGTCAGACGGGAAAGTACTCAGAATACAAGGAGAGCGACCGGGAAAGAACTTGAAGCTTATCTCCTGCATGAAAGCACGCCAAGGTCTACGAAAGCAGTGTTACACCTTTCTGGCTCACGTGGTAGAAAAGAAGGAAGAAGAGACGAAATTGGCAGACATCCCGATTGTACGGGATTACCCGGAAGTGTTCCCTGATGATTTGTCTGGATTGCCTCCTCCACGACAGGTGGAATTTCATATAGAGCTGGTTCCTGGAGCTACACCGGTAGCTAAGACACCGTATCGGTTAGCACCCTCAGAGATGCAAGAGTTGTCCAGCCAACTACAGGAACTACTGGAGAAGGGTTTCATTCGACCGAGTCATTCACCGTGGGGAGCACCGGTGTTATTTGTTAAGAAGAAGGATGGGTCGTTCCGTATGTGTATCGACTACAGGGAATTGAACAAATTGACCGTGAAGAATCGGTATCCTCTTCCCAGAATCGACGACCTGTTCGATCAATTGCAAGGAGCCTCGTATTTCTCTAAGATCGACCTTCGATCTGGTTATCATCAACTAAGAGTATTCGAGGACGATATTCCAAAAACAGCATTCAGAACTCGTTACGGGCACTATGAGTTCTTGGTCATGCCGTTTGGGTTGACCAACGCACCAGCTGTCTTTATGGATCTGATGAATCGGGTGTGTAAGCCTTATCTTGATAAGTTCGTGATCGTGTTCATAGACGACATACTTATCTACTCTCGTTCGAAAGAGGATCATGAAAAACACCTTCGAGCAATTCTAGAACTGTTGAAGGAAGAGAAACTTTTCGCCAAGTTCTCGAAGTGTGAATTCTGGCTTCGGGAAGTGAAATTCTTGGGTCATGTAGTTAACAAACATGGAATTCAAGTGGACCCCGGTAAGATTGAAGCTGTGAAGAAGTGGGATACTCCCCAAACACCCTCAGAAATATGGCAATTCTTGGGATTGGCCGGATACTATCGTCGCTTCATTGCCAATTTCTCCAAGATTGCCCAACCGTTAACTTTGTTGACCCAGAAAGACAAGAAGTTCGATTGGGGGAAGGCACAAGAGCAGGCGTTCCAAACGTTGAAGGAGAAGTTGTGTAACGCACCGATACTGTCCCTCCCAGACGGAACTGATGATTTTGTGGTGTACTGTGATGCTTCACATCAAGGTTTGGGCTGTGTACTAATGCAGAAAGATAAGGTAATTGCTTACGCTTCGCGACAACTCAAGGTGCATGAAAAGAACTACACAACTCACGATTTGGAATTGGGGGCCGTAGTGTTTGCACTCAAGATATGGAGGCATTATCTATATGGAACCAAATGCATCATCTACACAGACCATAAGAGCCTCCAACACATCATGAACCAGAAAGAACTTAACATGCGACAGCGACGCTGGGTAGAACTGCTTAGCGACTACGATTGCGAAATCCGGTATCATCCGGGGAAAGCTAACGTGGTGGCTGATGCATTAAGCTGCAAAGAACGTGTGAAACCATTACGTGCTCGAGCGCTAGGTTTGACCATTCAAACTAATCTAAAGGCTCAGATTCAAATTGCACAAAACGAGGCTTTGAAAGAAGAGAACCTTGCGGGAGAAGAATTCCGAGGATTGGATAAACAAATGACCCGCAAGGATGACGGCGTACATTACTTCGTGGATCGTATATGGGTCCCCAGATGGGGAGGTGTACGTACATTAGTCTTGGATGAAGCACACAAGACTCGATACTCTGTTCATCCTGGTGCAGACAAGATGTACCACGATCTGAAGGAGTTGTACTGGTGGCCAGGCATGAAGAAAGATGTTGCTGTATACGTGAGCAAATGCTTGACTTGTTCAAAGGTCAAGGCTGAACACCAGAAACCATCGGGACTATTGCAACAACCTGAAATTCCCGAGTGGAAATGGGAGAACATCACTATGGATTTTATCACCAAACTCCCAAGAACGCCAAGTGGGCACGACTCGATATGGGTCGTGGTGGATCGAATGACAAAATCCGCTCACTTCTTGCCTATCCGAGAAGACTATAAAATGGATAAACTGGCAAGGTTGTACATCAAAGAGGTCGTGACACGGCACGGGGTGCCGGTGTCAATCATATCCGACCGAGACAGTCGATTCACTTCACGTTTTTGGCAGACGTTACAGAAAGCGATGGGCACTCGACTAGACATGAGTACTGCCTATCACCCACAAACAGATGGCCAAAGTGAACGAACAATACAAACATTGGAAGACATGCTTAGAGCTTGCGTAATCGATTTTGGTGGTAGCTGGGACACTCATTTACCGTTGATTGAGTTCTCTTACAACAACAGCTACCATACAAGCATTGGATGCGCCCCATTTGAAGCATTGTATGGACGAAAATGTAGATCGCCAGTATGTTGGGCCGAGGTTGGTGAAAGCCAGCTAACAGGTCCCGAAATCATTCAAGAAACCACCGATAAGATCTTCCAAATCAAAGACCGACTCAAAGCTGCTAGAGACCGCCAAAAGAGCTACGCCGACAATCATCGGAAGCCTCTAGAATTCAATGTTGGGGATCATGTCTTACTCAAAATCTCTCCCTGGAAAGGGATCGTACGATTTGGTAAGAAAGGGAAGTTAGCCCCTCGATACGTAGGACCATTCGAGATTACAGAAAGAATCGGTCCGGTGGCTTACCGATTGAGGTTGCCACAAGAACTCAGCGGTGTGCATGATACTTTTCACGTGTCGAACCTCAAAAAATGTTTGGCAGACGAGTCATTACACGTACCAATTGAGGAAATCAAGATCGACGGAAAGCTTCGTTTTATTGAGGAACCCATCGAGGTCATGGACCGAAAGGTCAAAAAGTTGAGGCGCAGTAAGATACCATATATATATATATATATATATATATATATATATATATATATATATATATATATATATATATATATATATATATATATATATATAAGCTATCTATCTATCTATCTATATATATATATATATATATATAAGCTATCTACTTTATTTTAAAAAATAAAATAACTAATTTCCAAATTTTTCTCGTTCTTTCTCTATATTTCAAATCTAAGTTCTTTTTAAATCAATAATATTAAAAAAATATTTTTCATTAAATAAAAACTAAGTTTTTTGATTAACAGTACACTTTTTCAAAAACAAATTTTTCAAAAACTCTAATATTTTTCATTAAATAAAAACTAAGTTTTTGATTAACAGTACACTTTTTCAAAAACAAATTTTTCAAAAACTCTAATATTTTTCCTAAAACAATGAAACTTTTTAAATTATGAAACTATTGAATCATTCTTTTTATAAAATAAAATTCTCTACTATTAATTTACCAAACGATGAATAGTAACCCTTCGCATCTCATCCGTTTCTTTTTTCGTTCCGATCTGGGCCGTCGGTTACCGTTCCTAGATATCTGTGCTGTGCCTTCTTATGGCTTCTCCAGCGTTTTCTTCGTCTGGTGGTGGCGTTTGCGGGGGCGGTGGGCGGTCTGCGGTCGGCTATTGCCGCCGCTTCGTTTTGACTGCCGGTCTTCCACTTCAAACTCCGATGGTTATTTGTGTGTCTGTTGGTGTAGACGGTGCTAGGGTCCGCCTCCCGACCGTGCCCTCGCCGTTGTGTGCTCTCGGTGGTCGTCCGATTTACCGGCGGTGCTGGTGGCAGTGTAGGCGGTGTTGCCCTCGGCCAGGTGTCAGGGTACCGCCGGGTCTTCATAATATCTCTGTTATCTTTTAGGGTTTTCGGGTGGCACTGCCCGCTGCCGCCCGGCGCCGTCGTCGCGTTCGTCTGATGATGTTGGCGACTCCTGCAGCCGGTGGTGGCATCTGTTGTCTGCGGAGTTTTTGTTTGGTTTTTTTGACCTAAGACCTGCTCTAGAATTGAGGTTGCCTTCGATGCCTTTTGGTTTTGCATACTTATCTTTTGATATGAGGTTAGTATTTCTAATGGGCTATGATGAGTTCATTGACCCGAATAAAAGTTGGATGACGACGTTCGCCATGTGTGGTAGGCTTGGAGGATGGTAGGTTATAGCCTGCAACCCGCCTTGCAGCCATGGTCGACTCATTGCGTTGCGAACTTTGAGCCTAACAACACAACAAGAATATGTTGATTTGGCTCTCCTTTTGCCTCTCTGCTGCACTCAACTGTTGTTCTTTGTGGGATGCTATGTTTGAGAAAATCATATACATTTCAGGTATTTTAAGTTGTTCATGACAGTCGTGCTTTTCCTGTCTGATGGCTTTTAGTTGTCTCATTGATCGCCTTACGATTTTCTTTTATTTAACATCGCAGTATTAAATTGGATTGGGCGTTTGATGTTTTGCTTTTTGATCTGTTGCATGTCTGTGCTACTTTTGCTATTTGGCACACCATATGTGATTGTTTGTATTGATAGTAGTTGTATCTCCACTATGATGAGCTGCATATCATAATTTTTTGGAGTTTTAAATTTGTTCTTTGATGTGATGCTGATTTAGGTGTATTTCGCTTTCATTCGTTGGACCGCATCAGTTTGTTAGCGTCGCAATCATGTGGATGATTTGCGGCTATAAGCGGTGGCCGGGTTTATGTTCATGCTGTGATGTTTGGTGTGAGCTTCAGTTTGTGGCATAGAACATTTGACTTTATGTTGGTGGGTGGTTCGTTGGCTATGATGATCTCACAAAAAACATGTCATTATGGCGTGGCGACCACGTGTAGATGGTTCGCAACCTATGACAACAACCGGGTCTGAGCCAAGGGTGGGTTTATGTTCATGTTGTGATGTTTGGTGTGAGCTTCAGTTTGTGGCATAGAACGTTTGGCTTTATGTTGGTGGGTTGTTCGTTGGCTATGATGATCTCACAAAAAACATGTCATTATGGCGTGGCGACCACGTGTAGATGGTTCGCAGACTATAACAACAACCGAGTCTGAGCCAATGTTTAAAAAGCAAGTGAAACTTGTAGTTGTTTTTGAGGAAAAATTTCATTCGTGCCAAACATGTTTTGTTTGCAACACATTATATGATCAAAAAGTTGAAACTATTACGAGTTTTTTTTGTGATTAAGAACACTCGCGCAACGCGCGAGGCTGTATCCCTCTAGTTTTGTTTAAAAAATATTTACAAAACAAATCCGGAGTTTTTGAACAACAAAATATTGATAAAAATGAATTTTTATCAAAGCAATAATTTTTTAAAATGAAAGATTTAAAAAGAATACAACTGTTTTATCAATTAATCAAAATACTTACTCATATGTAATTTCATTTATATCTATATCAAAATGACGTTTTACACTTTGTAACTATTCATTAATAAATATTTAGTATTTTCTTATTAAGCCCGTATAATACACGGGATTATACCCTAGTACATATATATATTGTATATATTGATTAAATAGTAATAAATATTTAAAAGAAAAAACAATTTTTTAACCCCTACAATTTAACTAGTTCATTTAATAACTTAACAGGTTAGACTATTTATTTTAACTAGGTTTTGGCGCCGCGCGTTGCCGCGGCTGTGCGAGTTTTAACGTAACCCTAAATCAAAATCAAATTCAAAATGAATGTTCAAAACCACAAAATCAGCAAAATACACAAAGTAAAATATACCAAAACCCCAAATTTATAACACACAAGAACATGCAAGACCAAAAAGTAAATCAAAGCCCACCACCATACACAAAACAGATGAAAATCAAAGCCGCAAGAAGACGACACAGTCCAAAATATAAAACTAACAAAAATCAAAGCCCTGAAAAGAGCAAACAAAAGGAAAACCCAAACCTTAATTGTGAGAATTATTAGGGTATCAATAACGAAAGAAAGAAAGCAGGAACCCGGAGAAAGACAACGCCAACGAATCCTATAAACGATCATGTGTCCAGACACAAAAAACCCACAAAAAAAACCCACTCCCAAACCTCGAACCCACACCCAAAACAAACTCTAAAAACACACACATACACACACAAAAAAAATCGCCAACCAAATGTTTTAATAGGAATAGATAATACTTCTAAACTGGTCATTAACCTAAATGGTTAATAAAACAAGTGATTTTTCTCCCACCAAAATAACAAGTTTGGTTAACCAAAACCATTTTTCACCTTTATGTGACATTTGCGTCTCTAAAGGCGACCATGTTAACCAAACATTAGTTATTACCCGGTAGGGAAATGGTCCTTACTGTTTTTTGTTAGCTCATATTGAGTCTGGCATATACATTTAAAATAAAAATACTAAAGTTGATTGTTTGTTACGTCTTCAATTTTTTTTAACGGCAAACGAATCTTACTCATATATTACACCAAATTACACTATTGTTTGGATTTGAACTCAAAACGTTAAGCAAAACCTCTACCAAATGTGCTAGTCTCACATTTTTACGTCTTGAAATGACTTCACATAAATACGTTTCATCTGATTCTAAAAAAGAAACCTACAAATATATGATAAAAACACCTGGAATTATGAACACTCAACTAGAACCATGATCTAAAATGCATAGAGCTATCCGAAAAGAAAAAAACAGAAAATCTATGTAATTGTTCACTGTGAAAAATGACGACTCTTCCACATCATTTCTTCTGGAAAATTTATTCGGTTTCTTCCTCCTCACGAAAAGAGGGCTTCATCTGATACGCATACAAAACCTAAACATATATAAACCTTATCAGTTTGATTCTTCTTTCCCACTTTCACAACTCAAATTCGCTTTTCCTGTATGCTAGGGTTAGATGAACAGAATAATCGGTTGTTGACTGCAAAACTAGTCAGAATCAATCAATCATTTAAAGTTTCTTAATTTGGGCAATTTAATAGGCTTGAGAGAATCCGATAATCGACTTCCGAATACAATTTGGTTGAGTCAATCTATCGAAGTGTTTTGTCGTTGTCGTGGAGTTTTTGTATCTATAAGAACTAGGGCTAGCCAGGGTTGATCATCGAGGGTAATGTTCTTCAGTGGCGATCCTTCGAATCGGAGGCGAATTGATTTAGGCGGTCGTAGTTCAAAGGAAAGAGACAGAAAGAAACTTTTGGAGCAGGCCAAGCTAGAAAGGAATAAAAGATCATGGATGCGTCAGCAAACTTCAGCTGCTCTTGTAATACAGGTTCATAACATTCTTACTTCTTAAACACGCATGTATTAGAGACAGATAATACCTGTATATTCATATGTAACATGAGCTTGCATCTTTTGTGATCGTACCGTCTCATTAGCTGACACTGGCCTAACATGATACCAGGGAGCATATTTCAGTCGTTTATTGCATGATCTATAGTCTAATATATTTTTGTACGCTGGAAAGGTGAACTTTATAGCATGGTGTCACAATTAGCTGGATCATATTTGGCTCAAGTTACTTTGGCACATCTTTGGTTACACTATTATATGCTACGTCTTTTGTTGGGCTGCATCATTTTTGTTAATTATATTATTTAGTATTTCATTATTAGGGGATTTAATTATATTTAGCATATGGGCCCAAGTTAGGTTTCTAAGGTTTCTTGTTTATGTTTCTTTTTTTGTATATTGAGGGTCTCCTTTGTTGTAATATACACCATTCTGATACGATTCAAGTTTTATGTTTCTGTTTTAATTTTAGTTTGCATGGCACAAGGACCATTATGGCCTTTTTTATGTTTTTGTGGGTTTGTTTTGGAACTTTGGTTTTGATCATGTTATTTATCGTGAATGAATCTCTGGAACAACCATCCAGAAATTTACGTATCTTCCTCATCCTCTCCTAGCTTCCTGCGAAACCCTATCAAGGGTATCAGAGCCGTTCCGACTCCTCATCGGAACACCTTGCTGCAGCTGCCATGACGAACACCCGTAACACCGACATCGACAACACCCTCAAGGCCCACGATAAGGCGATCTCCGAAATCCAGCACGCCCTCGCCGCGATGCTGAAACAACAGGAACAGTCGGCGAAGCAACAGGATGAAATCTTGAAGGTCGTGCGCGACAAAGGCGTGCAACCGAGTAGTAGTTCCATCGGGTCTTCCTCCGGCCCAGATGGGGACCCCAAGTCGTACAAACCATTCCGCATCGGTAAGATCGAGTTCCCTAAGTTTTCGGGGGACGATGTTGAGGGATGGGTTTACCGTTGTGAACATTTTTTTACCATGGATGACACACCCGATGACTCGAAGCTCCAATGTGCTGCTGTTCACCTGGAAGGTGATGCCCTTCAGTGGCACCGTGCCTATATGAAGACCCGGAATGCTACGGTAGCCGAGGTTCCATGGGCGGACTATGTCCGTTCGATCTCTGCCCGTTTTTCGGATGCCCTCTTTGAAGACCCATTGGAAGAGATGGCTTCGTTAACTCAGACAGGTTCGTTACAGGAACTTAACACGGCTTTTGACTCCCTGTTGAATAAGGTTAACCTAAGTGAAACACAAGCTGTGAAACACAAGCTGTGAGCCTCTACCTCAAGGCTCTCAAACCGGACATCCGTGGACCGGTTAAGATGTTTAAACCACGCACGTTGCATGACGCGTATGGTCTGGCCAAAACTCAAGCCCTTAACAACGAGCACCTGGAAGAAAAACTTGCCGGAGGAAAATGGAACGGGGGAGCCTCTAAATTGGCTACCACGAAAATTACACCACCCTTTAATGCAGCCAAACTTCCCCTACTACCCACCCCTACCAAACCCGTGACCACCTTGAATAAACCATCCACCTAGAGACGTCGTTTGACAAGTAAAGAACTGGAACAAAAAAGGGCGAAGGGTGAGTGTTTTTGGTGTACGGAGAAGTTTGTGCCGGGACATGTGTGTGCGAAACCCCGGAAGCAACTATATATTATTGAGGCGGAAGATGAGGATGAGAGGCCGGGGGGACGACGAAGAATCTGACAACGACGAGGCCACGGAACACCATATTTCAATTCACGCGTTAACCGGTATTCCGTCTTACTCCACTATGCGGGTGAGCGGGTCGATGGGGACTCGCCAACTACACATACTTATTGACTCCGGGTCGACTCATAATTTCCTTAAAGAAAAATTGGCAAAAAGGTTGGGTTGTGAAGCCGTGAGTGTGGCGCCGGTCACTGTGGGGGTAGCGGATGGAAAGAAATTAACTAGCACTCAGGTCTGCCGGGATTTTCAGTGGAATATGCAGGGCAACTGGTTTAAAACGGAAGTCTTATTGCTGCCACTCGAGAACTACGACATGATTTTGGGGGTCCAATGGTTGTTACCGTTGAATGATATTTTATGGAATTTTCAAAACATGACCATGAAATTTGAGCTAGGTGGTAAGCAGTACGTATTAAAAGGGCTGCAAAATAACTTGTTTGCGGTATGCTCTCTTGAGAAGATGGGTAAACATGCTCGAACGGGGGATCTTCAACTGTTCAGTTTATACTTGACCAACGACGAGCAACGGGACAACTACCATACTCGGGTGGTAGGCGCTCCATCCGACCAGGAGGGGGCAACACGTTGGAGAGAGGTTGTGGCTCGGTTTCCGAATGTCTTTCGAGTACCCACGGGGCTACCGCCGAACCGGGCCTTCGATCATAAAATAGTATTAAAGGAGGGTACCGCCCCAATTAGCGTACGGCCATATCGGTACCCGGCTGTCCAAAAAGACGTCATCGAGAAAACCACACGTGAACTGTTGGATTCGGGAGTCATTCAGAACAGTCAAAGCTCATTCGCGGCACCGGTAGTCCTCGTCAAAAAAAAAGATGGCCAATGGAGAATGTGCATGGATTATAGGCGTCTAAACGAAGCAACAGTTAAAGATAAGTTCCCGATTCCGCTCATTGATGAACTTTTAGACGAATTAGTGGGTGCATTTTTTTTTTCCAAGTTGGATTTGAGATCGGGGTACCACCAAGTGCGAATGGCAGCCGCGGACGTCCCAAAAACAGCCTTCCGCACACATGAGGGTCATTACGAGTTCCTCGTCATGCCCTTTGGTTTAACCAATGCCCCCGCTACATTCCAAGCCCTCATGAACCATGTCTTTAAACCGATGTTACGGAAGGGAGTCTTGGTGTTTTTTGACGATATACTAGTGTATAGCCGAAGCGAGGGGGACCACCGGAAACACTTGGAACAAGTCCTATCGATAATGCAAGATAACCAGTTATTCGCTAAAGAGTCAAAATGTGTATTCGGAGGCCGAGCAATTGAGTACTTGGGCCATATCATAACCAAAGGGGGAGTTAGTACGGATCCGAAAAAAATAGAAGCGGTTCAACAATGGCCCACTCCGAAAACGGTCAAGCAACTGCGCGGTTTTTTGGGGCTGGCGGGGTATTATCGTCGGTTCATACGTTCATTCGGCATGATTGCACGACCACTTAACGACCTGCTAAAAAAGGATGCGTTTAAATGGGGTGAGGAAGCACAAAATGCATTCGAACGTCTCAAAGGTGCGCTCACGTCAGCACCGGTTTTGACACTACCCGACCCCGCCAAACAATTTGTGATTGAGACCGATGCCTCAGCCGGAGGAATAGGCGCGGTTTTGATGCAAGAGCGACATCCGGTTTCTTCTTTATCACGAGCCTTATCACCAAGGCAGAATGCACTCTCCGTGTATGAGAAGGAATTATTGGCAATCATGCTAGCGGTAAAACAGTGGCATTACTACCTTATCACCGGACCCTTCATCATTCGCACGGACCAGAAAAGCCTCAAACACCTCCTCACACAAAAGGTTACCACCCCCTTACAACACAAATGGTTAGCGAAGCTTATGGGATATGATTATGCCATTGAGTACAAACAGGGCCGTGAGAATGTGGTAGCTGACGCGCTATCAAGAGTGCAAGGATCAGAATTACTTGTGCTAGCTGTCTCGCAGCTCGAACCGTTGCTGTTAGAAAGGATAATCGAAAGCCAAAAAAATGATATCGACCTCCAACAGATTCCGAGCAAGATGGCAACGGGTGAGGGGCAGCCCAAATATAAGTGGAACAGCAGGTGGTTGTCTCGTGAAAACCGGATGGTGGTGGGTAACGACATCGCGTTAAGGGAGGAAATGGTTAAATTGTGTCACGAGTCACCGGTAGGGGGCCATTCGGGAATCCGAGCCACAGCACAACGGGTAAAGGAATTATTTTTTGGAAGGGAATTAATAAAACGGTGAGAAGAATTGTCCGTGGGTGTGACGTATGCATGAGGGCCAAAACTGAGAACGTGGCGTCACCAGGTATGATGCAACCATTACCGATTCCGCAGATGATTTTTTCGGATATCTCGATGGATTTTATTGGGGGGTTACCGAGAGTTAAGGGCAAGGACACCGTATTCGTGGTTGTCGACAGGCTCACGAAGTATGGGCATTTTATGTTAATGGGCCATCCTTATTCGGCTAAGGAGGTCGCACAAGTGTTCTTTGACAATGTGTTCAAGTTACATGGGTGCCCGAGTTCCATTGTGTCTGACCGTGATCCGATTTTCTTGAGTTCTTTTTGGAAGGAGTTTTTGCATCTTCAAGGTATAGAGGCTAAGTTGTCCACGGCTTACCATCCGCAAACGGACGGTCAGACGGAAGTGGTGAATCGATGCTTGGAGGGTTATTTGAGATGTATGGTTATGGAGCGGCCTCACACGTGGGTTAAATGGATAGCGACGGCGGAATGGTGGTACAATACCTTGTTTCATTCTTCATTGGAACTTACCCCCTTTGAAGCCCTATATGGCTACCGACCCCCACTCCACATTCCGTACATTCCGAGGGACGCCGCTGATAACGAGGTGGATGAGGTGATGCGGGATCGGGAGGCGGCTATTGGGGTGCTTAGACAGTCACTGTTGAAGGCCCAAAATAGGATGAAGCAGCAGGCCGATAAACGAAGATCCGAAAGGGAGTTCGAAGCAGGTCAGTGGGTGTACCTCAAGCTTCAGCCATACATGCAGAATTCGTTACGGGTACATCGGCATTCTAAACTTACTCCTAAATATTTTGGGCCGTTTTTGATTACAGAAAAGATTGGGATGGTGGCGTATCGACTCGACTTACCGGAGGAAGCTCATATCCACCCGGTCTTCCATGTCTCGTTGCTGAAGGGACCGTGTGGACCGCCAGAGAAGATCATTCCCCTACCTAATGAAGCTCGATTTAAATTGCAACCAGTGGCAGTGCTAGATAAGAAGATGGTTAAACGTGGTAATCGGGCGGCGGTGAAGGTTTTAGTGCAATGGAAGGATCAAGCAACTCAAGACGCTACCTGGGAGTTCTTGGATGATTTGAAGCTGCGTTTCCCGGATTTCAACGACCTCACTTTTGAGGACAAAAGTGGCTAAGGAGGGAGTCTTGATACGATTCAAGTTTTATGTTTCTGTTTTAATTTTAGTTTGCATGGCACAAGGACCATTATGGCCTTTTTTATGTTTTTGTGGGTTTGTTTTGGAACTTTGGTTTTGATCATGTTATTTATCGTGAATGAATCTCTGGAACAACCATCCAGAAATTTACGTATCTTCCTCATCCTCTCCTAGCTTCCTGCGAAACCCTATCACATTCAATATTAATTACAGTCTCTTTTACATGGTATCAAAGCTATGTCTCAAGGAAAAATACAAACCCAAGCTGTCATCACTTCCACCATAACTTGATACATACCCTTGACTAGACAGTGAGCTGTCACTGTGTCACTGTCCCTCTTCCTTTAAAATATTTAGTTTCCAGTACTGTTTGTGTTCCAGTAATTTGACTTGCAAACGCTGCCTTTGAAACATCACTCAACGTGCCACCATGTGCTACCACAGATATGTGTGTGGGAGCGCGTGGCTTGCCGGATTTCAGCTGGTTTGTTGTCGCTAGAATCGCCATGTCATTGTGATTGAAACCATGTTATCGCGGTCTCCATCTGCCGTCTTCTGTCGCCAATTGCCGGTTGTCGGAAACTCTCTGGAATCTTGCTGGAACCCTTATTTCAGCCACTTTGCTCGTGTTGACTGATTGTCCCTATTATAACTGCTTTTGCGTCTCTGTTCCTTTTCCTGATCCTGCTGTTCCTTTATCCTGCTTTTGTTGCTGATCTTGCTCTTATTCTAGTCTAGTTTTTTGGTTATGTTTTTAGGTTTAACTCGTAACAAGTTGTCATGATTAGCATCTATGCTCCAACTTAAGGAGGGGTGCCAATTATATTATTTACTGTTTTATTATAAAGGTTTAGTTATGTTTTGTGTAGGCCCTAGGGACCTAAGTTAGGTTGCTAGGATTTCTAGTTTTTGCTTTTCTTACATATTAAGGGTTTCCCTTCATTGTCAGACCCACCATTCAATATTAATTCCAGTTTCCTTTACAATTTTTAAGCTGAATTTTGAAGGTGTTTAGAGGGTTAGAATTTAGATTACATATGAACATGTGTGTGTTTTAATTAGGATGTACTTGTGTGTATATGTGAACGTGCATTGGTAATTGAAATGAGGGCGGGCCTTGGCGCAGCGGTAAAAGCTGTTCCTAAGGGACCGAAGGTCTCAGGTTCGATCCGTGGAAACGGCCTCCCCACAAAATGTGGGGGAAAGACCGCGTACATCTTCCCTTAAATGGGACGGACTCTCCCTGGACCCTGCGAAAACGCGGGAGCTCTTTGCAGCACCAGGTACGCCCATTGGTAATTGAAATACGAAGCATTCTCATTATAGAAACGTACAATTGAGCTTTGTAGTTATAATTATACAAGGATGAAAACTACTTGAACTTAAGGAGGGACAAGAGCATAAGATCCTATCAATATTTTGTCTATTGTATGTGCACATAGAACTTAATGAGGTCTTTCCTCGGTGGTTCTGTCAATTTTGTTGCGAGTACCCTCACAAACTAATAAGGGTTTTGGCATGTTGATTTCAGGTCAGCAAAAAAGAATAATTGAGTTCAGACTTCAGAACCATCTAGTTTAGATTATTTGACCACTTAATAGAAATGTGTAATTTGATAAATGGAGAGTGGTTCATTGGGAAATACTAGAAAGAAACAGGATATTTAGTCATTTAAAGTACCATTTATTTCTAATTGATTTTTTGATGCCATCATATTTATGCAAGATTGTTGAAATAGTAACTTTTTGTGCATGCAATACAAAATCATCCTAATGTGGTTGTGTGTGTGTATATATATATATATATATATATATATATATATATATATATATATATATATATATATATATTTACAGGGACGTCAACTCAAATTTTTCTTTGATGCATATTATTTTTGCAACATGAATCCCCATTATTGAGGTGTGAAGGCCTTTGGGCTTTTGGATGGAGTTATGGGCCAGGCCCATTAAAGCTTCTTAAAACCCTAATTATCTCTATATATAGAGCATGCCATTGTATTGTAATTTTGTCCCTTGAGCTTAATAAAAATACCTATTTGCAGAGAGTGGGCGTAGGTCATCTTGACCGAACCACTATGAATTCTTGTGTTCTTATTCTTTCGTATGCATACGTGTAATTGTGTGTGTTTCCGCTGCGTAAAGATACCTAACACCCATATGTAACTTGCGTAAATATATACCCTTACTATACAATCATAGGCATACTGAAGGAAAGTAAGTTGTTATCCTTGAAAAGGTACAAGCATGAATGGTCATATTGCTGCTCAAGCCATTTATATTTGTAGTGATTTCTTACGTAATACTTTTAGTATATGAAGAAGATTACAAGTTACTGAATTTGGTTTAGTATTGAATTAATGTAATTGTTTTTCTTTCACTTGCTAAGAATCGTTATTACTTCCTCCACCTCAAATAATTGTAAGCTAGAAAATACATAGAATCTAAAATGTGATATTGCTGTAGCTTTTTTTCAGTAGAATGACAACTTTACGTAACCAAATATTAAACGCTTTCCTTGAGTTTTGTAACAGTAATTCAAATTAGGGGTAATAGGGTAAACATAATCAGGTATATTTTTTCTTTTCTAGAAGTGGACAGTTGTTTTGGGATAAACTAGAATAGTAAGGTGGAAATTAATTGGGATAGAGGGTGCATTATTATTTTCCATATGAGAAATTAAGCAACATATTGTACATCATACTATGTTTCTGAAGTTGGACCATGTTCTTCCGAATAGACTGATTCTTTTGGAATTTCCTGATAATCATAATCTGTGCCTGCAGAAATGCTTTAGAGGTAGAAAGGTGGTGAAAGCAGAGCATGGTAATGCACGAGAACGATTTTATACCACTTATGGCATACACTGTGAAAGAGTGGACAGGTGCTGTTCCGTTTCAATTACTAATAAATGTTCCATTTGGGTTGTGTTTTATTTATAACATGTAAAATAAAATAATTAGCTTCAAAAGAAAGTGGATCATAGGGGTTCCAAAGCGTAGCATTATAAAGTATACACTACAATCGACACGACTCGTTTTCAAACTAAATTTACGTTGAACGTAAGATTAACTAGAATTTGTACCCTTAAATAAAAACGTAGTATATTTGACCCGACTCCTTTCCAAACAAAATTTATGTCGAAACTCAGAACGTAAATAAAAAAGCACGCGCACCGACGTTGTATGTGGAGTGATAAAATATAAATTACAATCGCCCTAACTCAATTCTGGACTAAATTTATGTCGAAACGTAAAGCAACTCAGATTTATAAGATTTATACCGTCGAATGAATACGTATTATATATAACCCAACGTGTTTCCAAAAAAACTTACGTGGAAACGTAGACCAACTTAAAGCATACATAAATATATGCACAAAAACGTTTTATATATTTGACCCCACTCGTTTTTGAACAAAATTTACGTCAAAATGTAGACAAATGTCGAAACGTAGACCATCTCAAAGCGCATATAAAAATAAGCACGAAGACGTTTTATATTTGACCCCGCTCGTACCGACACATATATTAAAATAAGAAGGTAATAATAAAGTGATATTATGTAAAATTGTACAGGGGTAAACCCGGAAATTTAGAAATTTGAGGGGGTCAAAGTGACATATTACAAAGTTTATAAAAATAATTAGGGGGTGGAAGTGTAAAAGTTAAAACTTGTGGGGGGAGAAAAGGCTGGTGGCAAAGGGCACCTTTCTTTCTTTAAAAGGCTATAGTAATATGTTATTGAAAAACTATAATTTTGATAATCATATTGGACATCCTAGTTGTGGTTGTGTGTAAATCGTTTGGGACAAAAAGTTGGTTTTGGAAATTTGACTTGTTCCTAACTTAACCATCTTGCCACCTCTCTAGTTTAATTGAAGGCTTTGTCCATTAACTCTTTGTTGTCATCATTCAGGCAATGCTTTGGACCAGATTCTGATTTTCTTCGTGAGTTGCAATACTTTTTTAGTCCATGGAACGTTTCTGACTTCTCTACTCTTGTGGAGACATGCAGTTTGCTTTCACAATATGCTAACAGTGGTGTGTTCTATATGTCATATTGAGATCTTCATTCATAGATGTGTATATATAAATATGTATATTGTAATTTTCTTGGGCATTCACACTTGTCTATCATATGACAGAGGATATATTGAAGCTCTTCGGTGGCTCAGATTATTCATCTAAGCATGTTATTGTGAACCACAGGGTGGAGAGACTTGCTTATGCATGTATTCAGGCTGTTCATCATAAAAGGTTTGTTTCATGCAATATACTATGCTTCATGCACAAGTTTTCCTTTTTATTGTTAATGGTTTTCTATATGAACATATTTACGCATGCATCAATGTTATTATGAAGGGGTACTAAATGGGCCAATACTAACATATTGTTCTTAACAGATATCAGTTCAAAGACCAACTGTTGTCAACATCTCTGGACTCTGGTTCATCAATATATATTCTGCTGAAAGCAGCAGTGTTGTTGATTGATCCCAAACTTCCATGGTCTTGTAAGACGGTGAGCTATTTGTTGAAACAAAACATATATCGGATTTTCCGGGAGGTTGTTTTAACAGGAAAGGTACACTATTCAATCTCAATGCTCATTTACACTTAGCTTTCATGTTGCAAGAGGTGGCAAAATGGGTAGCATTTTTTGTTCATATTTCTTTTGAATTTTATAAATATTAAATGCGATTTTCTTTTGAAAAGCTTGGAAATAGTTATCGCGTTAATTATGGTTGGTAAGCTATATTTATTGAAAAACTAGTATAATCTTTAAAAATGATTTAATAGGTAGTAAGCATTTAAAAGCACTTCAAATCACTTTTAACCTGTACGACCCATTTGAGCCATTCGATTGATATTTGAAGTTTATTTGTTTGACCCGTTAGGGGTCAAATATAACCCGAATCAACCCATTGCCACCCACTTTCTTTGTTGTTGGACCGGTTCTCATTCCATATTAATGGCATTGTTTTTAGGAATGTTTAAAATCTGAAGGCCGTGTTGGAAAAGTTTCGTTGATGGAGACGCTTCTTGCCCTAGTTATTGCTCATACTGGGCAAGGACCTTGTGTTTGTCCAGATATTGACCTACAATGGAGTTTCGTCCCCCAAGTTCTAACAATCCCTTTAGTGTGGCAGATTTTTCCTTACTTGAAGGAGGTAATCTCTTGCGCTATATTAACTTTGTTTCAGTAGAAGCTAATGTCCCTCCCCCCCTAAGAAAAAAAATATATAATTGAAATATTACAACCTCAAGCTGTAGAAGCACATCCAAAAACTATCTTATACAACCTATATCACTGCAGATAATCATCTGGTTCTTATAAATGAATAGCACACTATCACTTTCAAACACAAGCCCTTATTTAAACATTTGGCTGGTGGGTAGCATATAGTAAGAACTTGCATTAATTCCCGATTCGATTCTTTTGGCTTTGATTTCGTTTACTCATACTGTTAGATTACAATAATTTTGCATGTCCAGATTTATGTTATGCGGGGATTATGTCAACATTATCTCCATAATATGGCATGTAGTCAAAGTTATGAAAAGGTATTACCTGTTGACATATCAGCTGAATTCCCGAGTTATGCCTGCCTTATTGGTAATTTACTGGAAGCAGTTGGAGTCGCTTTGTCTCGGCCTGCATGCCCATATAATATGGTAAGGAAACACAACTTATTTCCGTTATTTTTTACATGAGGCCCATTATGACACTATTAAAAGTTTTAGGTTACTCGATTATCTTAGTAAGTTTTGATATGCATATTGGAGTATTAGTATGGTTAATAGTATCATGCTTTCCACTTTTTCCTCTGTCCTTGTCCAGACCATTGATTTTGCTACTGTTGCAACGTTATTGCTGGAGGCACTTCCTCCTATAAAAACATCAAATACCGGAGCGAGAGAAGAAAGTATGTTATCGAATACCTAAAGTTTTCTTCTTTTTATGTTTAATTTTTCACTTGATTATGGAATTAGCATTTTTTAAATTGCTAATGTACTACAGATTCAATTATGGATGATGACGATATGATTATTAATGATGGGTCAGTAGTAGTACCTCTTAGTAAGGAATTGGAAAAGCAGATTTCAAATGCTATAGATCCTCGCTTTCTCTTACAACTGGTATGCTATTTTGTATTTTGTCACGCTATACTGCAGGTGGTAATTTCATCCCATTTGTTTGTAAACGAGTCAAATTAAGGTGTACTTTTTTTCCACTAAAAATGACATGGGCAAACTCGTGAATGCCACCTTAATGTCCTAAATAGTTTCAACTAAAGAATACTATTGTTTTAGTAGTATAGTTTTGCCCGATTTTTCTGTCATTAGTTATTTACAAGAATTTATATGTTTTGACCCAAGCTTATTTTGACTCTTTGTTGAACCTGTTCATTTTTCACATTTTTTGTACGTTTCAGTGCAATTATATGCACAAGCAGTTGTGTTTCAATTGTCAACCTCTTTCTCTACTTGGCAAACAGACAAATGTACTTTTTGGAAGCTCTTCACTCCGTGGTTTTAGCAAAGATAAAATTAATGATAAGGAAGTGGCGGCTGTTGCTGCAGTGTGTTCTTTTCTTCATGTGACTTTTACCATTTTGCCCCTAGAGCGTATCATGACAGTTTTAACATACAGAACAGAGTTGGTATCTGTACTCTGGAATTTCATGAAGCGATGCCATGACAATCAAAATTGGTCTTGTTTGTCTGCTGTATCACCATACCTGCCCAATGATGCATTTGGTTGGCTGTTGCCTTTGGCGGTTTTCTGTCCTGTCTACAAGTATGCATTGTTTATTCTTTTTTTTTTTCCTTTTAAAATATCTTCAACCCTGTGTAAGTCGGTCTAAACTGAATTTTGAATGTTTATAACCAGGCACATGCTTATGATTGTTGACAACGAAGAGTTCTATGATCAGGAAAAACCATTGTCATTAAATGACATCGGATTATTGATTGTTATATTGAGACAGGTACTTTTTTTCTTACCTTATTAATTGATGATATGTTCATTGATTTCTGATGAGAAATCATGTTATTCTTTACACCTTTCAGTACATCAAACACTTTATGCGGGTTAAATTTCTTCTATTTGAGAGTCAAAAGTTAAGCTTAAAAAGAAACGGTTCAAGATTCGTGCAATGCAACTCTTATTCAAAAATGATTTGATTATAATATTGAAATAATGTATATGCTCTTATGTTTATTATGCTTGTTGCTTCTTTGTCTAGGCTTTGTGGCAGATCCTTTGGTTAAACCCTGTGGCACCAATGAAGTTTACTTCTACAAACACTATTCCCTTGAAAAAGCAGCGTGTAGAATTTGTTCAGTATAGGGTTAGTGTTGTGGCTTCAGAACTTCTTTCCCAGGTAGGAGGAACATGCATCAATAATTGTTTTTTATCTCGATTTCAGCCACATTCATAATATGTGTAAGTCTACAATTACAGTTGCAAGATTGGAATAATAGAAAACAGTTTGCACACCCAAGCAACTTTCATGCTGATGGTGTCAATGATCACTTCATTTCTCAGGCAATAGTTATTTACTTGCTTCACCTTTTACATTGTTATTATTTCTATTGTTATTACTAATAGTAATTTACTATTATTATGATTATAAATTTTAGTATCTGGCTAAAAGGATAATGTATCTGTGCAGGCTATGATTGAAAACACAAGGGCATATGACATACTGAAACAAGCTCCTTTCTTGGTGCCATTTACAAGCAGAGTCAAATTATTCACTGTGAGTTAAAACTCTTGCTAAAATTTTCTTCTCACCCTCTATTCAGTATTTTATATTTTACTAAAATGCATTTTTATATAACTTCTGCAGTCACAGCTTGCTGCAATCAAGGAGAGGCCTGGGTCTCATGTGCCTTTTAACCGAAGCAGTCTTAAGATAAGGCGAGACCATATTCTTGAAGATGCTTTTAGTCAGTTGAGCACATTATCTGAAGAGGATCTTCGTGGAGTGGTACACTCTTTTGCTTTAAAAGTGAAATTGAAGATCCGTTTGCTTATCAGCGGGTCGATTTTTGGTTACTGTTAATCCAAAACCGGATCAAATTAGATATTCGTAAAACTTAAAAAAGGAATGGGTTGAATGTCATCTGAATTTTGTTGCAGTAGCCAGTAATATTGTTTTTGTAAGTCGTATATAATGTCTTAATTGATTTTTTAGCTTCTGTTTATTTTGTGAATCATTTTTATTATCGACTGTAATACATTTTTGGGCAGATGCGGATTACTTTTGTAAATGAATTCGGAGTGGAGGAGGCTGGTATTGATGGTGGTGGTATTTTTAAAGACTTCATGGAGAGTATCACTCGAGCTGCTTTTGATATGCAGTACGGACTATTTAAGGTCAGCATAGTCTTTTATCTCATATGTAGAGTTTTTACTTCTTTCTATCTCATGATAAGTATTTTGGGGTATTCTGTGTTCATTTTTATTGGCATCTACAATATAATTTTTTGTTTTTGTTATACCTAGGAGACTATTGATCACCTACTCTATCCTAATCCTGGATCAGGAATGATACACGGACAACATCTGCAGTTTTTCCATTTCCTTGGAACTATCGTTGGAAAGGTATTTGTGAAACTACATGCTATTAAATACTCATTGGATCATTACCAACCACATGCCGTTACTTATACACATCATCTCATGCCAATTTAGTTTCCCGTAGCCTTCATGTGTTAAGTGTTAGTTTTCTTAACTAGATTTATGTTGATCACCATAATCACTAAATCTATGATAATGGTTTCTTCTTATCTTCCTGATGTTGTAGGCAATGTTTGAAGGAATTTTAGTTGATATACCATTTGCAACATTTTTTTTGAGCAAGCTAAAGCAAAAGTAAGCTCTGCATGGTACCCCTTACTTAACGCCCATGTATCCATCATGATAAGTAATTAGCATCTCTTTTCAGGCACAACTATTTGAATGATTTACCTTCCTTGGACCCTGAACTATATCGCCATCTTATTTTTTTAAAGGTTTGTTACTTTCTCTATCCCTAACTCCATCTTTGTGTACAAGTAGAAGGATTGAAACTGAGCTATAACATCATATAATAGAAAAGATGTTAACTCATTGTTTTTGCATGCACCTAAAGCGGAAAGTGGAAAACATCCGGTTTTATTTTATTTCCCACTAAGGGTGTGTTTGGTTCGCCGGAGTTCAATGGAATTGGAATCTGACTCTTTAGTGTGTTTAGTTTGCACAATTGGTTGGCACTTGAATTTGAATTCAATTTCTAATGTGTTTGGTTAAGAAAGGAATTAGAATTGGAATTAATTCCATCAAATTCCTTCAAGTAAAGTATTTCACATATTATCCAAATTGTGAAAGAATTCATTGGAATCTCCGACCACTCAATGACGTCGAATCAGCTACCGACTACCCATCCTGAAGTATATCGCCACCTTTAATTCATTGAAATTAAAGTTCACATTCCATCCAAATCAATGAATTATCTCTATTGTAGTTATTAACAAAAACAATCATCCACGCCAATTGTTTGAATCAGCTACCGACTACCCATCCTGAATTTAATTCATTGAAATTAAAGTTCACATTCCATCCAAATCAATGAACTATCTCGATTGTAGTTATTAACAAAAACAATCGTCTACGCCAAGTGTTTGATATAGTGGTTGGCGAGTGGTGTCGAGGTGGTGGCGGCCGGTCAATGTTGGGTGGTGGTGGTAGCGCTGTTGACTGGTAGGTAGTGTGGAGATTGTTTTTTCTCTAAAATGCATTATGAGATAAATTCCAATTCCTTTAAGTTTCAAATCATTTTGGCGATTTCAAATTCCATCCAATTCATTCAAATTCTAATTCCTTTGGTAAAATGCCAATTCCTTAAATTTCATTTCCTTTAAATTCTAATTCAAGTTCTATTTCCAATTCCAATGAATTCCGCAAACCAAACACCCCCAAGGCTGTGACGTTAAAGCACTTATCTTAAAGAAATGGATTATACGAATTAATGACTTAAACATGGTAAACTCTCTTAAGGTAGATTTTCTAACTGATTGGAATTGGACTACTTCTGGCTGCAAAAGCTTAACCATTTTATGTCCATCCACCATAAAAGAAGAAAAAGTTGAAGGGAAAAAACCACAAAAATGGCTACTGCAATAGGCCAAAATGGGTAACTTTGTTGCGGATTGTGATGGATCATGCTTGGCTGACTTGAAGCATGCTTCCAATGTTATACAAAATAATTAGTGCATCTAAGCATAAAAATAGTTTTTGGAGGTTAAATTCATTATATACAAACTTTGGGCAACTTTTCAGCCAGTTCTTTTAACCCTTGTGGGCTAAAATGTAAACTGAACCAATCCATAAGTAAATGGATCGAAATTGCCATCTTTATGCGAAACGCACCAATGATTTGATTTGTTTTTTTCTTGATTTTTTTTTCTCAGCTCATCATTATCACGGTGCTAGTTGCAGATAGAAATCCCCATACTTGCTACATGTTTCATCTTTTATTTTTCCGTTAACTGTTTGTCATTAATTTCTTGAATGTATCTACCTTTACATGGAAAATTATGCTGGTAATGTCAAAAATAAATTTAGCTTTAACTTATAGATCATCTGCGTTGTTATATAATCTTTTGTGCCTATATTCTGCAGCGCTATGAAGGTGATTTGGCAGAGTTAGAGTTGTATTTTGTAATTGTTAATAATGAATTCGGGGAACAAACAACAGAAGAGCTGATCCCAGGTGGAAAAAATATAAGGGTTGTGAATGACAATGTTATCACATTTATTCATCTTGTTGCCAATCACCGCCTCAATACTCAGGTTTTTTTTTTATCTTTTATTTTTCGGTTTTATGTTTTCCTTCCGTGTTTTTGATCTTGTGTTATTACTTGTGCCTCATGTAAACGTATATCGTTATGTAACGTCTTTTTTCCAGATACGTCAACAAAGTTCTCATTTTTTAGGAGGGTTTCAACAGCTAATACAGAATGATTGGATTGACATGTTTAATGAACATGAACTTCAGGTCTTATGATCCTTTCTTTGACTACCAATGTGTTATTCTGTCCTTGTAGTCATACTTCTAAACATTCATGGTGACCATTTTGACTCTGAATGGGTCGATTTGGGTTTTCCTTATTTTCAAATGGCTTAAATGAACATTTTTTTTGGCTACAAAGGACTGAACGGTTCAAACAGGTTGTAAGTGATTGCATTGTAATTTTAGGCATAGTCTTTTAAATATCTTTTAAGATTTAGATTACTGATGTAATTATACTTTTTATTAACATAATTTGATGCATTAATAATTTATTGAAGTTATCAAAAATTGAACTAGAAAGTGTTTTCGGGTAAGCCCAGCCGACTCCACGTGTATTTGAAATTGACCCGTTATCTATCCTACCCGTTTTGCCACATCTACTAATTATCATTGTGTTTTAGGGTATAACGTTGTAAATTATACTGCATGGAGAAGTTAGTTTGTAGTAAATCTAGAGAAATTACATTCTAGTCATTGGGTAGTTTCTTACTAAATAGTCATAGGAGAGCCTCATCTTTGTTTGACAATGAGAACCAATATATGTTAGTTCTTTTGTTATGTATTTTAGATATCCATGTGTCATCATTCCATGACTTTATGTTATATATGGTAGTTTTAAGTTCATCGACACTTTCTAAATTTGTTTTCATCTATGAATTAACTTTTACTGTATTTGGTTCCTCTTTGGTATCATTTATTCCATCTACTAAACTTGTATGTTTTTTCACCTACTTTATGCAGCTTTTAATCTCAGGATCAGTCGATGGATTCGATGTGGATGACCTTCGGTCAAACACAAATTATGCTGGTGGCTATCATCGTGTATGTCGATATTTTTTTTGTCTTATCCAAAATTATATTCTGTCATCACTTGGAAAATCATACATGCTATTCTTCTCCACAGGAGCATTATGTCATTGACATGTTTTGGGAAGTCCTCAAGAGCTTTTCCTTGGAAAATCAGCACAAGTTTTTGAAGTAAGTTTATCTTGTATGACATTATCTGTACTTTTTTTTCCCTCTGGTGTCGTAGTTGAATGCTTTTGTATTGCATTAACTCATGAATCAAATAATGGTTATGATTAATATCAAGATCTGCTCAACTAAATGGGTATCTTATATTAGCTGTTTATTATTTACAATTTTTTTTTAATTTTATTTTTAACTCTTAACTTTGCTTCAAGGATTGTTATTATCGAAAGTTGGGTGTTGTGCCAGGTTTGTGACTGGATGTTCAAGAGGACCTTTGCTAGGATTCAAGTATTTGGAACCTTTATTTTGTATACAAAGGTATGATGCTTCTATGGTGAAACTTATTGCGATGTAATACTGTTATCACTCAAGCCATTTAGGGTCTTGACTCTTGAGGGAACTTAAAAGTGGTTCTTGTTATTAAGTTTACATATTACTATTATACTTTTTATATAATATTTTTTTTTATTTGTTTTTTTACGTAAAACACACACACACATACGAGTGTGTTTGTGTGTCTGTGTGTGTGCATGTATATATTTATATATAAAGATTTTAAAAAGCACGAGGCCTAAAATTTTTGCTTTAGATGCTTGACCCTTGTGATTATTACATTTTGTTGTATTCATGCTTTTTTTACAGGGCTGCTGGTAATGCCTCCGAAGAAGCCCTTGAGAGGTTACCAACATCAGCAACTTGTATGAATCTGTTAAAGCTTCCTCCATATCGAAGGTTTGTCATTGGTTTCTATTTTCTCTAGTACAATGAATTTTTAATGTATATAACCTCCTAAATAATATTGTTCTTGGAATCCTAGTTAATTCATGAAATTTTAATTAAAATTTTTCAAAAGAAAAAGAAGTATTTTTGATCCCCCAACCCATCCATTTTACCACCTCCACCTCCATTTTAGTTAATTCATGTTGTGAATCCCTGGTTCTCCAGTAATCTTTGATGATTTAATTATGAATATTTGAACATATATTTGCTAATGGTCCAGTAAAGAGCAAATGGAGCAGAAGCTGTTGTATGCTATAAATGCTGAAGCAGGATTTGATTTAAGTTAAACATACTTGTGCTGAACCCCAAACCACGACTCGTACTCGTAGGTCACGATGATATTTGGATGGTGGATCTATACATAATGCGGTCGCAGTCTTGCACCTGCTATGTAAACCATTTGTTTGCCAAGAGAACAGATTAATGATTTAATAGCAAGTAAAGAAGGGGGGATTTGGATTGCTTTTGTAGATACTTGTATTTGGGTTTCTGATCCAATCTCTCAACTAATAAGGGGTAAGTCTAGCACTCCAATCTCTTATGTATACCTTGTGCTTCTTATTAGTTGCCGTATTGTGACCGACTTTGGCTTCAGTCTCGTGAATTTGTTAGAGAGAAATGATCTTTCATACTTTGATTCAAAGGATAATGTTGAATTGGTAGAGGCACAAAGAAAAGACACTCTCTTATTAACAATCCACTCACAATATTTGGAACAAAGAAACAATAAACAACGGTTTGCTCCAAGTTTTCTGAATACTTCATTAATGGAATTACAAAGTACATTAAATACTAGAGACTACCACTACTCACGTTCCCTACCACTACTTCAAAAGAAACGGTCAAATACGAAGCAAACGGAATTAGTTGAAAGACTTTCTTATTCAACATGTGCTAAAATGAAAACAAAATAGAACTTCCAGTTCATCCCTCATGCACATAACTACGTGGATTAAATATTTAAATTTAACACTCCCTCTAAATATTATAATTCACCATTCCCATTCCTTTGCTATGCTTCTTCAACAATGCACCAGAAAGACTCTTTGTTAATGCATCTGCAATTTGCTCACTAGATTCAACATACTTCAAATCAATTACACCTTTTAGAACCTTCTCTCTGATGAAATGATAGTTTCGATGTGTTTCCTCCTAGCATGAAACACTGGGTTTTGAGCTAACTTAATAGCTGAAGTGTTGTCACACCATATAAGAACCGAGTAATCGACTTTCTGATTCAAATTCCTTAATAATTCAATCAACCAAATACACTCTTGAGCTGCCATAGTGGCAGCCCGATATTCCGCTTAAGTCGTAGACAAGGACACGGTCGATTGAAGTTTACTGCACCATGAAACAGAACTTGATCCAAACAAGAAAACATACCCGGTATTTGATCTCCTCCCATCTAGATCACCACCATAGTCCGCATCACAAAACCCAGACAACTTCGGTTCGAGCTCCCTCTCAAATCGGATTCCTTTACCCATAGTAGCTTTAACATACTTGAAGACACTTTTTTGTAGCAGTCATGTGAGGTTTCCTTGGATCCTGCATGTACCGACTAAGAACCCCGACTGCAAAGGCTATGTCGGGTCTAGTCAAAGTGAGATAGATAAGGCTACCCATCATCTTCCGGTATTCTGTTGGATCATCCAATTTATTTCCTTCCATGACATATATCTTGGAATTTCTATCCATTGGAGCTATTGCTGGTTTACATTCAGCATAACCAAATTTATGTAATAATTTGGCTGTGTATTTGCTTTGATGCAGCACCATTGCATCTTTCTCATACTTCAGCTCCAAACCAATAAAGTGTTTAAGCACCCCAAGATTCTTCATCTTAAAACGAGTTGACAAGTTTGCTTTCAACAGTTCAATCTCTTCATCTACATCCCCTGAAATAATGAGGTCATCTACATACACAAGTATAAATACCAATTTTTCACCAAACTTCTTGATAAACAAACTTGAATCAGCTGAAGTAAGATGGTACTCATTCTGTACTAAGAATTCAGCAATCTTACCAAACCAGGCTCTTGGTGATTGCTTCAAACCATAGATGGCTTTTCTCAATTTACACACGTATTCCGGATGCTCCTTATCTTCGAATCCCATGGTTGCGTCATATAAATAACGTGATAGAGCTCGCCGTATAGAAAAGCATTACGAACATCCATCTGCCATAATTTCCAGCCCTTAGATGCTGCTAGGGCCAGAATTACATGGATGGTTGTAAGTTTTGCAACCGGGCTAAAAGTTTCTTCATAGTCTAACCCTTGTTGTTGAGAGAATCCTCGAGCCACTAAACGAGCTTTGAACCTGTCAATCATTCCATCTGCCTTCTCTTTTACTTTATAAACCCAGTTACAAGATACTGGTTTAGTATCCGGAGGTTTTGGAACTAACTCACAGGTTTGATTTGCCATAAGAGCATCCATTTCAACCTTCATTGCATCAACCTATTCTTCTTTTGTACTAGCCTGTTGGTATGACTCAGGTTCATAAAAGGCATCATCAACCATTGCCACTTGAGCATACATGAGTGCATACTTAGTAGTAGGTTTCCTTGTTCTCTGTGACCGCCTCAAACTGGTTCATTACTTGGACCAGAGGCTGCATTTTGTTGGTCAAAATGACCTGATTCAGCTTGCTCTTCTTCTTGAAACGCTTCATCTATTTCTTCCTCTGTAAACTGCAAGTTTGCTAGATTTGAGCTGACTTTTTCGGTCAACTCTTTTGAGTCTTCATTCAACTGTTGTTCAGGCCCCCACCATGATGATATTTCATCAAATACAACATTTCATGAAACATGCACTTTCCCGACGTTCGGATTACAACATCGCCATCCTTTTCTTTCAGGGTCATAACCTGTAAACACACATCGTATTACCTTCTTCTCCAACTTGTGGCGAAGATGGTTAGGCACAAATACATAACATATGCAACCGAAAACTCGAAAATAGTGTACATTAGGCTTAGTTTTGAATAACCTCTCGAATGGTGAAGCATAATGTAGACTTTGAGATGGAGTTCGGTTGATTACGTACCCAGCTGTTCGCATTGCCTCTGCCCAAAAACGTTCCGACATATTCTTCTCACGAAGCAGACTTCTCATTACTTCTGCTAGATGCCTGTTCTTTCGTTCACACACACCATTCTGTTAAGGTGTGTATGAACAAGCTGTCTTTTTATTCTATTATGTTTCAAGTATTGATCGAAAGCAAAAGACATATACTCGCCTCCATTATCAGACCTTAGGCACCTGGCCTTGCAGCCGGTTTCTCTTTCAGCATCAGCAACAAAATCCTTAAATTTTCCAGTACTTCAGCCTTCTCCTTCATGAAATAGACCCAGGTATACCGAGAATAATCATCAATGAATGTGACTATATATTGTAGCCCTTTCATTGACTTATGTTTGGCAGGCCCCCATACATCCGAATGGACCAGAACCAGTGGTGAATCAGCTTGATAATTAGAGGAATGGAAAGGCTCTTGTTGAGACTTGCCATATTGACAACCTGCACAAACAATATCCTTTTTAACTTCAAGATTTGGCAGCCCAGAAACCAATCCCTTATTCATCATTAGCTTTAACTTGTCTCAACCCGCGTGCCCCATACGACAGTGCCATAAATCAGCATTTTGTGTCTCCTTTGTCTTCTCAACATACACATGTTCTGCTAACAACACATACACCGTTTCATTCTTGTGACCTTACTAAAGAAGTTTTGAATTCCTTAAACACTTGTACGTCTTTGGGTCCAAATAGAACGTACCTGCCTTTCGATGTCAATTGAGGAACCGAGAGTAGATTTTTCTTCATTCCAGGAACATGGTAAACATCAGACAGTTTCAATTCACGCTTTCGATCTTCGTAGGGAAAGATAACACTACCGATGTGAGCGATTTGATGTCGTGTATTAGCCACAATGACCACGACTCTGCTGCTTCATACTTGACCGGATTACTAAGCTTTTCCTTATCACCTCTTAGATGATTGGAGCACCCCGAATTGTCACACCCTCAAATTCCGGGTCTGGAATCTATCACGGAGGGGTGAACAAACAGGATCGAACACAGTAGTTACACATGAGATGTAGTTTTCTATATGATAAGTTTTAGATAATCAATCTATTATTATTCAGAGCATTAGATATTATACGCAGCGGAAATAAATATATATTGTTTCTTAACAATACATCTAATCACGTCTTATCAATTAATAATATGTATCTTGAGCTCTTATATGATCCTACGTGCATGTCCATAAGCTCCTAGTAGATACCTGAGAATACATGTAAAACCAAGTGTCAACACAGGGTTGGTGAGTTCATAAGTAAGTAAAACACATTGATAAAACATCATTTATCATCAAGTAGGATTTACTGTAAAAGTGTGAGTTTAATTTACTCACCGGTATATGAATAGCTGTCGGAACCCTTTTTAATAAGGTGAACCCGCTATCCCACATACCCACTATGTACAAGCCCAACAAATCCTTCACATAGGATTTGCCCATGTATCATAGTTTAATATCATTTTCACGTGTATATTATGTTATTTATAATAATTCAAATCAGAGGGCGCAAATCTTCTCTTTACATTTATCCTCATATGGGTTGTAAGTGGAACTATAATGACAAACTTTATATAGTGCACATCTGCCTTCTCACACCAGAACAAGTCATCCCGAATGACAATAAGATCTTTATGCATCTTGGTAAGGACCACATGTCCAAACCTTTGTGGGGGTAAGTCACTCCCCGATAGTACTATCCAAAAGATCCCTGCTTATTTATAGTCCAGTTTACAGAGAAGGATTTTCATAGTAACCATATGTGATCATAAATGTGATCAAATTATTATTTAACATAATACACAAAATAATTTGTAACAACATGTATTCCAGCCCCAAAATATTTAAATGATTAAAAAGGGGAATAGTTAAATATGAACTCACCTCAGTCCTTGTGTGTGGTGTTGACAAGCTAGTAAATTCCTGCTAAGGAATTATAATTCACATAAGCAAATAGTTACAAATCCATAACCTAATAAGTTAGATCTTGAACCTGGTGTTCAATTGATCTAGGGTTTGGTTTTCTGGGATTTGTTATAACATATAATTAAATCATTTTATTATCTTTGTTAATTCCTTAATAACTAAAGATATATATTTTATAAAATTTAATTAATTTAATAATGATTTTAACATATCATTATATTCTAAGTAAATTGTAGATATTATTTAAACATGTAAGTTTATATTTAATTTTGTAAGATTTTATAATTTAATTTATAAAATCTAATTTATGTTTATCATGTTTAAAACACAAATAGAATACTTTAATATTTCATAATTTAATTTATAAAATCTAATAGCAAGATTTATAAATAGACACAAATCATCTAAACATTATATTTATATGGTAATGTTATTATAATTGAACATAGATTATGTATAAATAATAAATAATAACATATTATTAAATTATAACATATTTACACGATAAAACATAATATAAATTATCTAATTATTAATTATGTTATCCATAATTACAGATAATATAATGTTCAATAATAAATTAATAATTTGAATTATTATTTAGAATCTATTTGTATAAAAATAATTATTCATATCCTTTGTATATAGTATTTTATAAAAATTATTAAAGAGTTTTTAAATAAATAAATTTATAGAAAATTAATTTGGTACTTTTAAAATAAAGGGAGTTTTTAAAACTTATTTTTATAATTTTGGAAATTTTTGTATATTTTTAAAAGGTCAATAAAGGCATTAAAAAATAATGGGAGGTGCACGGTTCGAACCCGTGACCTCCTTCCCACAATCCCACTTCCAAACCAGTAAACCAAAGGCTCTAAGCCGCACAAAGACTCAGCCTTTAAATCTTTTAAACACAAACTCCAATAATCCCAATTCACCAAGAACCCTAGGTTCGATCCGGATCAAATCGATCCTCAATTCGATACTGTAATCGATTGGAACCATAGGGCTTTTATTCCCTATGAAAAATCGAGCATGTAGGTAGTTTTAATTACCTATTTTGAAGCTCAATACGTGATGCTCGACTAGTTGCAGGTCCGCGACAGAGGGTTCGATCGATTTGCGTGTGTGGGTGTTCTCAGAAGGATTTGCGATTTGTAATAGGGTGATACCACTTATATACTTGTTCAGGTAAGATTAATTCGATTAAAATAGAGTGTTAATGCGATTTGGTGTACTGTAAAGTAGCCGAAAGCGGAACGGGTCGGTTAGATCGATCGCACTCACATTATTTAAAATTGAAGTGGTGTATTGGTTCGTATCTTGTTCTAGAATCGATTGGGACCGGTTTCGTATTTTTAATCGAGTTTTGAATGGGTTTTGGGGTCGTCGGAGGTCCGCCGGAGGCCGGCCGAAGATGTTGCCGGAAAACCGAGGGATCGGGGTTGAGTTTCAGAATTTACAGAAATGGTCCCTGCGGTTTTGATTGTTATCATTTTATGTTTAAAGTTTTAATTTCAAGTTTCAAACTTTACAAAATCACCCCTGGACTTATTAAACCCAATTTTTTTATAAATTATGAAAATATTTTTATTATTATTATTGTTATTATTATTATTATTGTTGTTATTAACAATATCATTATTATTATTATCATTATTATTATTTATTATTATTTTTTATTAAATTAATAAAAAAAAATATAGGAATCACATAAATATTATACGAATTAAATCGCAAATTTTTCGGGTTGTCACACGAATCAACTATCCACTCGTCAAGGCGATTTGGGCGCTTATCCACGGTCGTTACAGTGAGGGCATAATCTTCTTCATCGATCTGAGCCGCTAGAGCCTGAACATCCCATTCACCTTCTTCCTCGACGGTTGCCGAATTCCCTTCGTCGGATGGCTTGGACCTGCAAGCCTTGGCCATATGGCCCCTCCGACCACAAGCATGACAGGAATACGGAAACCGCCGACCAAAATTCTTGAATTTACGATTTCCTTTATCGCCGTTGTAGTCGTTTTTAACCTTCTCCGATCCCTTATCAGAACTTCTCTTGGACAGGGCCTCATTATGGTTGTTGTTGTTGCTGTTGGGCCTGCTTGACTTGTTGGGCCAATTCTTACACTTTTCTTTTCCTCGTGACTTATTTGCGTACAGCACTTCAACATCGGGTTTCGACGCGGAACCAATTGACACACTTCCAAGTTGTTTTGATAATGCTTCCTGATTAGCAAATAAGTTTTTAAATTCTGCCAAGGTAGGTTGTGTGGGCCAACCTTGCACGGCTGCAACGAAGCTTGGGTACTCTTGATTCAATCCATGAATAATAATTCTTTTCATTTGTGCCTTGCCAATTTTTGATTATGGATCGAGCTCTTCTATTTCTCTGCACAGTGTTTTGATTTTATGGAAGTATTGAGGGATTGTCAAATCCCTTTGAGATACTGACAACAGTTCATTCTCTAAGAGTTGCGGCTTCGAATCGTTTTTCTTAGAGAACAAAGTAATCAAGGTATCCCACGCTTCCTTCGGCGTCTCGGAGTCTCGGATATGTTCCAAGACTTCCTCTTCCACTGTGGTTTTCAGAATGAAGAGAGCTTCACCTGCCTTCACCCTCCATTTCTTCAGAACTCCATTGGCATCTTCACGTAACGGTGACTTCGTATCCGAACCGTTCACAACCTCCTATAGATCTTGGCCTTGCAAATACGACGTCAAGCATGTGGACCAAGTGTTTTAGTTATTGTTGTTTAACTTCTTCACATCGCCAACGAGTTGGATCTCCGCAATGAGGGGAAAAAAGAAGGGAAACCAGAACTGATTGGCTCTGATACCAATTGTTGAATTGGTAGAGGCACAAAGAAAACACACACTCTCTTAATTAACAATTCACTCACATATTTGGAACAAAGAAACAATAAACATCGGTTTGCTCCAAGTTTTTTGAATACTTCATTAATGGAATTACAAAGTACATTAAATACTATAGACTACCACTACTCACGTTCCATACCACTACTCCAAAAGAAACAGTCAAATACGAAGCAAACGGAAATAGTTGAAAGATTATTTCTTATTCAACATGTGCTAAAATGAAAACAAAATAAAACTTCCAGTTCATCCTTCATGCACATAACTACGTGGATTAAATATTTAAATTCAACAGATAATATAAACAAAAGAGTAACTTCATATATGTGTAGGACTTGAATCATATAAAACCATCGTTCTCATGTAAAAGCCAAATAAATAAATATGAGGCTTCCAATTCATTATATTCTATTTAGTGGGTGAAATAAAATCTGAATTTCTGTTATTTTCATTTATATGGGTGGTTGAAATTTAATGAACGGTAAAAATGTAAAAAACCTCCATGTAAAAAAAGTTCACAAAATAGTTTTTTTTTCAAGGGCTCAAATGACATTCCCATCCCCGCACTTAACTGTATTTTGTACTCGATGCACACTAGGAAGCAAGTTAACTGAAAAGTGCAAAACAGATAGAACGTGACTATCTTACGGTGTAGCTTGTGATCTATCTAATGGTAGACAGTGGCCTTCACCGATGTCGTGCATGAGAATTTCCCAACCTTCAAAAATCTCTAAACTTGAGGCATTTACCTGAAAAAAGAAATAAAAAGAAAGATAAATTAGGAGAAAATGCAATATATAGAAAAATAAAACAACTATTGGGTTGCCTCCTAATAACGCTTAGTTTATAGAGTCCTTGAGTGGACTTGGCTCTAAATTTAATTTCCGTTGGGGCGAATGCTGATATTTTCCCTAAAATCAGGTGGCTTCTTAATTTGTTCGCAACTCGTTCCATTTAATTTAATCCGTTAACCATTAAGTGGCAAGGGTCTAATAATAGAATTAATTGAAAAGTTGGAACAAGTTGAGCCACCAAGATTTGTGTTTACCCAGACCGAACCTTATATGAGTTATATGACGAGTAGTGCAATCTTCATAACACGATGTTGCGGCCTTCTGATGCTTTACCATTGGTCTGCGTACCCTTGATGCTTTACTAGTGGTCTACGTACCCTTAAAGCCATCTGGTCCTTCTATATACTTGCCTTCTCTAGCATCTTGTTTGTTTAGGGTGGTGATAGTACGATTTCCGCTGATGGTTTGTTATCTATTCAGACCATTTTTTCTTTAGTTTTTATTTCAACTAGTGGATTTAGTTAAGTGGCAGTCCACCATTTTACTCCATTACAAATGATCTTTATTAATGTAAAGTACTGGGTCACATATAACCTCGATTCTTGCATCATTTTTTTAACTCTTCCACTTGCAACTAAATCACTTAGGGGGTGCTTTTTTTTCTCAGAAGTACTCCCAGATCTCTTTTTTCTGCGCCGCGCAGAACACGCGCAGACGTTGGACTCTGCAGATTGTTTGTTTTCCGAAAGATGTTTTATTAAAAAACAACTTTCTGGCGCCTGCGACTGAGTGAAGAAGATATGGAACTATCACTTCTAACCTCTCCTCAATCTCTTCTCACTTCTTTTCCCCTTCACCTGAACTATCTCATCTCCACTTCTCCACCTCTCAACATGACTCCTCCTCATCTTCCCTCTCACCACCGCCCCACCTCCCCACCTCCCCCCACCACCGTCGCCGCCGCCATCACGGCCCCTCCCTGCGCGATAGTTGCCTTATTTACCCGGAGATTGATGTTGATATTGGTATCTCGAAGATCGTTACGGCGATTTTGCATTTGGCGTTGGGGTGTGTGACGGTGGTGACAATTGATATGGGGTTTGTGGTGGAGGCACAGGAGGAGGAGGAGCTGCCGGAGCGGTTGTTTGGGGCGGTGAGGATCTGTCAGATGGAGATGTCGTCGGCGACGGTGGTTGATACGATGGCAAGTCGTCGGTGACGGTGGGGGCTCGCGGTAATCGGGTTCAGGCGTCGTATCTGCACGATGATGGTGGTGATGGTTGTGATTGAATTGTTGGATAGAGGTGATGATGAAGGTGGGGGCTCATGGTAATCGGGTCAAGAAGCAGATGAATAAGAATTAGTTGCAGGATTATTTTACAAAATGAAAATTGGTTTGATTTGCAGGTTTAATTTGTTAGATTGGTAGAAAGATGAAAGGTAAACATGTTGCCTATCAAACACCCAAATGGCAGATCTTGCAAGAATCGTTAGAAGTCTGCAACTACGCTGTCGATTGCTGTTCGACTGTGGGAAGGGATGCATATATAGCAGAGTTTATATGATCTTGTAGGCTGTAGCTATGGTTGATTTAGGTTATGGTTTTTTTCTTCCAGTCTGCAGACGTTGAAAAAACAGTATTTTTCTTGCAGACTGTAAATGTTTGCTTCATCTCTTCTGATGCAGATGTCTGCAGATGTGTCTACGAACTGCAGATGTGTCTGCGAACTGCAGATGTTTTTCTACAGAAAAAACAAACAACACCTTAGTATGGTTCTTTCTAATTTTGACAGTTGGTTATCCATATATTCCAACTCCTCTAAATAGCCAACCAGGTCGAACTTTCCTCCTTCCATTTTTATTATAGGTATGCCTATAAAATAAATCCTCTTTTTAGAATGGTATTGTATGATTTGATTTTTTAGTGTGTTGGGTATCATGGTATTGTATGATTTGATTTTTTAGTGTGTTGGGTATCATGTATCCTTTTTAACTATTAAAGTTATGACTTTATTATCAAAGTTCGAAACTTTTTGAGTTTTTAAAGAGGAAGCGGTTTTACATGTTTAGTTAATCAAATTAACAACCAAAAGCAGGCATCCGGTTACACATGGTTAACCAAAATTAAACGCAACCACATGGTGTATAAAATTTATACCTTGATGATTAATTCACACCTTAGAAGCAATAACGTCTCGATAGTTGACATTGTTCACAAATAAAAATGCAACTTGCAACAACTGCAACAAGTGACGATGATCAGTAACGATGGTGATGGCTCATGGCGGCGATGACAATGGTGCTGGGTGGTTCTTGATGTCAAACCGAGAGAGAGAGAGAGAGACAGAAAGGAGGGGAATTGGTAGTTACAACAACAAAGGGATGAGGATAAGGGTTTCCCGTAGTTCTTCATTTTACACAAATTTTCTTTTAGCCCATAATTAATTAACTTATAATCAGCTTGACTATTAACGATAAATTATCAATAACCATTGTGGTTTATTAATTAATAGTTAATTACATAAACCCATAAATGTTAAAGGGTTTAACTTTACACTTTAGACCATTTAATATTTCACGTTTTAATTATTTATGTAAAAAATAAATGTTATTCTTTCATTGTTGTCAAAAGTGTAACTTTGTGGATCGTACCTCGGTAGCAACCTTTATATTATCAATGAACGGACATCTAATATCCAAGAAACTCCTACTTGGATGATATATCAACTATCTCTCTCAATGTAAACGGTGTTGGACACCTAATATTGGATCGGGTTGAACAAGAACTTCTATAAATCAGTAGTTTATGCGAAATCTCTATTAACCACTTACAACACTTGTGATGGAAATAACACAACAAAATTCTTTCAATGTATTCACTTGATTATAATTTACTAATTACAAGAGAGTAATAACATCAGTATGAGTGTGCAAAACAGCTAACTTTAAAACTATACAAGTGTGAGATATTTATACTATGAAAGCTAAACACTAGGACAAATCTTGAACGTTTATTCTAAGTTAAGATTAATGGCATGCTACAATAATTAAGACACATATTAGGCATACCACGAATGTGTTTTCTATTGGTTATAAGGCACTGTACAACATATACAACAAATTAGTACAACTAATCATTAACAGTTGCACTCTTATGGTAATACCACTACTCTTTAGCATTGACACCCTAGTCTACAAAAGTAGTGAATCAACAATACAGCTGCTGGTTGACAGATACAGTGTGCATGCTAATTCATAGTTGATCGGCAGATAGTCTAGGAGATGAAATATTCAGTTGATAGACTTATCTTTGGCACTTGAACTAGTTCGTCAGAAGCAATCAACACTTAATCTTTGGTAGCTTCATCCTTCAATATCCCAATAAATTCCCTCTAGGATGATACTACCAAAACTATTTGCTTCTTCCACACAAGCATTTCCTTTGAAATTTATCACATGACCCAGTGCATCCGTTGTTAGATTATTAAGATGGATGCTCACCAAATCTTCTATATTATGCTGAGAAAGTGTAAGTCAAATTCACTTACTTGAACACTTCTAGCACCTAGGAAATTTAAAGTAAAAATGTTGATGTTGGAGTCAAAACTTCATGAAGTAATTGGATTATGCACATCCAGTGGAGTTGTGAGAAGAACATCTTCTTCACCATCACCAATTAGTTGTGTATAGACTCTCTACCAATCTTCACCTTCTGAATATATTCCATGGATTTGTATCTAGTAGGCATATCCTTGTATTCATTGACCAGAGAGATCATTCTCTCCAAATCATGGTGGTTAAGTTATACATCCAGTTCAGTGGCATATAGAGATCTTGAACCATCACTTCTTTTAGTGAAGCAAGTCTCAAACTTCATATTATAAACCTAGTCAGTAATTTGAACTTGTTGACTCTTAAAGGGGTTTTCTTATTCATTTTCTAAAGACTTACTTTTAGAATCTTAATTAGTTTTATTCAAATACTTCAAATACTATCTGATCCTATTAGCCGCTAAAGTAGGATTATGATCATCTATTGAAACTATAAATTAGGAAGCAGATGGTTGATCTTCTTGTGGTGGAGATTGTTGGACTAGAACATGGGATGTTCAATAGTTGGATTTGCTAATGAAGCTAATTATTATGAAGGAGGTGGTGGGTCACATTTAGATGGTAGAGTAGGAATGACTTTAGCTGAGGGTACTGGTTGAATAGGTATAGAGGTTTCATAAGATAAAGTTTGTCTTTTTTTCCTTTTGTATTTAGCTGTCTATTTTGCTTTTCAAGATGTTCTCTCTACATCCTCATTACTACCTTTTAACTTCTCTAGCTCTGGAGTCATCACTTGGGTTTCTTAACCTCAACCTGGTTAGATAAGCTATCTTAAATCTATTAAAGCATACTAGTTGATCCCTTGAGTGTGTTATTCTACGAGCTGTTGCTTTGGTGAATACAATATGTGTTCTTAGCTTGATCATCAACCTTGAATTAGATCATATGCAGATAGGGGAGACTCATGAATATCTTCACCAGACTCGGGATGGATTACTGAAGTTAGCACTAGGAGTAGGAACTAGAGGTGTTCAAATTTGGATATCCGAAATTTGAATATCCAAAAATTTTGGACAGTGGATTTCACTATCCGAATTCATATTTGAAATTTCATATTCAATTTAGATATCCGAATTTTAAAAAATATGTATTATTTAATAATTGTTATAAAAAGATTAATATTTTTTATTAAAATATATTTCGGATATATTTATAAAAATACCCAAAATATCCGAAATTTTCAAGTAATATTTTATAATTTAATAATTTTAAAATAATATTTCGGATAATTCAGATATTCGAATATCCAAAAATCTTCAAAAATCACTATTCGAATCTGAAATTTCGGATATATTTTGGATTCGAATTTTCGGATATTCCAGATTCAGATATTACTAAACACCCCTAGTAGGAACCTAATATTCTTATTCTTGATTCCAAAATTCTTAGATCTTGTATAATATGCTCTAGAATGTCTAGAGGTAGGTTAAGAATCTCATTTTTTGAATCATAGTAATTGATTACTTCATTTGTTCTTTTCACTCCATATTATAGTATATTCAGCAACAAGTACTTTGGTTTGCCTGATTATATTTTCTTAAACTGCTAGATCCATCAATCTTGCCTTCCTCACTCTCTTTGGATCTTTTTTTTTATCTTGATCACTGAGGAGATAGACCTGTTGTCTTCCACAGACATAATTTGTTTAGAAAACAGTGATGCTGGATCTTCACTTTGCATCTGGCTTGAATCAAATGACTAGTGATTACCCTTCTCTTTCCACCATGCTTAGCTTCCTACTTGGCTTTAGCTTCTTCAAACTTTAGGAGCTCTCTAGTTGTAATGTTTCTTATGATTTCTCTTGTCTTCAGATCAAGAGTAGAAATACTCATTAGTCCTACTTGTTTGCTAGAGAAACCATAATAGTACAAGTGTATCTTCATCTATTGCTTATCAACATCTTACTTTTTTTACTATTCATCCTCTCCTCTCAGCTTTCTTCTATTTCTTTCTTTATTTTTTCAACTTTGCTGATTGTTTCATTTAAGCTAGAGTTGGAGCAATCAACGTTGCCTTCAAGTCACACAAACTCCACTTCATTACAATTATGGTTCCTCTATTTAAGTTGAACTACCAATCTATATTTCTTAAAGTCCTTTATACTTATTTTGACTCTTTCCTTTGTCAGTAGTGACAATGTGTAACACCCGAAAGTTTGACTTCTCAGCATGTGATGCGACTGAGCTTCAGTCGCCTGTGATTTATGCGACTGAAGTCCAACCGCATGGCTATTCGGCCGATTGGATCTCAACCGCACGATTGGATCTCAACCGCCCGAATGAAGTATGAGCCGAATGGAACACGTGCGATTGGGGGTCCAATCGCATGGTGTTGATGCGACTGAAGGTCCAGTCGCCCCTGGACCAGACGCGACTGAGAGGTGGGTATAAAAGAGGAGCAACTCCATTCTCCTCCCATTTTCAATCGGGAAGAGACAGTGAGCGACCGAGAACAGCAGAGAAGAGAGGGAAAGTGCTGCCCGAGCTCCGAATCCGTCGAGAAGATAGCCAAAGTCGAAGTTCACCTACTTCTACCTGTAATGTGAGTTCTAGGACCCCTCATTTACATGTTTTTAACTGATTTTGGGGCTGGATCACATAATAACCCTAGTTTTGTAAAAGTGTATAGTTGACCCATTTGATGAAATCATAGATAATGTGATTATAGTGTGATATAGGACTTGCACTTGCTTGTATGATGTCCTAGTATGAATCCCTAAGCTTTGGGAGGGTCAATTTGGGTTAAAAACGGGTTTAAGGTGGGTCTGAGCACTTAGGTTCGCGACTACTGTTCTTGAAGAACTCCAGTCGCTGCCCAGTTAGGGTTATGCGACTGAAGGGCCATTCGGCCGAATGAGTGTCAGTTGATGTCCAATCGCCCGATTGAGGTTCAAACGCACGATTGAGCCTCAGTCGCCCGATAGGCCACGCGATCGAAGGTTTCGGTCGCCTAAGCCCAATCGCAGAGTAATTCAGTCGCATAGACCCATTCGCATAGTAGTACAGACGCACGACTGAGGATTCAGTCGCATAGAAGTCCAATCGCATGACTCAGTCGCATGGAAACCATGCGACTAGGGTATGCTCAGTCGCCCGAATAGGGCTGATGTGATTGGATAAAGGAGTGTATGTGTAATATATGTATGCTAGTTATGATGTTTCCATGATGGATGGTGAACACTGATGAATTGTAAATATTAATGTGTCTTGATTTGATGCATGCTTATTCCCCATAGTATACATGATATCTTTAATATATGGAATGAAATTATTATGTAAAGCACAGAGAAAGAGTAACAAAGAAAGAGAAAGGAACAGTAATTAAAGTAACAAGTCTTGCAAGCATATAGGAGTTACACGACTATGTGTCGTTAGCTCAACTGTGTGGCGGGCTAGCTACCCACTGACGCACACAGGGTCAATCAATTGAGATTGGCAGGACCTTTGGACGTGCCCCGGATGTTCGGGTCGGCCTTGTACATAGTACACATAGCCCTTTCGGGGGAACCGTTGAACCCTTCGGGGGATACACATAGCCCTTTCGGGGGAACCGTTGAACCCTTCGGGGGATACACATAGCCCTTTCGGGGGAACCGTTGAACCCTTCGGGGGGATACACATAGCCCTTTCGGGGGAACCGTTGAACCCTTCGGGGGAATACACATAGCCCTTTCGGGGGAAACACAGTTGGCTCTTCGGGGCATATAGATGGCCCGACATCCATTCTCCCCTCGCGCACATAGTTGGGGTATCGCCCACTGGTCCACATAGAAAGTGAAACATAAAGATAAAGTTACAGACAAGGCCTATAGTACAGAGAACGAACATTATTTGTTCACACAGTTGATGCGTGCTCGCATATACAGTACAGTATAGTATAACACAGAAAAAGGGTATTTTTATATACTAATCATAAAACTAGAACTCACTCAGCAACGCTGACTTTTTATGTGTTTCCAGATCGCAGGTAGTGTTGCTGAGGATGGCACGAGACGGCTACTCAGCTCTTTTGGGAGGGCATTCTCCATTTTGTAATGCTGCAACGTCATGTGTTGCGGGCCCGTAACGCACGCAACAAGTCACGTTGCCTGCCATTACGAGATTTCTTGAGGATCTGAATCAACGAGATCACTCAAGAAATCTCCTTTATATATATTTGAATTTAATATCTTCTTTATGAAGAAAAATATATTTTCTTATTTCGGTAGAGGTCGCCGTACGACCCTATGATTGCTGAGGAATATGCATCAGCAGCAATCATAGTATAGTATGCCCCTATGATTGCTGAGGATTCGAATAAACGAGATTGTTAGATAATCTCGGGTTTCTATGTGTCTCCCCAACAATCATAGTAAGGTTAGGATGTGTAAAGCAAGTTGTATTTTGTAATTATGTCAACGATGTAATGACTTTTATGAATGAATGAGAATGTATTTATGTCTTCTTTATTAATTCCGCTGCGTATGTTATGATCATGTATTAAAAGTATGTTTATACAGTGTTTATCTAAAATATATGCAATGAAGAACCAACCGTAGGGTGCCCGGTGAGCGGGGCCTTACAAGTTGGTATCAGAGCAAAAGTTTAAGTAAAATGGGTAAATTTTCATAATAAACCTAAACTTAAACTGAGAATGGGACAGGGAGAATGAGAATGCCATCTGAGTAGCTGCGTGCCATCAGGTATTTTCATAAATGTTAATTAAAGTATGTGCGTGTGAAGTGTGGTTATGTGTGCTGTTAGATTTGGATACTGGTGTAGTCAGGAAGGGTAATGCTTGGGGTACGAAAAGTGGAGTAAGTGACTAATCACAACTGGCCACTGTAATTAGTAACTTACTGTACTTAACATAAACTGAGCTATTTCCCTGAATGACCGTGTTGGTGTTTTAATCTTTCAGTGTGATAGAAGATGGTCGGTGATAGATCATCTGATGCTTCCCGTGATGGTGAACGTGGTGATGAGCCGCGTATCACGCGAGGAAGACTTAGAAAAGAGAAAGTAGTTCGTGAGGAGAACGAGGTTCCTCACCAGGAAGAGACGGACGAAAGCGCCAAGTTGAGAGCCTCGGTAAAAGAGGCAGTGATTGAGGAAGTGCACCAAGTTATGCAGACGATTTTACCGGCTGTAATGACCGAAGCGATAAAGGCAGTAAGAGAAGAGGATAGACGAGGGAGGAGACGGTCCTCCGGTAGACAGCAACGGTCAGGGGTAGAAACAGTATTGTCTGATGATGAAGAGGAAGAAGAGGAAGAACAGGTACGGGAGACAGCCCGGGGTTGTGATTATGGGAAATTCATGAGGTGCAAGCCTCCAACTTTTGATGGTTCAGGTACGGCTGCTGAGGCTCACCAATGGGTGAGAGAGATGGAGGCGGTCCTTGATATCAGCGATTGCCATGAGGATAAAAAGGTGAAGTTTGCTACCCACTCGTTTACGGGGACGGCGTTGTGCTGGTGGGACAATATTGTCCAGGCCGAGGGTAGTCGGGCTATTGGGAAGATGAAGTGGTCGGAGTTGAAAAGAATGGTGATCGAGGAGTTTAGTCCTCGTCGTGAGATGGATAGAGTAGAGAGAGAGTTCCTGCAGCTAGAGGCAGGTACGATGACCCATCAGCAATACACGACTAAGTTCAACGACATGGCACGGTTGGTGCCAGAGCAAGTGACGCCGGTGTCCCGCAAAATTAACTGGTATATTCAGGGGTTGCCAGCCGAAATTCGTTGGCATTTGATTTCTGCCCGACCCAGTACTTTCAGGTCGGCGGTGGATTTAGCCGGTAGGCTGTACGATGAACGGGCTGCGATGGTAAAGGCTGAGGGCAGTAAGAAAGGAAGTGAGGAAAGGAAGTGGCAGGGAAAGAGGTTTGGCCGAGGGGGTGCCTCGACGAGTAATAAGAAGACAAAGGTGGATGACCGCCGGGTGGTCACGTCGGGTTCAGGAGGAAAGAAGTGTGGTAAATGCGGGAGAGAGCACGGTGGTGAGTGCAGATGGGGGCTGAACGTATGTTTCAGGTGTGGTCAGCCTGGCCACATTGCTAGAGACTATAGGAAGCCTAGGGCTGAGGCTTCAGGGGTAAAGAAGACGGGAAGTGAAGGTCCGAAAGCAAGCGCCAGGGCATTCACAATGACGCAGGAAGAGGCGAGGACAGACCCCGATGTAGTGTCCGGTACGTTTCTGGTGAACCAAACTTTAGCCTCCGTGTTGTTTGATTCGGGTGCCAGTAGGAGTTTCATTTCTGTTGCTTTTCGTGCCAAATTGCCTGTTAGTAGTAGACGTGTGGATGTGCCGTTTGATGTAGAGACTGCTATAGGTAAAACCACCAGGATTTCTGAGGTAATTGAGGGTTGCGATGTAGAACTGGAGGGTCACAAATTCCCAGTTAAACCCTTTGCGATGACGTTAGGAGGTTTCGATTTGGTGCTTGGAATGGATTGGTTGGCAGATTTCGAGGCGAACATTGTGTGTCGCAAGAAGATGATCAGTTTGACAGCGCCTGACGGTAGTCCAGTGGCAGTTTATGGGGATCGGGTTACTACGATTCCGAAAGTGATCTCAATGGCAGTGGCGGGGAAATGTATGAGGCGTGGATGTAGCGCCTATTTATGTTATGTGAAAGATGTAGAGAAGCCAGCACCACAACTGTCTGATGTTCCGGTTGTGTGTGAGTTCCCAGACGTATTCCCGGAAGACTTATCGGGATTGCCACCTGACAGAGAGATCGAGTTCCAGATTGATTTAGTACCAGGCGCCCAACCTGTTGCCAAAGCACCATACCGATTGGCCCCGACAGAGATGAAAGAGTTGATGGAGCAGTTACAAGAGCTGTTGGATAAGGGGTTTATTCGACCGAGTATCTCACCTTGGGGTGCTCCGGTCATGTTTGTAAAGAAAAAGGACGGTAGTATGAGGATGTGCATCGACTACCGCGAGTTGAATAAGCTGACAGTAAAGAACAGATACCCCTTGCCGAGAATCGACGACTTGTTTGATCAACTTCAGGGTGCTAATTGGTTTTCACGCATAGATCTTCGATCAGGCTACCATCAACTGAAGGTGAAGGAGCAGGATATCCCTAAAACAGCTTTTCGTACGCGCTACGGTCATTATGAGTTCCTCGTTATGTCATTTGGTTTGACCAACGCGCCAGCTGCTTTTATGGATCTGATGAATAGGGTGTGCCGGCCGATGTTGGATAAATCAGTGATTGTATTCATTGATGACATCTTGATTTATTCAAAAAGCGAGACTGAACATGCCGGTCACATTCGCGAAGTTCTGGAAACGCTGAGAAGGGAGAAGTTGTATGCAAAGTTCTCCAAGTGCGCATTTTGGTTGCGTGAAGTTCAGTTCTTGGGTCACGTGGTAAATCCGGATGGGATTCTAGTTGATCCGGCGAAGGTGGAAGCAGTAATGCAATGGAAGTCTCCGAAAACGCCATCCGAGATCCGTAGTTTCTTGGGTTTGGCGGGTTACTACCGAAGGTTCATCCAAGACTTTTCCAAAATTGCTTCTCCGCTGACCAAGTTGACCCGAAAGGATGTGAAATTTGTGTGGGGTCAAGCTCAAGAGAAGGCGTTTGAAGAACTGAAGATGAGATTGACCCAAGCTCCAGTATTGGCGTTACTCGAGGGGAGTGAAGATTTGGTGGTTTATTCTGATGCCTCCTACTCGGGTTTGGGGTGTGTATTAATGCAGAGGGGAAAGGTGATAGCTTATGCATCCCGGCAGCTGAAAGTTCATGAGGTTAATTACCCTACTCATGACCTGGAGCTAGCAGCTGTGGTTTTCGCGTTAAAGATTTGGCGGCACTATCTGTACGGGACGAAGTGCACCATCTTCACAGACCACAAAAGCTTGAAGTACTTTTTCGAGCAGAAAGATCTGAATATGAGGCAGAGACGGTGGTTGGAACTAATAAAAGACTACGATTGTGAAATCCATTACCACCCGGGCAAGGCTAACGTGGTGGCTGATGCCCTTAGCCGAAAAGAGAGGCCCGAGCCGATTCGGGTGAAAGCATACCACCTAATCATGACCTCAGACATGATGAAACAAGTCAGAGAGTTTCAGGATGAAGCACTGAAAGAAGATCATCTAAACTCTGAACGAATGAGAGGTCTGGTCGCAGAATTGGGTGAGAACGCGATGGGTGTTAGAACTCGGTTTGGGCGTATGTGGATTCCTCGTCTCGGGGACCTACGAATGAAGATTATGGATGAAGCTCATAAGTCCCGATACTCCATTCATCCCGGCGCCACCAAGATGTACCAAGACATGAAGAAAGATTATTGGTGGCCGGGTATGAAACGCGATGTGGTGGAGTATGTGGGTAAATGCCTCACGTGTTTGCAAGTGAAGGCGGAGCACCAGAAGCCGTATGGAAAGATTCAACCTTTGGACATCCCGGAGTGGAAGTGGGAACACATCACCATGGATTTCATCACAAAGCTGCCACACACCCCTAAAGGGTATGATACGATCTGGGTGATTGTGGATCGATTGACGAAGAGTGCTCACTTCTTGCCGATGCGGGAGACATATTCGTCCGAGAAGTTGGCTGATCTTTTCATCAAAGAAATTGTGACTCGTCACGGTGTACCGGTGTCGATTGTGTCTGATCGCGACACCCGGTTTACATCCAAATTCTGGAAGAAATTCCACGATGCTATGGGGATGAGATTGCATATTAGCACGGCTTATCATCCTCAAACGGATGGTCAGTCAGAAAGGACCATTCAGACCTTGGAGGACATGCTCCGAGCATGTGTTATTGACTTCGGGGGAAGTTGGGATGACCATCTACCGTTAGCTGAGTTCTCGTACAACAATAGTTATCACGCTAGTATTGGCATGCCGCCCTACGAGATGTTATACGGTAGAAGATGCAGGACCCCCGTCTGTTGGGGTGAAATTGGTCAGAAAGAATTGGGGAGCGTCGAAGTGGTAGAGGCTACGACTGAAAAGCTCGAAAGAATTAAAGTGTATATGAAGGCAGCCAAAGATCGACAGAAGTCGTATGCCGACAAGCGACGCCGACCAATTGAGTTCAAAGTGGGAGACCGGGTTATGCTGAAGGTCTCACCTTGGAAAGGGATCATTCGATTCCGAAAGCGGGGTAAATTGAGTCCGCGATATATAGGCCCTTTCCGGATTGTTGCTCGAGTGGGGGAGGTGGCTTATAGGTTGAATCTGCCAGACGAACTAAGTGGAATTCACCCGACTTTCCACGTGTCTCATCTGAGGAAATGTTTGGCAGACGAAGACATGGTCGTTCCACTGGGTGATATCGAGATAGACGAAAAGCTCAATTATGTAGAGCAACCAGTGGCGATCATAGATCGCAAAGAAAAGAAGTTGAGAAATAAGGTGGTTCCCCTTGTGCGTGTACAGTGGCGGCACAGGAAGGGATCCGAGTCGACGTGGGAAACTGAAGAAGAAATGAGGCAGCATTACCCACGATTGTTCGAAGAATGACAGGTTTCGGGGACGAAACCTAAAATAAGGGGGGTGGACTTGTAACACCCGAAAGTTTGACTTCTCAGCATGTGATGCGACTGAGCTTCAGTCGCCTGTGATTTATGCGACTGAAGTCCAACCGCATGGCTATTCGGCCGATTGGATCTCAACCGCACGATTGGATCTCAACCGCCCGAATGAAGTATGAGCCGAATGGAACACGTGCGATTGGGGGTCCAATCGCATGGTGTTGATGCGACTGAAGGTCCAGTCGCCCCTGGACCAGACGCGACTGAGAGGTGGGTATAAAAGAGGAGCAACTCCATTCTCCTCCCATTTTCAATCGGGAAGAGACAGTGAGCGACCGAGAACAGCAGAGAAGAGAGGGAAAGTGCTGCCCGAGCTCCGAATCCGTCGAGAAGATAGCCAAAGTCGAAGTTCACCTACTTCTACCTGTAATGTGAGTTCTAGGACCCCTCATTTACATGTTTTTAACTGATTTTGGGGCTGGATCACATAATAACCCTAGTTTTGTAAAAGTGTATAGTTGACCCATTTGATGAAATCATAGATAATGTGATTATAGTGTGATATAGGACTTGCACTTGCTTGTATGATGTCCTAGTATGAATCCCTAAGCTTTGGGAGGGTCAATTTGGGTTAAAAACGGGTTTAAGGTGGGTCTGAGCACTTAGGTTCGCGACTACTGTTCTTGAAGAACTCCAGTCGCTGCCCAGTTAGGGTTATGCGACTGAAGGGCCATTCGGCCGAATGAGTGTCAGTTGATGTCCAATCGCCCGATTGAGGTTCAAACGCACGATTGAGCCTCAGTCGCCCGATAGGCCACGCGATCGAAGGTTTCGGTCGCCTAAGCCCAATCGCAGAGTAATTCAGTCGCATAGACCCATTCGCATAGTAGTACAGACGCACGACTGAGGATTCAGTCGCATAGAAGTCCAATCGCATGACTCAGTCGCATGGAAACCATGCGACTAGGGTATGCTCAGTCGCCCGAATAGGGCTGATGTGATTGGATAAAGGAGTGTATGTGTAATATATGTATGCTAGTTATGATGTTTCCATGATGGATGGTGAACACTGATGAATTGTAAATATTAATGTGTCTTGATTTGATGCATGCTTATTCCCCATAGTATACATGATATCTTTAATATATGGAATGAAATTATTATGTAAAGCACAGAGAAAGAGTAACAAAGAAAGAGAAAGGAACAGTAATTAAAGTAACAAGTCTTGCAAGCATATAGGAGTTACACGACTATGTGTCGTTAGCTCAACTGTGTGGCGGGCTAGCTACCCACTGACGCACACAGGGTCAATCAATTGAGATTGGCAGGACCTTTGGACGTGCCCCGGATGTTCGGGTCGGCCTTGTACATAGTACACATAGCCCTTTCGGGGGAACCGTTGAACCCTTCGGGGGGATACACATAGCCCTTTCGGGGGAACCGTTGAACCCTTCGGGGGGATACACATAGCCCTTTCGGGGGAACCGTTGAACCTTCGGGGGGATACACATAGCCCTTTCGGGGGAACCGTTGAACCCTTCGGGGGAATACACATAGCCCTTTCGGGGGAAACACAGTTGGCTCTTCGGGGCATATAGATGGCCCGACATCCATTCTCCCCTCGCGCACATAGTTGGGGTATCGCCCACTGGTCCACATAGAAAGTGAAACATAAAGATAAAGTTACAGACAAGGCCTATAGTACAGAGAACGAACATTATTTGTTCACACAGTTGATGCGTGCTCGCATATACAGTACAGTATAGTATAACACAGAAAAAGGGTATTTTTATATACTAATCATAAAACTAGAACTCACTCAGCAACGCTGACTTTTTATGTGTTTCCAGATCGCAGGTAGTGTTGCTGAGGATGGCACGAGACGGCTACTCAGCTCTTTTGGGAGGGCATTCTCCATTTTGTAATGCTGCAACGTCATGTGTTGCGGGCCCGTAACGCACGCAACAAGTCACGTTGCCTGCCATTACGAGATTTCTTGAGGATCTGAATCAACGAGATCACTCAAGAAATCTCCTTTATATATTTGAATTTAATATCTTCTTTATGAAGAAAAATATATTTTCTTATTTCGGTAGAGGTCGCCGTACGACCCTATGATTGCTGAGGAATATGCATCAGCAGCAATCATAGTATAGTATGCCCCTATGATTGCTGAGGATTCGAATAAACGAGATTGTTAGATAATCTCGGGTTTCTATGTGTCTCCCCAACAATCATAGTAAGGTTAGGATGTGTAAAGCAAGTTGTATTTTGTAATTATGTCAACGATGTAATGACTTTTATGAATGAATGAGAATGTATTTATGTCTTCTTTATTAATTCCGCTGCGTATGTTATGATCATGTATTAAAAGTATGTTTATACAGTGTTTATCTAAAATATATGCAATGAAGAACCAACCGTAGGGTGCCCGGTGAGCGGGGCCTTACACAATGACATTGGAAGTACAAACTTTAGTAGGTCTGAATGTCGAGAGTCGGTAGATGCCGGGAGTTTGGTAGATACCTATGTTACGTCACTAGCTGAGTAGGTTCATTGGAAGTTGTTTGAACTCTCTTAGCTTTATTAGTGACTTCTAGGCCATGTGTTTCAATGTTCACCTCAGAGTTAACCTCAGTTTTAGCATTGACATCCGGTTGATCAAATATCACCTCAACTGATTTCTTGAATTCAGACTTAGGCTTGTCTTCTTCATTTCTTTCATGCTAAGAAGTTTCTTCTTTAAAAGTGATTCCTTGTCTTTCCAAGTTATTATCCATTGTTTGTGTTTCTTTTTTGTATAGATCACCATCTAATCATGAGCTTAGCTGCTGACTGACACTCTTGTCCAGATGGTTTGGCGATTATAGCATTTGATGATTTCTCCAGTACTTCAACAACCTCAGATAGAAGTTTAAGCAATAGAGCTTCTTCTACAACAGAATTTTTAGAGTTGCTTCCAATCCAGGTACTAACTCTCTTTTTGATGAAAACTTATTAGACCTTTTTGTTTTAAGAGACGCTGGAATACTTGATTTTTGTAGAGACATCCTTCTTCTGATGATCTGAACCTTCCTGTTTAGATTGCTCGTTATCCTTATGTACTCTTTCTTTTTTCCTCTAAGTTGTCATATCCATGTTCATTTAGCGGAGCATTTAGCTTAACTTTAGCGTCTAACATGGGTTCATATTCATCATTCCATATTAAAAGAAAGAGATTTGATAAGTGCTGCTGATTACTTCTTGAGCAAGTTGAAGAAATTCATTAGCTTCTTTAGGATCATCTTCTCCCTTTTTGGTAACATCATCTAAGATTCTAGATGTCACTATGAGTTGACGGTTGTTTCAGACAAAGGATAACTAACTCTTAAAGCATGATTGCTTCATTAAGAGTGGTAACCTCAAATTTAAGGTTAGACACTCTATCTACTGATTCTCTTAGATTGCTGAATTGAGCTTCTAAATTAGCCACTCTAGACGCTTCATTCCTTAGAATGGTGGTCTCAGATTCAAGACCAGCCACTCTATATGCTGATGCTTTCAGTAGATAGTTCTCAAGTTCAAGAATTGCTGCTTTTTCAGTGTATTCCTTTAGCTTAGTGTTCTTATTTTATAGATTACTTAGCCTACTTAGCAGATCACTATTTGTTGTTGTTAATTCCTATACAAATTCTTTCAAAATTACCCTCATCCATAGATATGGCATCCTTGAGACCATATGAGGTCTTACGCCTATCCTCTACATCCTCACCCCTAGATAGGGTTTCTAGGCACCTTGGATTCCTCTCTTCAAGAGATACTTCCAAAGAAGTACACTCAGAATGAGTTGTCATGGTTGGGGTCCTACATATGTTAGCACTGTCCATCTAATTTTTTATGTATTAGTTATAGTGGCAACCCCTTTCACATTAATCTTTTTAATCACCTAAGATTAACCTTTTCTGTTATAGGATCTGAGATAGATGTTTCCATAGGCAATTCAATCACCACCATCTATGTAATAGGGTTTGAGGGAAACAGTGGATCATGCTAAAAAGCAGTGTAGGCATCCTCATCCTAGGGTATTGAGATGGAAATTATGGAGGATATGTGTTTAAGGGAAATGGATTTGATAAGTTCCTAATGAGGTTGTATCTTTAAAAACTTCCTTAGTAATGTTAGGATCCCTTTGGGTATGCGGAATAGAGTGATATGACTCAAGTGGAGGGCTAATCGGCTACGCTTGGGTCCGCTTAAAAGAAGACAAGGAATCTTCTTGTTTGAGCCTTTCTTAGGTGGGGCGACTTAGTTAGGATCTTGGTATCCAACTTTGCCTTTTTGAGTGGTGGAGTTTTGGAGACTTGCACTGTCTCAATAGATAGTGCAGGGGTTTGCTTTCTCTTTATGTATTTGAAGATTTTGGCTTTAAAGTGGAGGATATGGCATTGGAAGGTTAATCCACACTATGATCTCGAGGTTCAATGACTAAAGCATATGAATAAACAAAGTTCAATCTATTCCAGCATAGGCTTTGGGTGTTGCCTTGAACTTTGTAAAAATTGCTTTGCTAAAGGGACTAAATGTATACATTTGCCTTCCAACTTAAGTTTGTCACCCAGTTCTTGATTTGAAATGTATTGAAGGAACCTTAGGTAGATTAAAAACTAGAATTTCTCGGTAGAAATTGCATTCTTACATTGTTTTGAAAAATAAAGTTTGAGAAATTATAACTCTGTTGTTTCACAAGTCCATGGATAGCCCTAGCTAAATCTAATAGGACTTGATCCTAACTTCCAGATTTATTAGACAAACTATTGGGTTCAACAAGACGAGAAACTGAAGCTTTTCAAATCACAATCATTGATGACTGAATATCTCATTATACAAATTCAGAGACCATGTTGTTCACAACAAGAAAAACAATACAAGATAAAGTCAACATAACAAAGTCAACATTAAGACAAAAAGAAAATTTAAAATTAGGTCATGATGTAACAATAGTATAAATAGAAACCTATTAATGAAAATGGTGGTGTGTATTTCTTATGGTGTGAATTACCACCCAAGGAGAATGCCTCCTTTGGGGTGGGTTTGATCTTCATCTTTCATCTATGATTATTATTGTAATTTGTTCATCAACATTAATGAAATCATAACAGTTATCATCATCTATCTCTTTGGTCTTTGATTCATATACATACACTTATCTTAATTTTGATTTCTAGGTCATGAACATGATGAATCCTAAGATACAAGCTCAATGAATTTGAAATATTGATTCAACAAAATGGTGTAAGAGCTGTTGGTTGCTGGATTCATCTAGTTTTAAGATCTGATTTCAATTTTAATGAGGTCAAGAACAATGAAGAAAATAAAAAAAATGAGGAACAAAAGCATATGTTCATCAAAACCCATCTGTTCATCTACAAAATACAAAAGAAAAATCAGCAAATCTATTCAAATTGTTACGATTTGAAGGTGATTAATCATGGTTTCGATTATTCCTTCAAAACTCGATGCAGTTTAACAAGATTAACATTAAAAGAATGAAAAATAAAAAAGAGTTCGAGTTTCACGATTCACTATCAACCCATTTTCGTCGCAGCTTTAGAAAATCGATTGAACATTAAGAAATTGATGTTATGATCATAATAAAAATCAAGGATTAAAGCTGATTCACTAAAGAATCAAGCATTTGAGTGATTATTCAATAATCTATATGTTTCAATGATGACCCGAGCCCTGTTGTCAATAGCGAACGTAGCGGGCGCTATAGCGCGCTACGTCGCGGCAAGGTCAAGGCTACCTATCTAGTACTTAGCGGTATATAGCGACCTGCAGTGACATTTTTTTTTTTTTTATTCTTTATTACTATAAAATTGACACAAATAGAGTATTTTAGCTAATTTTGTGGTGTTTGCTTATATATTCTACTACTTTATAGCTAAACATGTTTATTTATTGAATGTAAAACATTTCTTAAAGCTTCTACTACCTTATCGCTAAACACGAAATAGCGGACGATATTTATCGCTATTTGCTACATAGCATATAGGTGACTTGTCGCTATTTACCGCTATTCACTATTGACAACTATGGACCCGAGTCATGTGTTTGTATTCGTGCTATTGGATTTGGAAATCCAAATCAAATGCGTTGTTATCAAATTCAATGATTAATGCGCATGAATAATAATGCAATGCGTATAAAATATATTTGGTTAATGCGGCTGACTTATCACTACTACAAATGCAGGTGGTACATTTACTGCAAATGATACTCATCTAATGCGTATGTAGTAATAATTATTGTCGACTAATGCGGTTGACTTGTTAAAGAAATACGACCGCCACATGTGAACGTTTAATCCCAATCGACAGAGAAAGTTTTGTTCATTTAATGGTGCTGTATGCACATGAAGCTGCCACATGTGAACATTTAATCCCAACCGACAAAGAAAGGCAGATACTTGTGAACAAGAATTGCGGCTGATTATCACTCACATGAAGACAAATGCGAATGAAAGGGAATTTTAATACGACTGCTTGGTCAAGAAAACAAATGCGGCTCCATATGCAACTAATACGAATGGGTGTATGTATGAAGGACATACTATGCGGATACTTGGTTGCACAAAGTCCCAACAATTCGAAATATCATAACAAATGCGATTAAATGCTATGTGATACAAACGTGGGTGTTATTTTAGAACAAATGCAGATGTTATTTTTTAATAACAAATGCCGTAGCTCTTTTGATAATCTTCCATGTCATGCCGCTATTATCCATGTCATGCGGCTATTATCCATGTCAAGATAAATGAGGCTGTTTGATTTAACACTATTATAAGATTAAGATAGATTATCTAGATATTTATGCTAACCAAATATCTCTCAGCATGCACTGAAGTACAGGGAAGTAGTTCGGAAGAGTTGACAATGTACAAAGAAAAGTAATTAAGTGTCAAATCTTTCGAAACCAAACGACAGAAATCTTCCGAAGCCAAAAGTGAAGTCTTCCGAAGCTTAAAGACAAAGTCTTCTAAAGCTTGAAGAGTGAAATCTTCCAAAGACTAAGAAGACATGTGTGCCTGACATACTTTTGACAAAATCAGAAGACCTTTTCGCGTCAGCTTTAAAGATTCATCAACTTATATAAGTTGGTGATTACATTTTTACTTTTGTCAACTGTACATCATGGTCTTTTATGTGTAACTTCCTACTTTAGTACTTTTATCCTTATTGTAATACAATAGGATATGAGCTATGGTATGTCATAGTCACATGTCAAAAGACAATCTACCATTAGACTTTACATTGATCTTGTTGTCTAGATTAGTGTACAGCTGGCCTTTAAAGTATGACATGCTGTAGATGTTGTATAAAGTATCTCATGTATCAGTCTTAGGACTAAGCTTTGCAACACTTGAGAGCAATATACATCATCATTGAAAATCAATTTTCTTGAGTGTTCTTACTTATTTGTTCATTGTTTCTTTGTCTGGTTCCCTATTTGATCTAGTAAGTGTGCTATCTCTAACTGTGAAACTGTTCTTGAACCATTACATGGTCCTTCAATTGGTATTAGAGCTTTTCAGGTTCTTGATTGTAAGATCTCATCATCTTGAATCACTTTTAGTTTCACATTCACTTACTTGCTTAAATGGTAGCTCTTTCTAAAGCTGATATTGAAACTTGCACAATGACTAGGTCTCCACTGATCACTCCTGATAACTTTGACACTTGGTGCATGAGAATAAAAGGGTTCATCAAGTCTCAAGATAACAGCATGTAGAGATCTGTAGTCTCTAGATCTCACATCACAAATACTACTTTAGCAACTACTGCAGGTGGGGTGATAACCAAGGAAATGGCTGATTATTCTGAAGATTACTAGAAGAAAATAGACATTGATTAGAATGCCATACCGCTCTTCAAACTGCTCTTCCCAACTCCATCTAAAGAGGCTTCAAGAAGTGCAAAAGTGCAAAAGAACTTTAGAATGCACTGTAGCTGATGTATGAAGGATCTGAGGAAGCCAAGGAGAACAAGAAAGACATCAGCAAGCAGCAGCTTGAAAACTTCACCTATAAGACAGGTGAAACTATGACTCAAAAATATTCCAGGCATGCTGAGATTGTAGATACTCTAGTAGATGTTGGAGTCAAACTTGAGAACAGGGATATAGTGAGGAAGTTTACCTGACCGGTTAAGGGAGGTCGATACAATCAGTCGTATAATGAGGAGAGTGTTAGAACACTTAACATATCAAATAGGAAACCGGGTTTGAGCATGAGATGCAAAGAACACAAGTAAAACAATAAGAGAGAACTCAAGAACAATATATACGGTTTTCAAGAATGACGTATATTAATCTCAAGTTCTTTTACAAGTGCTACCAAGCATAAAAATAAGATACAAGATCCTGAGATTCTTTATACTACATCCTACAACTGGCTATACTTTGAAAGCTAGCTGGAAACATTGATTGACAACAAGATCAATGTAGAGTCAAAAGAGAGATTGCCTTTTGACTAGTGACTATGACATGCCATAGCTCATATCCTAATATATTACAATAAGGATAAAAGTAAAAGTAGAAAATTACATACTCGAGATCTCAATGTATAGTTACAAAAGCATGGACCTTTTCACTAATTCATGTAAATTGGTAAGACTTCAGAGTTGCAGCGGAAAGTGGGTCAGCTTTATATAATAGTACATCCAAGGAAAGTATATTCTCCTCTGTCTTTGGAAGAAATCAGTCTTCACTTCATTTGAATTTGGAAGACTTTGTCTTTGAAGCTTCGAAAGACTTCATCTTTTGGCTTCAGAAGATTTGGTCTTTGGCTTTAGAAGATTCTACACTTAGAATATTTTCTCTGCAGAGTGTAAAACTTCCGAAGCAACTTCTACCTTGTAATAATGCATGCATGTAGGAAGCTTTTGGTTGTTTTGGTTGTATCAACCTTCTTATATAACCTTACAAACTCCCCTTAGGCTGATGCTACCAAAACAGAGAAGATTGTTCAGAAGTTAACAGTCCTTATAAGGATCAAGATCTTTCCCATCTTCATTATTTGATCAGGATCTCTCAAACCCTCTTAATATCTTCTCATGTCATGGAGATCATGTCAAGGTAGGTCAATAATGTCTTGCCAGAACTAGACATCTTGACCACCTTGATCTCTGATAACATACCATCTGTCTAGATTAGCAGCAAAAGTCCAGTACAGGATGGTCTTCCTATGGTAAGAGGCTGTGCTTGAGTAGGAGTTGATTGAGCAGCCTCTGTAGTGTAAGGCCCCGTTCCTGGATACCTCACAGTTGGTCAATCATAGCACAAAACATACATAATATAATAAATTTCATAAAAACATTACAGCGGAAGTCATTAACAAAAGAACATTCATTTTATTAATAATTACTGTTGTTATGCAATACAACATCATTTAAACTACAAAAGAAAACTTCCATTGAATGCATTACAAAACAACAGTAATAACATGTGTGAATGGATGCCAATCTTGCCCTGCCGAGTAGCTTCCCCATGTGCCATCCTTAGCAACCATTACCTGCTAACTGAAAATGCATAACACTCAGCGTTGCTGAGTGTGTTCTAGTTTTAGTATATAAAAATACCTTACATATATCGTACATAAAATACTCTTTTCATATAAAGACTTTCTTACTTTCACACAAGTTCATTCGTTATCGTACGTATTCGTTCGTTTCATACTTTATCATTTCATTCGTTATCGTTCGTTTTGTACTTTATCCTTATCTTTCGTTATCGTTCATTTCGTACTTTATCATTCATACTTCATTACTTCGCTCATTTCGTACTGATTCTAGATCCTGTCAGGCTTCTCCCCCATCATGGTCCGAAACCACCATTCCGAGCATGAAACTCCATTACTAATTGGCACGAAGCCCGTGGCCCAAAGCCACCATTCCAGGCACAAAGCCTCATTACTAATTGGCACAAAGCTCGTGGCCCAAAGCCACCATTCCGGGCCCAAAGCCTCATTACTAATTGGCACAAAGCCCGTGGCCCGAAGCCACCATTCCGGGCACGAAGCCTCATTTCTATCTTGCACAAAGCCCGGGGTCGAATGACAAAGATCCCGTTTCGTACTATGGATTCAGTGACCAAGACTGATCCCCTGTGTGTGAACCCTCATGGGTTAGCTAAAATCGCACGCTATCATACACACAGTTGAGCTAACAACTCTCACAGAGTTATGATCCTTGTTTCTTTCTTTCTGCTCACAAGCCTTTTCTTTCTTTCCTTATGTTTCACTTTTCATCTTTGTTATCTTTCACTTTATTATGTTATACTTTACGTTCATTCATACACTCGTCATACTACGTAAAATTATAACATAATACTTAATGTATATTATAATATAATATATATATACGTTTTGAAAATTATTAAAAGATAACACTTTATACTTATATACATATCACCCATTCATCACCACATCATACATGTTCTAAGCATAAACCCACACCTTTTTATGCTTAGAATAGTCCACAAGTCAAACTAGGATCAAACCCTAAAATTCTATTTTTCCTCCAAAATTCAGAAAATTTTCTAAGTGTTTGGGCGCATGGACATTATTCAGGCACATCAGGACTATTTAGGCGTTTCTCAACTATGCAGGCGCATGAGCCTACACTTAACCATTTCAACACTCAGGCGCATGAGCCTCTTGGGCGCATAGGCACTATTTCGGCGTACCAAACTTCACTTAGAAAATTCTACGGTAAATCTAGGCGCATGGATTACTGTTTGGGCGCATCATCTCATACTTAGACTTTTAAGCCTATTTTTTAGGCGCATGGGTCCTTTTTGGGCGCATCATCTCATACTTAGACTTTTAAGTCTATTTTTTAGGCGCATGGGTCCTGTTTGGGCGGATCACCTCACTTAAAACTTTTCTAAGGCAAAATAGTGGGCGTATGGGCCCTGTTTGGGCACATGAACACCATCTTATATGTTTCTAACCTATTTTTCAGTGCCAAACAATGTCTTAGCATGTTCTAAGCCTTACACTACCATACTAAGCCTTAACATAACATGTACAACCATAAACTACCAACATACAAGCATATATTCATACGATCATACATATAGATATTTATAAAAATCATTTGCACGCATTTTCGGCCCCGAAAAAGTTGTAAAACAAGTATAACATGGGATCTAGAGACTCACTTTTGCTACTCAAATGCCCAGCTCCTTCAACTTGAACTTTTCAGAAGTTCTTAACACCTAGACATGTCCAAAAATACATACGCGAACACACACATACACATGAGAAACATGTAAAAATCGGCTCTAAGACTAAAAACTCGGTTGAAACCGAACATTTACAAGAAAATTTTACCTTTTGCAGTGTCTTCTACTTCTTCTCTCTAAAACTCAATAAAACTCTGCATTCTGTCTCTAAAACCGTCGAGCAGTTGGTGTGATCAGAGAAGTGGGTGGCCATGCCCACTTTAAACAAAATAATTATATTAATTTGTCCTTTTACACCTTTAACCCAAATATCTTTCTTTTTCTTTTCCTCATTTCTTTTCCTTTCTTTTGAAGTGATAAAATTTCCAGGTGCTACAAGTCCACCCCCTTAAAGAGGTTTCGCTCTCGAAAGCCGTCACTCTTTGAATAACCGTGGGTAGTGCTGTCTCATCTCTTCCTCAGTCTCCCACGTAGACTCAGAATCCTTTCGGTGTTTCCAATGCACTCGTACCAATGGAACCATTTTATTTCTCAATCTCTTCTCTTTCCGATCAATGATTGCCACAGGTTGCTCTACATTATTAAGCCGTTCGTCCACCTCGATATCATCCAGTGCTACAATCATATCTTCATCTGCTAAGCACTTCCTCAGATGAGATACATGGAATGTCGGGTGAATTCCACTTAACTCATCTAGCAATTCTAACCGATAGGCCACCTCTTCTACTCGAGTAATGATTTGGAAAGGCCCTATAGACCTCGGGCTTAGCTTACCTCGCTTCCTGAATTGAATGATTCTCTTCCAAGGTGAGACCTTCAACATAACTCGGTTGCCCACCTTGAATTCGATTGGTCTACGCCTCTTGTCGGCGTATGACTTTTGCCTATCCTTCGCTGCCTTTATAAAGGCCTTGATCTTTTCCAATTTTTAGTTGTAGCCTCGATCACCTCAAGACTCCCCAACTCTTTCTGTCCAATATCACCCCAACATATGGGTGTCCTACACCTCCTACCGTATAGCATCTCGTAAGGTGGCATACCAATACTGGCATGATAACTGTTATTATATGAGAATTCTGCTAATGGTAAGTGATCATCCCAACTTCCTCCAAAATCGATCACGCATGCTCAAAGCATATCCTCGAGCATCTGGATGGTCCTCTCCGACAGACAGTCCGTTTGAGATGGTAGGCTGTGCTAATGTGTAGCCTCGTCCCCATCGCAACATGGAATCTCTTCCAAAACTTTGATGTGAATCGGGTGTCATGATAAGACATAATAGACACCGACACACCATGATGAGCTACAATCTCTTTAATGAAAAGATCCGCTAACCTCTCGGATGAATACTTCTCGTGGATCGGTAGGAAATGAGCACTCTTTGTTAGTTGATCAACTATCACCCAAATGGTATCGCACCCCCTCGCCATACGAGGTAGCTTAGTAATAAAGTCCATGGTGATGTGCTCCCACTTCCACTCGAGTATATCCAATGGTTGGATCTTCCCGTATGGCCTCTGATGTTCTACCTTCACTTGTAAGCAAGTAAGGCACTTACTCACATACTCCACCACGTCTCGTTTCATACCCAACCACCAGTAGTCCTTCTTCATGTCGTGATACATCTTGGTGGCGCCTGGATGAATAGAGTATCGAGTCTTATGAGCCTCATCCATAATTCGTCCCCTTAGATCCCCGTAATGAGGTATCCATATTCGTCCGTTTCGGGTCCTAACACCGAGAGTGTTTTCTCCCAACTCCGTGACTAAACCTCTTATCCTATCAGAGTTAAGGCGATCTTCTTTCAACGCCTCATCTCAGAATCCCTTTACCTGTGTCTTCACATCAGCGGTCATAACCAACTGATAAGCCTTCACCCAAATCGGCTCTTGTCTCTCTTTTCGGCTAAGGGCGTCGGCCACCACATTAGCCTTACCCGGATGGTAATGGATCTCACAGTCGTAGTCATTGATGAGCTCTTACCATCACCTCATTCTCATGTTGAGATCCTTTTGCTCAAAGAAATACTTCAAACTCTTGTGGTCCGTGAAGATGGTGCACTTCATCCCGTATAAGTACTGCCTCCAAATCTTCAACGCAAAGACCACCGCTACAAGCTCTAAGTCATGAGTAGGGTAGTTGACTTTGTTGGTTTTCAGCTGTCGGGATGCGTAGGCTATTACACTTCCACGTTGCATCAACACGCCACCTAGTCCTGAATAAGAAGCATTCGAATATACCACTAAGTTTTCACTCCCCTCTGGTAATGTCAAGACAGGAGCTTGAGTCAATCTTGTCTTCAACTCCTTAAAAGCATGCTCCTTTTCTCTACCCCACACATATTTAACATCCATTCGAGTCGATTTGGTCAAAGGTGAGGCTATCTTAGAAAAGTCCTGGATGAACCTCCTGTAATAACCCGCCAAACCCAAGAATTTACGGATCTCAGATGGCGTCTTTGGAGATTTCCATTGCATTACGACCTCAACCTTTGCCAGGTCCACCATAATTCCTTCAGCATTCACTATGTGACCCAAGAATTGAACCTCACGCAACCAAAAAGCACACTTAGAGAATTTAGCATATAACTTCTCTCTTCCAAGTGTTTCCAATACTTCCTATATATGACCTGCATGTTCTTCCTTGCTTTTGAATAAATCAGGATATCATCAATGAACATAGTCACTGATTTATCTAACGTGGGCCGACACACTCGATTCATCAACTCCATAAAGACATGACGAGAAACTCGTAGTGTCCATAACGCGTATGAAAAGCTGTCATAGGAATGTCTTTCTCCTTTGCTTTCAATTGATGATAGCCAGACCGAAGGTTTATCCTCGAGAACCAACTGGTACCTTGAAGCTGATAAACAAGGCATCGATCCTTGGTAACGGGTACCGATTCTTTACCGTCAACTTGTTCAGCTCACGGTAGTCAATGCACATCCGCATATTACCATCCTTCTTCTTAACAAACAAGACCGGAGCACCCCATGGAGAGATATTTGGTCGAATGAATCCTTTATCCATTAACTCTTGTAATTGATCCATGAGTTCCTTCATCTCATCGGAGCTAATCGATACGGTGCCTTGGCAACAGGTTGAGCACAGGGAATCAGATCAATCTGAAACTCAATCTCACGATCCAGTGGCACTCTTGGCAAATACTCTAGGAACACGTCTGGAAAGTCGCATACCACTAGTACGTTAGATAGTTGTGGCACTGACGCGTCCACATCTTTCACCTTGGCCAGGTAGGCACTACATCCACATCTCATGTACTTCCCTGCCACCGCCATCGATATCACCTTTGGAACCGTAGTAACGCGATCACCGTAGACTGTCACCAAGTTTCCATCGAGCACAGTTAATCGAATCATCTTCTTGCGACACGCGATGTTTTCTTCATAGGTTGCTAACCAATCCATCACTAGCACTACATCAAATCCGTCTAGGGGCATCACATGTAACTTTGCAGAAAACATATGGCTTTCTAATTCTATGGCACAGTCCTCTATCATAGCAGTAATTCTAGTGGACTTACCAATAACAGTTTCTGTGTCAAAATGTTCATCAATACTTGTACTACTAACATGCAACTTAGCACAGAAAGCAGTAGAAATATAGCACCAGATCAAATAACACAGAGGCACAATTTTGGTTTACTAGAAACATACCTGACACGATATCGAGATCCTCTCTGGCCTCCTTCCGCGTCATCGTGAAGGCTCTAGCACTAGCCCTCTGTCCTTCTTCCTCTGGCCTCTTCTTCGCCCCAGAACTCTCAGCCCTTGGCTTCTTACAGTCCCTACTCACGTGGCCTTCCTCACCACAGTTATAACACCGTATAAGTCCACACACCTTCGCCACATGACTAGGCTTCCCACACTTGAAGCACACATTCATGCCCCACTTACACTCACCAACGTACTCTCTCCCACATTTACCACACTTCTTTATGATGACTCCACTCTACAATCATCCACCTTCATCCTCTTGTTGTTTGGAGTGAAAACCCCACGTCCAAACCTCTTCCCACTCCAGTGCCTGCCACCATCACCGGTCTTCCTCACCTCGACTACTGTCACTTCCCTCTTATCGTACAACCTCCCAGCCAAATCCACTACCGACCTAAAAGTGCTTGGTCGGTCAGGAATCAAGTTCCTGCGAACATCGGCTGGTAATCGTTGGATGTACTTTTTGATCTTCTTTGACAACGGCGTCACTTGATCTGGTACCAGGCTCGCCATCTCATTAAACTTGGTGATATACTATTGGTGTCTCATGGTTCCCGCCTCCAGTTGCAGGAACTCCCTCTCAATCTTGTCTAACTCCCTGTGAAGAGAGAACTCCTTAATCACCAGCTTCTTCAACTCCGACCATCTCATCTTACTAATGGTCCTGCTACCCTCAGCCTGGATGATATTGTCCCACCAACATATGGCCTAGTCCACAAATGAGTGGGTGGCAAACTTCACCTCTGGCCTCTCGGCACTCACTGATATCGAGCACCACCTCCATTTCTCTCACCCATCGGTGAGCAGCACCAACACTACCATTCCCATCAAAAGTTGGGGGCTTACATCTTTGAAATGCCACATAGTTACAGCCTCATGCAGTCTCCTGCACCGCTTCTTCTTCCTCCTCCTCACTTGAGACAACTGTCTCAGTCTCTGGCTATTCCCCACCTTCTCTTCCAGTAGTCCTCCTCCTCTCCTTCCTTTTATGCTCCCTCACAGCCTTGATCACCTCAGTCACCACAGACGGCAGGATCGTCTGCATGACTTGGTGAACTTCCTCCACTACCACCTCTTTCACCGAGGTCTTCAAATTCGCACTCTCGTCTACTTCCTCATGCTGATAAACCTCAGGATCAGCAGGGGTCGTCTCAGCATCTCTAGCCTGGTTCCTCGTAACCCGTGGTTCAGCACCACGCCCACCTCATGCACCACCTCTAGAAGCCTTAGACGATCTACCTCCAGCCATTCTCTAATCACTATAAGATTCAAACACTAATATGATCATTCAGGGTATTGGCTCAGTTCATTTTGAGTATAGTAAGTTGCTAATTACAGTGGCCAGTTGTGATTAGCCACTTAATTTACTCTTCACACCCAAGCATTTCCTATCTTAACTACATAAGTATCTAAATCTACTAAGAACACATAATTCGGATAGCACATGCACATAATACTACTTATCGTTAAGAAAAAAAATACCTGATGGCACGTAGCTACTCGGGCTGGCATCCCTACCTTAGTCCCATTCTCAGTATAAGGTTAGGTTTTGAAAATATTTACCCAATTCACTTAAACTTTGGCTCTGATACCAACTGTTAGGCCCCGTTCCCGGATACCTCATAGTTGGTCATTCACAGCACAAAACATACATAATATAATAAATTTCATAAAAACATTACAGCGGAAGTCATTAACAAAAAAAACATTCATTTTATCAATAATTACTGTTGTTATGTAATACAGCATCATTTAAACTTCAAAAGAAAACTTCCATTGATTGCATTACAAAACAACAATAATAACATGTGTGAATGGATGCCAATCTTGCCCTGCCGAATAGCTTCCCCGCGTGCCATCCTCAGCAACAATTACCTGGCAACTGAAAATGCATAAAAGTCAGTATTGCTGAGTGGGTTCTCGTTTTAGTATATAAAAATACCTTACACATTTCATACATAAAATACTCTTTTCATATAAAGACTTTCTTACTTTCACACATGTTCATTCGTTATCGTTCGTTTCGTACTTTATCCTTATCTTTCATTATCGTTCGTTTGATACTTTATCATTCATACTTCATTACTTCGTTCATTTTGTACTGATTCTAGATCCTGTCAGGCTTTTCCCCATAGTGGTCCGAAACCACCATTCGAGCACGAAGCTCCATTACTAATTGGCACGAAGCTTGTGGCCCGAAGCCACCATTCCGGGCACAAAGCCTCATTACTAATTGGCACAAAGCCCGTGGCCCGAACCCACTTTTCCGGGCACGAAGCGTCATTTCTATCTGGAACAAAGCCCGGGGTCGAATGACAAGGATCCCGTTTCGTACTATGGATTCAGTCACCAAGACTGATCCCCTGTGTGTGAACCCTCATGGGTTAGCCAAAATCGCACGCTATCATACACACATTTGAGTTAACAACTCTCATAGAGTTGTGATCCTCGTTTCTTTCTTCTGCTCGCTAGCCTTTTCTTTCTTTCATTATTTTTCACTTTTCATCTCTGTTATCTTTACTTCATTATGTTATACTTTACGTTCATTCATACAATCGTGATACTATGTAAAATTATAACATAATACTTAATGTATAATATAATATATATATGCATTTTGAAAATTATTAAAAGATAACACTTTATACTTATATACATATCACCCATTCATCACCACATCATACATGTTCTAAGCATAAACCCTCACCTTTTTATACTTAGAATAGTCCAAAATAGTCCACAAGTCAAACTAGGGTCAAACCCTAAAATTCTATTTTTCCTCAAAAATTCAGAAAATTTTCTAAGTGTTTGGGCGCATGGACACTATTTAGGTGCATCACGTCTATTTGAGCGTTTTTCAACTATGCAGGCGCATGAGCCTACACTTAACCATTTCAACATTTAGGCGCATGAGCCTCTTGGGTGCATGGGCACTATTTAGGCACCTCAACCTTCACTTAAAAATTTCTAAGGTAAATCTAGGCGCATGGGTTACTGTTTGGGGGCATCATCTCATACTTGGACTTTTAAGCCTATTTTTCAGGCGCATGGGTCCTTTTGGGTGCATCATCTCATACTTAGACTTTTAAGCCTATTTTTCAGGCGCATGGGTCCTGTTTTGGCGCATCACCTCACCTAAAACTTTTTTAAAGCAACATAGTGGGCGCATGGGCCCTGTTTGGGAGCATGAACACCATCTTATATGTGTCTAACATATTTTTTAGTCCCAAACAATGTCTTAGCATGTTCGAAGTGTTACACTACCATACTAAGCCTTAACATAAACATGTACAACCATAAACTACCAACATACAAGCATATATTCATACGGTCATACATATACATTTTTATAAAAATCATTTCCATGCATTTCAGCCCCGAAAAAGTTATAAAACAAGTAAAACATGGGGTCTAGATACTCACCTTTGCTACTCAAATGCCCAACTCCTTCAACTTGAACTTTCAGAAGTTCTTAACACTTAGACATGTCCAAAAATACATACCCGAACACACACATACACATGAGAACATGTAAAAGTCGGTTCTAAGACTAAAAACTCGGTTGAAACCGAATATTTACAAGAAAAGCTTACCTTTTTGCATTGTCTTCTACTTCTTCTCTCTAAAACTCAATAAAACTCTGCTTTCTCTCTTTAAACTGTCGAGCAGTTGGTGTGATCAGAGAGTGGGCGACCATGCCTACTTTAAACAAAATATTATATTATTTGTCCTTTTTACACCTTTAACCCCTCCACTTTGGCTCTCTTTTCTTTTTCCTACAAAATATCTTTCTTTTTCTTTTCCTCGTTTCTTTTCCTTCCTTTTGAAGTGACAAAATTTCCGGGTGTTACATGTAGCAGTCCCTTAGGATGCTCTGACTCATCCTGAGGTCTGGAAATGGATGCCTTTGAATTCTCCTTGAATACACTCTTCATGACCATCCTTTTCTTCCTCTTTGATGTCTTTAATTGAGAGGACTGGTCTTGAGTACCATGTTGTTCTGTTGTGCCTCTCTCAGTTGGGTCCTCTTCCCTTACAGGTTTAGAAGGAGAGGGAGCAGAATCCTACTATGGAATAGAAGATGAGGTTGGCTAAGATGCAGCAGAAGGTCCTGGTTGTGTTGTCTGAGTTGGTTTAACCTTAAGCTCAACCTTAGGAGGAGCTTGGCTTGGTGGAGAATACAAGTCCACAAGCTCTCCCTTTTTAATCCTCTGCTTGATCACTCTAATGTTCTCATCCGTGGTGGATAAAGACATTGGACCAAGCCTCCTTCCAGAGAATCAATACAACTTTAAGAAACTCATCATCCTCTGCCTATCAATAGACTTCTTTTGACTCTTCTGGATGATGGCTCTTGACTTTGCAGCTTCTTCTCTAATCTTTCTCTTAGTAGCCTTTATTCATTAATGAACTATTGTTCCAGCTGCTTAAGATATTCAAATTCAATGTACTCATATGAGCCTCCTTGTCTATGTACTAAAGAAGTGCAGATGCCTGTGGCACTCATGTAGTTGATCATGTTTTGTCTATCAGCCTCCTTGTCTACTTGAGGTTGTTCAGTTAGCACGACCTCTCTCTCAGGCTTTCTTGAATTGGGGAGAGGGTAAGAGCATTTTTGTAAAGCATCTTTTGCCTTCTTTCTTCTTTAACTTTGAGGAGAAACTTTGCATCCTCTGCCTCCTTCCTCTCTTTTATCAGCTCTAAGTCTTCTAGTTCATTGAATTCTTCTAAGCGAAGAGAGATGAGTTCATCTATGTTGTAATTTTTGGTCCCCAAATAGTTTAATCTAGCCATCCTCAACTCGTTATCTTGAGTGTTTGGCCAGGGGTCTGCCCTGATTGCTGCTTCCATGAAGCCTGGAGACCCACTTGAACTCTCTCTACTCAACTTCCTCTTCCTCTCTCTTTCCTCCTTCTCAATCTCCTCAGGGGTCATTTTCCTCTTCCTTTTTCACTCACAGGCCTTGGTGACTCAGGGTAGAGAGAGCTTTAGCCTTCATTACCCGAGTCAGCAGTTAGGCGTTGGCCAGAGAGAGGTTATGAAGCACATTCACCAATTGGAGCCTTACTGAGGGTAGAGGATATTGAAGTAATTGTTTCTATGATAGTACTCATAGGTTCTATCACTAGGCCTTCAGTCAAGGTTTCCCCTTTGATGCTAATCTTAGGGTCCACCTCATCATCTAGTGACCAATGACATTGCCTGTTTGCATTTGTCTTCTTCTCTGTCTTAACTCTTCAACAATCTTGTCTTAAATCCTCTCAGCAATTATGTTAGCTTGCCTATGTTGAAATGGGTTGACAGGTGGCATATTGACTAGAGAAAGACTTCATAGTAGTTCAAAGTATGAAAGTTGAAGACCTCTTACTGCCCTTGAAATCTATGTAGTATTAAGGCTCTTTTTATCAGCATCATACCTCCACCCTAGTATTTCATTCACAGCTCCATAGGGTGGGGATGACATTGCCCTTGGTATACCCTCCTCAAAAAAGCTTTGTATGAGTGAGTCCACATCAGTTTGGACTTAAGGAGGTTACTGAGTATGGACAATTTCAAGTAAGGGTGGTGAATCCTCAATGTCCATACTCTGTGAAGGACTCCCAGGTTCTGTGATTGTGCTGACTTCCTCCCGCTTTTTGTTAGCATCACCCTCTTGCATAGGTAAGCGAGAGGTTAAGTCTATCACATGCTCAGGTTATTGTGTTCCTGGTAGAATACTTGACTGGGGTTTTTGTGAGAATGATATTCTCTATTGATATGAATCAACAAGGATCAATATGAAGATTGAGTCAATGATTGAAAGGCGGAATCAAGCAATCAATGAACATAGAACTCTTGATATACTCATAAATGCACTCTTGTATTAATTAGATGAACTGTTACAGAGTAAATGCTAGGGTTTAGCAAGCTACAGTAACAAGGCAGCTAACACGGGAGAGAAACAAAGTATATTCTAATTGTCTATTCTCAAAAGTTATGTAAACAGTCACACAAAAAGTCACCCTCACATACAAGGTTTCTATTCTATTTATAGGCTGACTTACAGCTTGTACAAAATGACTAAACTACCCTTAGTCTAAGTCTTCATCAGCATTTGTCCTTTGTCATCCGCATTGACTAATGCGGATGAGTAATTCTTCATCAGCATTGGTCTTCTATTAGCCGCATTAGTGTTTGGTCATCAGCATTAGTTAATGCGGATGAGCAAACACTTGACCGCATTTGTTGCTGGTCATCCGCATTAGTTAATGCGGATGAACAAATGCCTTGTCTGCATTTGTTCTTGGTCAGTCGCATTAACAAATGCGGATAGCTGACACTTGTATTTTTCTTCTTATGCAGGATCTTCTTTATGTGCATTTCTTCTTGGACTTAGGGGAGAAACCAGCAGAACAACCATCCACCTCTTGAATTGGCATGTATGATCCTTTCAGGGTCTAACAATACTCCTGAGGGGTCTCCTAGCTAATTGTTCCTTGAGATCAGAAGTCTCAAGTTGCTGATCATTGACCTTCTTTGCAAGGTAGTCACTTGAGATTCTAAGTGACTGACCTTGGAGAATAAATAAGTGCATTTTTGGTTAGTTTTTTGACCTTTAGTCTGGGGTTCCCCTCATGTTCAGTAGAAGAATCACTGGGATGAGAGAATTGGACTAAGTCTTCTTCCTCATCACTAGCCTGTTGTTTTTGGCTGCTGGATTTCCCTTGCACATTGACAGCTTCTATTGAAGTGTCAATGGGCTGAGATGCCATGGTTAAGGTCTTAATGATGTAATCACTTGCATAAGTAAAGGCCTCTTCCATATGGATCCCTTAAACATGTTCATGAAGATCCACCTCAGTGGTAGGTGGATGATGTGGGCTAGATATGGGAAAATAAGAGTACTCATCTCTCTTTGAGTAGGGAAGAAAAAAGAGACTCATGGTACTCACTGAGTGCCATATCCTCATCATCATAGAAGTCTAGGATGGGTATTGGCTGGTTTTAGATCAAGAGGCTGGGGATGGTAACTTTCCCTTAAAGGTTGTTCACTAGAGTGTTGAGACTCTGAGTGAAGGTTTAAGGCTTCTTAGGTTGTGAGTGTTGGGTTGTTAGAACATGAAACATAGTTTAACCATTTAAACATTGTGAAAACGCAGCGGAAATGAACTTTATAACATAATTTATAAAATGAAAATCGAGTTCTATTTTGATATTATAAAGTTACAAACAAACCCAAGAACAAAGGACCTTTATATGTTAATAAGACTAGCTATAGAAACACATAAACATACAATATGGACAGCCATAAAGAGGCTGCCATATACTACCTTCCAGCAGCAAAAGGACGGATAAGGAAGATGATATGGACCAAGAAAACGGCCAAGGCACCAAAAGGAGGTCCTCTCAAGCTTGTATACCCCAAGCACTATAGCAAACACCTTCTTGATAGGGAGAAGAACACCAAAATCAATCCAAAACCCTCTTCAAAAGGTGCTGTTGGCCGTGGATTTTGAGAGATGAGAGAAGGAGTTCTTTTGTGTGAAATGATGATGAAATATGTAGAGACTTGCAAACTCTTTCTAATGTGTGTTTTCCAGACAAAAGGAATGATCCCATTGGACCATAAGGAGGCCAAAATTCAGCCTTCTAGAAGGGGGTTTCCCTCCCAAAATTTTAATAAAACACACATTAAAAGGTCATGTACATTATTTATATCAAACCTCTTTTAATTTAAATGACTCTCTCATTTATTATTTAATGTTACTTAAACCTATTTAAATAACGATACAAATAATAAAATTCATCAACAAATTATCCTTATAACTTGTTCTACTACAAATGCAATTGTTTAGAAAACCTATTTTCTAAATTTGGTGTGATTATTTAATTGCATGATCATATCATCAATTAAATAATAGTTGTGTTTGCAAAGCTTGTTATCGGGTATAACCCGACTTGGATCATAACGTACTAACCGCATCAATATTCTACGTGTCTTGGGCATATAGAATCCTTCAATCTCCCACTTGTACAAGATTCATAGAAGATTGATGCAAGCAGTAAATACCGCCTAACAACGGTTTACTACCCTTAATATGCATGACTTATAGCCATTCAATAACATCATCCCATTCAGTATCCTACTTGAAATGATTTAGGTGAATTAATCATCTATCCTTTTGCTACAGATGTCATGTAAATCAAAGGACACAGAATGATCATTCCTTGTTTTTAACTTATCAGGCCTTAGACATCTATAAGAGGAACAAATCCCATCTCGACTACATACGTTTCTCATAATCACCATATGTCACACCTGAACATAATCTCATGTACTGTCCATTATTTCAGAACAGCGGAGAACCAGATCAAGGTACAACACTTGGTGAATATCAAAACCCAATATGTATCTAAGGTCTGAGGATACCAAATGATATTCGCCTTTACTCAAATTTACTTGTGATCAATCAATAAGATTCCATGTTGTAAAATTTGAGATGCGGGTTAGTCCAATATCTGTACCCCACAAATATCTATGAACCTTGGCCAACCCACTGCTCTATATTCATCCTTATGATATCCACCAATCCAAATTCATAATAATCTTACCCTCATACTTGTTCCCACAAGTATGAACGACTACGGACATTTAGAGTAAACAATTTACCCATGGATTAAACATGCTAAATTGGAACATTTATGAAATATTATAACCAAATAATTTTATTCAAGTAATAAGGGAGTTGCAAATATGCAAATACGAAATTGCAGATCAAATCCAATCACTAGAATATCGAAGTCCCATGGCACAGGTATGACCTTCATGCTTTGCCTTTTCTAGGAGCTTCGTAAGAGGATCCGCAATATTTTGATCTGTGTGAACTTTGCGAATACATATCTTTCCTTTCTCAACTTCATCTCGTATGTAGTTGAATCTCGCTCAATATGCCTAGTCTTTTGATGAGCACAAGGTTCCTTGATTTGAGCAATCGCACCCTCGTTATCACAAAAGATCTCTGGGGGTCCTGAATGGAAGGGACAACCCCTAGATCGGTAATGAATTTCTTCAACCATGCAGCTTCTTGAGCAGCCAATGAGGCGGCGACGTATTCAGATTCTATAGTTGATAAAGCCACCATCCTGTTTAGAGCTCTTCTAAGAGACCGCTCCTCCATTCAGAATGAAAATGTATCCAGATTGTGATCATGAATCATCACGATCGGTTTGGAAACTCGCATCCGTGTAACCTTTTACAACGAGTTCCTCATCACCAGATCTATAGATTAAGAACATATCTTTAGTCCTCCTTAGGCACTTAAGTATGTTCTTAACACCATCCAATGGCTGTTTCCAGGATTTTGCTGGTATCGGCTTGTCATGCTTAAGGCGCATGAAATGTCCGGCTGAGTGCATATCATTGCATACATGATGGATCCAATAGCAGATGCGTATGGGATGCCTTCATTTTATCTTGCTCATCCTTTGAGCTTGGACATTGTGTCGTACTCAATATCGTTCCTCTTTGAATAGGTACCGTACCTTCTTAGAGTTCTCCATCTTGAACCTTTTCAAGATCTTATCAATGTATGCACTTTGATTTAAACCAATCAACCACCTTGATCTATCCCTATAGATCTTTATTCCCAGAATATAGGCGGCTTCACCAAGATCCTTGATGGAAAAACAACTTCCAAGCCAGGTTTTTACACCTTCCAAGGTTGGAATGTCATTTCCAATAGTAGTTATGTCATCAACATACAATAGTAGGAAAGTGATGATGCTCCCGCTAGCTTTCTTATATACACAAGCTTCATCAGCGTTCTTGATGAATCCAAATTTAATTACCTCATCAAAACGGTGATTCCAACTTCTGGATGCTTGTTTCAATCCATAGATTGATTTTTAAACTTGCATACTTTGTTAGGATGTTTTGGATCGACAAAACCTTCAGGCTGAACCATATAGACATCTTCCTCAAGATATCCATTTAGGAAGGCGTTTTGACATCCATTTGCCAAATCTCATAATCATAATGAGCAGCTATGGCAAACAATATCCTAATAGATTTTAGCATCGCAACAGGTGAGAAAGTTCATCATAGTCAACCCCTTGAGTTTGAATGAAACCCTTTGGTACAAGTCTAGCTTTATAAGTATCCAAGTTTCCATGCATATCGTTTTTCTTCTTGAAAACCCACTTACTTCCAACTACTTTGGAGTTAGAGGTGGTACAACCAAGTCCCATACTTGATTGTCATACATGGATTGCATCTCAACGTTCATGGCATCAAGCCATTTGTCACAATCCGAATTGGACAACGCATCATGCTATGTGATTGGTTTCATCAGAATCTATCACATAGCATGCATCAGTGAAAAATCCATATCTTTCAGGTGGATTACTAGTTCTACCAGATCTGCGAACGTTTTTTGTGTGTATTGATCAACTAGTTGATCATTTTCAACATCCTTATGTTGAGTGCTAGTGTCAACCAAACATGTATTGGGTTGCGGTTCTTGATCCTCTTCAAGATCCACAGTTTTACTACCAGTTCCTTCCATAAGGAACTTGGTTTCCAAGAACTCACCCTTTTTGGCAACAAACTCCTTTTGTTGTATTGAATCATAGAAATAATCCCATAGAATCTCTTGGATATCCAATAAAGATACACTTAGTGGAACGGCTTTCTAACTTGTTCGAGGTGGGAGTCTTCACATAAGCCTCACACCCCCACACCCTCAATATGAAAATGATGGAACCCTTCCATGCCATATTTCATAAGGTGTCCTTTTCACTTTCTTGGTTGGGGCCATATTCAAATATGGGCCGCAGAGAGCAGAGCAAAACCCCAAAATGACAGAGGTAATGAGCTTCTAGCCATCATAGATCGAACCATATCCAATAGAGTATGATTTCTCTGCTCGGGACACCATTATGTTGTGGTGTTCCCGGTGGAGATAGTTGTGAGACAATCCCACAACTCTAAGATGGTCCCTAAAAGCATCATTCAGGTATTCACCTCCTCTATCGATGCGGGAATTTTAATTGACTTATTGAGTTGATTTTGTACTTCATTTTGAAAGATCTTGAACATTTCAAAAGCTTCATCTTGTGTCTTAACAAGTACACATACCCATATCAACTATAGTATCAGTAAGGTAATGAAGTATCTTTTGTTGTACCTTGTCATAGGTTTAAAAGGACCACATACATCCGAATGTATATACCTAATAAATCCTTTGCCCTTTCGGCTTTGCCACTAAAAGGTGCCTTGGTCATTTTACCTTGTAACAAGACTCACATACATCAAATGAATCACATTCACTTGTTTTTAAAAGACCATTTATTTGTAGTGTTTGTATTCATTTCTTGTTTATATGACCAGACGGCAATGCCAAAGGTATGTCACTCAAATCCGATTTGAGTTTCTTGTACTAGTTTGGTACAATAGCTATCATTCAATGTATTTTCATGAACCAATTCATAGATACCATTGATGGGAATAGCTTTAAAGTAAACATGTCATTCAAAGTAACATGGATTTCATTTCCAATAAATACTAATACATATATAAAATGTTTTAATATGGCTACAGAAATAATGTTCCTAGTCAAACTAGCATACAAAACATTGTACAAATTACTTCCAAACCATTTGGAAGTTTCAAGATGTAGTCACCACGGGCTTCAACTTGAACTTTAGCCCCATTGCCCATGTAGAGGCTAACATCCCCTTGTTGAAATTGCTACTTCTTTTGAACCCCTGCAACAAATTGCAAATGTGAGTTCCACATCTGGTATCTAATACCCATGTGTTAGAGATATTAAGTTTAAATCAATATGGATCATGTATATGGTACCTGAGGTCTACCCGGCATCCCTCTTTGCTTTCAACTCTTGGAGATGGACAGGACAATTTCTTGCCTAATGTCCAATCTCCCCACACTTGAAGCATGGGTCATTGGAAGCAACCTTTTGCTTCTTCTCCTGTGCTTTGGGTGGCACCCTTGCCACCCCTTTCCCTTTCCCCATCCGGGTCCCTTACCCGTGGCAACTCTTGCCTGGGTGCGGGATGAGGCCTTTTCTTGTTCCCACCTTCATTGATGGTGAGAATAGGTAAAACTCTTTTACCCATGGCCGCCTCGGTCGTTTTAAGCATAGAGTGAAGCTCACCAATTCTTTTGTCCCAAGCATTCATGTTGTAGTTCAACACGAACGTCTCGAACCTTTTGGTAAGGCCATGAGGATCAAATCCGTGACCATTCCTTCGAGCGGGACAATTTAGCCTTTCGAGTGGTTAATGTGACTTTTTCATCTAATACATAAGATGAAACCGATTGGTTTCATCCATACGACATGCATGGAGTGCTCGAACCGTTTTCGAAGCGCTCAACCCTCGCTGCTGTTTGGAACGTTTCCTTCAGTTTGGTTATCATGTCATAAGCTCCGTGATGCTCATACTCCTTCTGGAGATACGGAGTCATGCTTGCCAACATAAGGCAAGACACTTGGACGGAGTCCTCAGTTTACTTCATCCAATCGTTATAGGCCCCTCATCATCCTCACTAGGTTGATCGGGGATAGGGTCGTCTAAACATATGATCATTTCTCTTGCTTGAGAACGTTCTCAAGTTTCCATCCCAATCTATAAAATTGTTATAATTTAGACGTTCCTTTTGGAGAATCGCTCGTAAAGATTGGGCGGAT